>JASVEL010002356.1:0-252449 GCA_032618575.1 Nicotiana noctiflora | reverse complement strand
GCTATATCTCTAACCTTCCGATCTGCATAGCTCTTTTGCCTGGACTGAGCTGTGCGAAGCCTTTCTTGAATAATCTTGACTTTATCTAAGGCCTCCTGAACTAATTCTGTGCCCAATAACCGAGCTTCTCCCGGTTCAAACCATTCTACCGGAGAACGACACCGCCTACCATACAATGCTTCATAAGGAGCCATCTAGATGCTCGATTGATAACTATTATTATAAGCAAACTCTGCCAAAGGAAGGAATTGATCCCACGAACCTCCAAAATCCATAACACACGCCCGTAGCATATCTTCCAGTATCTGAATTGTTCTCTCTGACTGACCATCCGTCTGGGGATGAAAGGCTGTACTTAGCTGAACTTGCGTGCCCAACTCTCATTGAACCGCATTCCAGAAATGTGAGATAAACTGTGCACCTCGATCTGAAATAATAGAGATTAGCATGCCATGAAGGCGAACGATCTCCCTGATATAAATCCCAGCTAACCTCTCGGATGAATAGGTAGTGGCAATAGGAACAAAATGAGCTGACTTGGTGAGCCTATCAACAATCACCCAAACAACATCAAACTTCTTCCGAGTCTTCGGAAGTCCAGAAACGAAATCCATCGTGATTCGCTCCCACTTCCATTCAGGAAGTTCAATTCTCTGAAATAAACCGCCAGGTCTCTGATGTTCATACTTAACCTGCTGACAATTAAGGCACCGTGCCACATATGCCACAATATCCTTTTTCATTCTGCACCACCAATAATGTTGATGCAAATCTCGATACATTTTCGTTGCGCCTGGATGAATAGAATACCGCGAGCTGTGAGCTTCTTCTAGAATCAATTCTCTAAGACCATCAACATTTGGCACACAAATGTGCCCTTGCATCCTTAGGATCACATCAGCATCTAAGGTGACCTATTTAGCACCTCCTCGCTGAACCGTATCTCTAAGGTCACATAAATAAGTATCATAATATTGTTGATCGCGGATACGCTCCAATAATGAAGAGCGAGCGATCGTGCAAGCTAGTACTCGACTAGGATCAGAAATATCCAACCTCACAAATCGGTTGGCCAAGGACTGAACATCCAAAGCAAGTGGTCTCTGGTTGACTGGAATATAAGCAAGACTGCCCATACTGGCTGACTTCCTACTCAAAGCGTCGACCACCACGTTTGCTTTTCCCGGATGATATAAAATGGTGACATCATAATCTTTTAGTAATTCTAGCCACCTTCTCTGCCTCAAATTCAACCCTTTCTGCTTAAACAAATACTGAAGACTCTTATGATTGGTGTATACTTCACATGCTACACCATACAAATAATGCCTCCAGATCTTCAATGCGTGAATAATCGCCGCCAATTCTAGATCATGCACTGGATAGTTCTTTTCATGAATCTTCAACTGCCTCGAAGCATAGGCAATAACTTGCCATCCTGCATTAACACTACACCAAGCCCAATATGGGAAGCATCACAATAAACAGTATAAGGTCCCGTACATGTGGGTAAAACCAATATCAGTGCTGTGGTTAAGGCTGTCTTGAGCTTTTGAAAGCTCGTCTCACATTCATCGGACCATTCAAATTGAACACCTTTCTGGGTCAATCTGGTCAGTGGGGTTGTAATAGATGAAAATCCCTCTACGAATCGGCGATAATAACCCGCTAATCCCAAGAAACTCTGAATATCTGTGGCTGATGTCGGTCTAGGCCAGTTCTTGACTGCCTCAATCTTCTTCGGATCAACCTGAATACCTGTTGCCGTCACAATATGACCCAGGAATGCAACTAAACTTAGCCAAAATTCACACTTTGAAAATTTTGCATATAGTTGGCTATCTCTCAGTCTGCAAGGCCACTCAGAGATGTTGCGCATGCTCCTCCTGACTGCGGGAATATATTAATATGTCATCAATGAAGACTATTATAAACAAGTCTAAATAAGGCCGGAACACCCGATTCATCAATTCCATAAAAGCTGCTGGAGCATTTTTCAACCCAAAAGACATGACTAGAAATTCATAATGTCCATACCGAGTGCGGAACGCTGTCTTAGGGACATCAGATGCCCTAATCTTCAGCTGATGATAGCCGGATCTCAAATCTATCTTTGAAAATACCTTGGCACCCTGAAGCTGGTCAAATAAATCATCAATTCGCGGAAGTGGATATTTATTTTTGATAGTCACCTTATTTACTATCGATAGTCAATGCACATTCTCATCGAACCATCTTTCTTCTTTACAAATAATACTGGTGCACCCCACGGCGAAACACTGGGTCTAATGAAACCCTTTTCAAGTAAATCCTACAACTGCTCCTTCAATTCTTTTAACTCTGGCGGAGCCATACGATATGGGGGAATGGAAATGGGCTGAGTGCCTGGAGCCAAGTCAATGCAAAAATCAATGTCCCTATCGGGCGGCATACCCGGCAAGTCTGAAGGAAATACTTCAGGAAATTCGCGAACCACTGGCACAGAGTCAATAGAAGGAACCTCAGCACTGGAATCACGGACATAGGCCAAATAAGCCAAGCATCCCTTCCCAACCATACGTTGAGCCTTAGCATAAGAAATAACATTGCGACTAGTATGATCTGAAATTCCTTTCCACTTTATACGAGGCAAATTCGGCAGAGCTAAAGTCACAGTCTTGGCATGGCAATCTAAAATAGCATGATATGGAGATAGCCGGTCCATGCTTAATATAATATCAAAGTCCACCATATTTAGGAGCAATAAATCAGCACGGGTCTCGAGACCCTCAATTACTATAATACATGACCGATGAACTAGATCAACCACAATAGAATCACCTACTAGTGTAGACACATGAACATGAACACTCAGTGGATCACTAGGCTGAATCAAGTACGGTGCAAAATAGGAAGACACGTACGAATATGTAGACCCAGGGTCAAATAATGCTGATGCCTTTCTATCATAAACCAAAATAATACCTGTAATGACGGCATCAGAAGACTCAGCCTCTGGTCTGGCGGGAAGTGCATAACATGGGGTTGTGCCCCACCACCCTGAGCAGTATCTCCAGAACGATCAGCTGCTGGCTGGTCGCTACCTCTATCGGTCTGAGCTCCACCTCTATGACCTCTACCTCCACCTCTATGTCCTCTACCTCCGCCTCTAGCTGGCTGGGTAGGCTGTGGGGGAACTGGGGCCTGAATCATGGCACGAGAAACCTGCGGCTGAGATCTGTCAGAAGATCGAGGGCAATACTTTGCAATGTGCCCAAGATCACCGCACGTAAAACAAGCCCTCGGCTGCTGAAAATAGCGAAGTGGTGGTGCACTGATAGGCTGCTGATTAGAGTAGCGTGGCTGAGGATTACGATCACCAGAAGCATCATGAGAAACCTGAAGAGATGATTGATAAGGCCTAGGAGGATGGCCTCTATCATGAGAATCTCTACCTCCAGACGCGGTACCACTGAATCTACCCGAATTACGAGATCTCTTATCTGATCCATGTCTTGCTCCCTGTGACAGAGCCATCTCGATCCGGTGGGCTGCATTAGCCGCCTCCTGAAAAGTGATTTCAGTTCCTGCCCCCAAAGCCATCTGTTGTCGAATTGGTTGATTCAAGCCATTAATAAACCTTCTCACCCTTTCCCGATCTGTGGGAAGTATGATAATAGCATGACGAGCCAGGTCCACGAATCTAGTCTCGTACTGTGTGACAGACATAGAACCCTGATGAAGACGCTCAAATTGCCTGCGCAGAGCCTCCCGTTGAGTTGCTGAAAGGAACTTTTCCAAGAACAGTTCTGCAAATTGCCCCCAAGTCAAAGATGCTGATCCCGCTGGCCTGGATAGACAATAATCCCTCCACCAAGTCTTGGCAGAACCAGATAATCGAAAAGTAGCAAAGTCCACACCATTAGTCTCCACAATGCCCATAGTACGAAGAACCTCGTGTCAGCTATATAGGAAATCCTGGATCCTCTGAAGGAGTGCCACTGAATATGGTAGTGAACAGCTTGGTAAACCTGTCCAATCTCCATAACGCGTCAGCGGACATAGCTGCACCATCATTTGACGGAATGACAATAACAGGCTGAGCTACCTCAACTGGCTGAATCACAGGAACCTGAGCCTGGGGAATTACTGGCTCCGAAGTACGCGTAGCAGGAGTCTGATTACCTCCTCCAGCCTGAGAAGTGGCTGGTGCTACTGGTAATAAACCTGCTCTGGTGATATTGTCCATAAAACCTACTATCCGGACCAAATCATCCTAAAGATCCGGTGAAAACATAACCCCTCCTGGGACCTGAGCTGGGCCTACTGGAGCTACTGGGAGTGGAACCTCCTCCTCGATATGAGTCTGAGGTTCTGCCACTTGTGCTGCTGTTCGGGGCTGAGCTCTGCCCCTACCTTGGCCTCTAGGACGACCTCGACCTCGGCCTCTACCCCTAGCGGGAGCTGCCGCTGCTGGGACCTCGGGCTGCTGGTCAGTAGATGAGGATGCACGTGTTCTTACCATCTGCGGAAGAACAGAGTAGAAGTTCAATTAACATTTGAAAGATCAAGTCGCACGACCGGAAAGAATAAAGGGAAAATTTTCCTAACTCTGTAGCCTCTGGAGGATAAATACAGACGTCTCCGTACCGATCCCTCAGACTCTACTAAGGTTGTTCGTGAGTTGTGAGACTTATGCAACCTAGTGATCTCATACCAACTTGTCACAACCCGGATTTCCCACCATCGGGAGTCATGATGGCGCCTACTAGTGGAAGCTAGGCAAGCCAACTATTACTTACATTTTTCATTAGTTACCAAACTCCTCTTAAGACTTTAAATAAAAAAAACATATAATTACAACAGAATAATTAAACTTAGCGGAAGACTTAGTCAATTTTATCAAATATGATACAGAAACCCAAACATGATACACTACCCAAGACTGGTGTCACAATACTCACGAACTTCTAAGAATAATACACACAATTGTTTGAAAGAAATATAAGTTGTTTATCTCGAATACATGAGATAACAGAATGAAATGCATAGATAGAAGAGACAACGGGTCCTACGGACACCTGCAAGGCTACCTCGAAGTCTCAATAGTCGAAATACCCACAATCGTGCTACCGCCGCCGTTGCTGTCCGTAACCTGTATCTGTGCAAAAGAGTACATAGTGTTGTATCAGCACAACCGACCCTATGTGCTGGTAAGTACCTGGCCTATCCCAGCGAAATAGTGACGAGACTAAGGCCAGTCACCCACATAAACCCGTACAGTTGAAATATATATACATATACAAACGTTTATAAGGAAAGACTCTGGTCTGAAATAATAGTCAATAACTCATAATATCTAGAGTATCTAGTCAACAGAATAAATCTTACTTTCATGTCTCAATTCATTTTTCATTTCATATCTTGTGGTAGGCGTACCACCCGCTCCCAAATGTAACAATAAGTTATACCTTGTGGTAGGCGTACCACCCGCTCCCAATTATATCAATAAATTATACCTTGTGGTAGGCATACCACCCGCTCCCAAATATATCAATAAATTATATCTTGTGGTAGGCATACCACCCGCTCCCAAATATATCAATAAATTATATCTTGTGGTAGGCGTACCACCCGCTCCCAAATATATCAATAGGCTACCGGCAACTACGGCCAATGCCAAGATTTAAATCACTTTGTGGTCGGCATGCCATACAATCCCATTTCTTATCATATAAGTGGTCAGCGCGCCACAGGATCCCAATTCATAAATATATATATTACCACCATTTAACCAATAATCTATGAATCAACAATATTTATAATTACCGGTTTTGAACCAATAATTGATAATAATTCAACAATTTATCTCCATTACCGGTGTGACACCAATAACTCTTAATCAACAATTCATACATAACTAAATTCCTATTCCTTCAAGCTAGGATAGAACAAACACTTACCTCGAAAGTTTACGAACGATTCAATCCGTAACAATGCCTTTTCTTTTTGAATTTGGCTCCAATCCAATCGTATCTATACACAATTGATTTAATATCATCAATTCTATTAACAAACTAGTTCATATTGCTAAATATGATTTTTACAACATTCTGCCAGGAATAGTAAAAATCGACCCCGAGCCCACATAATCGAAACTCAAGTTTCGAACCAAAATAAGTTCACCCAATCATCCATGAGTTCAAATATACAATTTGTTCTTAAGTTCGACTCCAAAATGAGGTCTATATCGCAAATTCTTTAAAAACCCTTACTATACTAAATTCTCAATTTTTCTACCCATTTACACCTATTTAGGCTTAGGAATTCAAATAATATTGATGGAAAATGAAGAAAAAGAGTTAAGAATCACTTACCCAAGAAGTATGAAGAAGGATTGCTCAAGAATCGTCCAAGAAGATAGCAGAAGAGAAGGTTTTGTGAAAATGAGATAAAATCCCGTAAGTGTTTCTGTTTTGGGTATTAATTCACTGGGCGAAAATTTGCCCTTCGCGTTCGCGTGCACTGTGTCGCGTTCGCGAAGGGTTGGACAGAAATGGGCATCGCGTTCGCGTGGACACGGTCGCGAACGCGTAGAAGAAATCTGGGGGCTTACAATTTGGCCTACGCGAACGCGTGATGCCTTACGCGAACGCGTAGAAGAGGCAGGCCAGGCTCCGCGAACGCGGGAGCCTTCACGCGAACGCGTAGAGGAAAAAGGCTGGGGTCCAAGTTGTTGTACGCGAACGCGATCATATGGACGCGAACGCGAAGAAGGGGAAGGAGAAGCCTTCACGAACGCGACCAGATGGACGCGAACGCGAAGAAGGAATATCTGCTGCAGATTTTCTCCAAATTTTCCAAGTCCAAAAATACCCCGAACCACCTCCGAAACACTCCCGAGCCCTCGGGACTCCAAACCAAATATGCACACTAACTCAAAAACATTATACGAACTTGCTCACGCGATCAAATCGCTAAAATAACATCAAAATCAATGAATTGAGCCTTAAAACTCAAGAATTCTTTAAAATTCATAATTTCCAAAATTTCCAATTTAAGGCCGAAACACGTCAAACGACGTCCGTTTTCAACCAAACTTTACAGGAAGTGCTTAACCAATATATATGACTTGTACCGGGCGTCAAAACCAAAATACGAGCCCGATACCAGTACTTTTAATAAAAATTTAGTTTTATTTTCCTTAAACATTTTCAGAAAACAATTTAATAGAAAAATTCTTTTACCGGGGTTCTAGACCTCGGATTTCAATTCCGGGCATACGCCCAAGTTCCATATTTTTCTACGGATTTTCTGAGACCGTCAAATCACGGGTCCGGGTCCGTTTACCAAAAATGTTGACCAAAGTCAACCATATCAATTTTAATATCAAAATTTTTCAAATTTTTCACATATTTCAACATAAAAATTTTCCAGCTTCGCGCCCGAACTGTGCACGCAAATCGAGGTAACTATAAATGAGGTTTTCAAGACCTTAGAAGCTCGAAATAATTAATAAAACAAGTGATGACCTTTTGGGTCGTCACAGTATGTGTCACAACTCCTCTTTTACATTTTAATACACCCCGTGACGGCATAAAGAAGTTTTTTCAATTAAAGGGCATTCGGAATGAGATTTATTTTTATTTATTCAGAGTCGCCACTTGGGAGATTAATGGTGTCCCAAGTCACCGGTTGAATCCCGAACCGAGGAAAATATGACTATGTTAACAGTCCGCGAACCAGAAATCCGAATAAGGAATTCTGTTAACCCGGGAGAAGGTGTTAGGCATTCCCGGATTCCGTGGTTCTAGCACGGTTGCTCAGCTATTGTATTTGATTTTATTTGATTTCAATACATGTTCTATTTTTATGTGCCTTTTATTAATAACCCACTTTTATTACATTTATTATTTATTTTACAAGAATTACAACGTCGTGGAAATGTATCTCGAACCACGCCGTACCAGTACGTCCATGGCTTCTAACACATTTCGACTTCGTTGAGATTTGAATTTGGGTCACATGAATGTGCACCGTATTTAGAAAAGTAATATTATTATCAATCGCGCCTAAAGCAACTACGCGTTTATTAACTTTGGGGAAGACCATGAAATTTGCTAAACGGTCCATTCCGAATTTCTATGTATTTTTTATTTAAGCAATTATTGATGGTGCCGCAATTATATATTTTTGATTTAGCGAGGCTCGTCTCATCATTTTATTTAAAAGTCAATCTAACAGTAACTACTATTCTCTATTAAATTTTATCTCTAAAGGTTAAGTAACCTATATATATACGAATTCAATTTCCTTAACTATTTACTTATGGTATTACTATGCTTAGGAACTTGATTGATTTTTATTATATCTTTTTTGGGCAAGATTTGGGCCTTGAGCTGCTGGCCCAAAATAATTTATTAATGGAATTTTTACCTATGTATACCATACAACAAACATTATTACTTCATATGTTTAAGGTTTGTGTTTATTACATTTAAGCATACCAACATTCAATTTATGTACCATAATTCAAATTAAGACTTTAATTAGACTATCATTTAATGTAAGCTTGTATTTAGGGACAAAATCATCCAATTAATATTTTTACCCGCTTCTCTCTCATTCACACAGTTAATTTTCCGTCTCCCCCCCCCCCCCCCGTTTTTCCCACAGTTAATTCCTCCCCCACGTTTTTCCTTTCTTCAGTTTTCTTTCCCCCTTTATTCGTATAGCAGCAACACATAATTCACATCACCTTCATTCACTTCCCCCACCATTTTTATCCAATTCAAACTTTGTATTCATCTAAAGGATTTGATGGGTTGGTCAAAATCAAGACTTTTATGTTTGATTTCTCGGCATTTTCATATGCTTCTTTCACAACTTTTGTAGTGATTTGGAAATTGTTGGAGTTGTCGCAAGGAATTGATTTATATTGAAATGAATCTTCAATTGAGAAGACAAATAAAGTTGACAGTGTGGGTGCAATTGTAGTTTATTTGTAGAAATTTTGTAGATAAAGAACAAATTTTATTGTCAACATTTTTTTTGACATAAGATTGTAGTTTAATTGTAGTATAAATGTAGTAATTTTGTAGATACTCTTAAAAATAATACAACTTTATACAATACTTAAACTGTTTTATAGTTTATTTGTAAAATTTTTAACTACAAGATATCTACAAACTGAATATATTAAATTTTAATATCGCAATTCTCATTTCAATTGTAGCATAATTGACATTTTCGAAAAAATTATAGTTTACTTGTAGAAGTTTTAGTCTTCCCAATCCACAATTTATCTACAAAATATCTACAATTTATCTATATTTTTATAATTTATCTACACTTTATCTACAACTTATCTGCAATTTCTCGAAATATGTCTTCTTCTTCTTCTTCGACGAGTTTCAATGTGAAATTCTGTCAAAACCAAGTCTAATCTTCACCAAAACCTCTCAAAATTGAGATATAAACTCCTAAACATATTCCGAATTATTTACAACAACACTCAATCCAAACAAATAATGATTTTTGAAAACTCGAATTTAAATTCAAAGCTTTCAAGCTTTTTAATGGCTACAATGGTGGAAAATATATGGAAGAACAGATTTTTTCAACTTTGAATTGTTCGTTTTTTTCAACACTTCCTCTCGAAATCAACAATTAACTTGATTAGTTGAAAAGCAGACCAAAAACACTAACCTTCTGATCTTATTAACATATTGAATTGTTATGTAGACCTTCTTATTAACTTCCGATAAGATTGAATTGCAATTGAATTGTTCTGTAGACCTTCTGATCCAATTAGTTGGTCAACTTCCTCTCGAAAATTTGAATTGTTCATTTTTTTTAGAATTTGAATTGTAGTTTTAGAGAAAAATACGATGAGAAATCTCCTTTCCCTTTTTAAAAATTGAATTTAATGTAGAATCAATTAACACCAAGATTCTCTCCTTAATTTTAGCCCATTTTTAGGACATATTCTGTCCTTTTAATGCCTATTAATTGAATGGTACAAAATTGTAGGTAAAACGTGGACTGTGCGGGTAATTAACAAACTATGTACATTTAGGGTAATAAGGTTTAGGTAAAAATCCCTTTATTAATTCTCTTTGCCTTTATTGGGCTCCTGAACTGACCCAAGCAGATGACAATACAACTAATTTTCAAAGAAAGGACAAGGGATTGAATCTACTTCCGAGAATGTTATTGGGCTCCTGAACTGATCCAAGCAGATGACAATACAGCTAATGACAATGCATCATTTTATAAGTTTGGCAATCCGATTGTTCGTTGCTTATTGAATGTGTCTATAGGAAGTAGAAACATGGCTAATAGTTTAACGAACTGTAGACTCAATACTACTTCTAATGTTTTTTGAGTTTTGGAAGTAATACTTCCGAGAATTGTATTTAAAGAGGTAGAAATTACTCGAGGGAGATATTTCAGATTGCCAAACTTATAAAATGATGCATATTGATGCCTATTTATAGATTCAAAATTGGAGGGAACTTTGAATTTCAGATTTTATGCTCTAGTCCCTTTTTTATTTCACGTATACCCTTATTCTTTATTTTGTATTTCAATTAACTACCCTTATTTGTTAAGAATTATGCTAGTTACCCCATCTAGAACTTTCTATCCTTGTATAATCCCCTATCTACCCCTACTTCACATAAAGGTCTACCCTATTTCCCTTTTCCTATACCCAAACTACCACCACTTCCTTAGGTTTATTACCATTAACCCTTTTTATGTACCGAGACTACTCCTGAAATTCACTTCATTTTACTAAATAACATCCCTACTATTCACCCTTTTACCCCCTGAATTTGATTGACATTACAAACTAACCTACTATCCTTTTACCTTTTTGCCCCTAAACTAGGAACTAATTTTCAGAATCAAAGCCAAATTGACTGCTAATTAACTAATCAAATAAAAAATTAACCTGAAACTAATTAACTAACAATTAGATATTTAACAGCTATAACCAAATGCTAAATAATGTCAATTAATCCTAAAATTACTCAAACTAATTAACACAAATATCAAAAGCTTAATGAAACAAACAATTAAAATCTATTGGTCAATCATGGAAATATAATTATACTATTTTTATATTAATTATTTACTAATTCAAAATTAATCAGAAAAACCTAATATTAATATCAGAAATTAAGATGCTATTTTCTTAATAAGAATCAGACCCTAGTAAAAAATTACGAGACAAATAACGGAAAAATATATAATCACATGCAAGAAATAAAAAAACAAAGAAACCAGAAAAGAGAAAAGAAAACTTAGCTTTTCTTGAACTTGGACAGTCTTTTCTTTTGTGTTTTTTAGTTGTCAAAAAATTTTCAAGAACAGGTAAGGCATCTTTTTTTTTTAAACTTTGAATTACCAGAAAACTTCAGGCTCTTATTCGAGTTGATCCCGTTAGATTTGGGACTCAAGATACTCAAAATCGGGTAGAGAATGATCAGGAGGTAATACAGTGTGATTTTTGGTTGGTTTGGGTGAAGTCGTGTTCGCCGGAGTTAAGGTTCCGGCGACACATTTTTGGATATTCGAGAAGTTTGAGATGGATTTGAAAGAAACAGGGTAGAGGGGTGGACTCAGGGGCTCTAGGCGGTCCTAGCGTGTTATTTGGGGGCTGGTTGGTGAAGGGAGAGCTTCCCGCCAGTAGGGTTCCGCGCGGGTCTGTGAGGAAGTGAAGGCGGCTGATTAGTGAAGAAGAAGAAGAGGAATGAAATGTTTTAGGGTTTTGATTTTGTTTTTGGTATATTAACAGAGCCTTAATAAATCGAAGCCGTTGGATGAACCCACTTGAACGGCTCAGATTGAATGGTTTTTTAAACGATTAAAAATGGTTCAAGAAATAACTTGACTCGTTCATTGTTACGAAAATAGACATGCTTTTCAAGTATAACAGTAGATCCGAAATCTTTCATCGAAAAACCCCAAATGTGTATGAGTAAGTTTGAAAACTGTGTTTTTTCATAATAACCTTTCAACAACAAATAAGATGTTTCCTTTTTATATAGCATGAGGAAAATACATCTCTATGCTTACATATCAATATACTCGAGTAACAGAAAGAAATGCATCTCTAGGCATGTATCTCAGGTATGTATGTCATTTGCAATGCATCTCAGTAATGAACCCATGTACTCACAGTCTAAGACTGCTCAATCACTCAGTGTTATATAGTGCCAATCCAGCCAAGGGAATTCCATTCCAAATATAAAAGTACAGGGCAACTCCATGCCCAGGAACTCTATCCCAAATATAAAAGTTCAGAGAAACTCCATGCCTTGGGAACTCCATCCCAAATGTGAATATACAGGGAAAATCCATCCCAAATATAATGTTCATTGCGCTCAGTGTGGAGGTGCATACTCCTGAGGGACTACTCCATCTCAAGCGCTATAATAAATTAGGTCCAAGCATAAGTAAATAAAAACATGTTGCAGCACAGACTCACAATCAGGCCCTCGGCCTCACTCAATCATTATTCTCTCTAATCTCTCAGGTCACAATTCTCATGCCAGGCAGCCCTAATAAATGACATGAGATGTGCCAATACACGGTAACAGAGATTGAGATATGATATGTAATGATGAATGCAACAGAGTACATAACTGTAATTAAGCAGTCCTAATAAATGATATGAGCTGGGATAATACACGATAACAAAGACTAAGATGTGATATGTGTGAGCACGTAATTTTTGCCTTATATATGAGTTATTCCCATAAATTTCAAACAAAAGATTTTTCCTTATTTTATATTTTTTTTGTGAATTTTGTGTTAATTATTTACATGTTATTGTGCATGTTAAGTCATATAAAAATAAAAAAATATGCATTTGCATTTATGGTTAATTTCTCATTTTAGTAGCAAATATGTATTAATTCTTTTTAGAACAATTTAAAGAAAATTACCAAATAATAGTCTTTAGGCCATTTTAATTAATAATTGTTGCAATTTTTGATTTTTTAATAGTATTAGAAGTTAACTAGGCTTTGTTTTAATCATAAAAAAAAAATACAAAGTAAAAAATATAAAATACAAAAATGAAAATAAAAACAAAAAGAAATAAAGAAATCACAAGAAGGGAGGAAAATCAGATTTTAAAAAAAATAAAATAAGTTGGATCATTAATCTAGCCCAAAACTCAATTCAAACCCAATACCTGCCCAGGCCCAACCAATTACCCATCTGACCTAGCCCCTTTAAATAAATCATCCGAGCCGTTAAAAATTTTGATCCAACAGTTATCATTGCGAGATGCAAATTAATATAGGTACTTAGAAAATAACGTAACCCTAAGATAAACCCTCCCCTTCTCGTACAAACCCTGTAAACGTCGAACTCTGTGCGAATTATTAAAAAAAAAGATTGGCAGTATTATACTGCGAAGTACAGTGCGAATTATTAAAAAAAATTATAATTCGCAGTACCTTTATTAATTTGGGCCCACCAATTAACTGACACAACAATAATTCAAACACATAAAATGTAGTACTATATTGTGAATTAATTATTAAATTTTCTACAAGAAAGTAACTTTTTTCATATGAGTTTCATTTTTTCACAATTAATAATTTTTTTAATAATTTGCAGTACTTATATATATATATATATATATAAAACTTAACTGTATTTAAAATGACAAGATTTTTATTATATTCTTAATGAAATCTTTTTATAATAATAACATAACATTTTTAAAATTACAGGATTTTTTAAAAAAAATAAATTCTATGGTATCAACCCTTTAGGGGTCGTTTAGTTTAACATGTACTAAAAATTATGGTATAAAAGAGTTATAATAGTTGTACAACGTTTGATTTACATTTTTATTCATGTATAATTAATTTTTGTGTTGAGTTAGGGGCTAAGTTTGATATAACTTTGTATCTCTTTTAATATAAAATAACTAATTCATGTATAACTTATATAATGATAAAGCATCAAAAGAAAAAAAAATTATTTTTTTCTTTTCTTTCTAGAAGCATGTGAAAGTCATGCAAGACATCATCTAAAATATTTATTTGCATTTTAAGTTAAAAGCCAACGAGTTTGCAACTTACATGGTAAGGAAAGACTTTATACACATTATTATTTTAGATCTTATTTGTGGAATTACATTAAATATATTATGGTGTTGTTGTTTATCTTACACATCCAATCTTAATGAACCAAACACCTAATAAGACATAATTTTTCTATTACTAAATCATGTATTATTAGTTCATGTATTATTAAATATTGTATTATAATTCATGTATAACTTATTTCGAACCAATCAATCTTTCATGCAATATACTATAAGGTTCAAATCTATTTTTATATCTTTAAATTAAATTATTTTGTTTAGAGCAAGCTAAATTTGGAATGCTTTTTCTTCAATTTTGTTTTTAAAACTATTGTTTGCCCTTGGAATATGAATAGTTTTTGAAAAGATGTAGTAATTTTTTTGGACTCAAAGTACACAAATATGTGGTAAAAAAAGTTATTTTTTTATATAGTGCCACAATACCTGGCGCTATACATTAACGGTGCAGTTACCAATATACTCATAATTTAGCAAATGAAAATAAACTCAGACTTTTGCAACCAATAACACAACAAAAAGTAAAATTTATTAATTGTGAAAAAAAGTTGCTTTCTTGTAAAAAAAAAAAAAAATAATTAATTTGTAATATAGTACTACATTTTAAGTGTTTGAAATATTGTTATGTCAATTAATTGGTGGGGCCAAATTAATAAAGGTACTGCGGTTTATAATTTTTTTTAATAATTTCCAGTAATACTGCGAATTATAAAAAAATTCTGTAATTCGCAGTATAATACTGCAAATTACAATTTTTTTTTTATATTCGCAATATTATACTGCGAATTACTAAATTTTTTTATAATTCTTATACTGTAAAATACATATTTATATAACTTTGTTTTAGCAATAAAAATATAACCTTTATTCAAAAAAAATATTAAATAAGTTTCGGACTCGTAACATGTTGCATATCTAGACCAAAAGATCTTGATCACAACAATTTCAGGGGCGTCAAAAGAGGTATAGTTTTTGTGGCTCCCCACGCTTCTTATTTTGCTTTTCTAATGTCTGGATACTTGTTTTGCACTTTAGACACCTGCCCATTCGTGGAAGACTTTAATATATCTGGCCTTTTACATAAATAACCCTCTCCAGGCAAAGAAAACAAAAAATAACAAACTTGTGGCCACAAAATTTCAGATTATTATATTACCGTCTCCTCACTTGTGGCCACATAAATTTTGGTCAAGAACCCATCCAATACCCCCCCACCCAACTCCTCCTTCATTGTATCTATCAATCTGGCTGGCTTTCACTTTCTTGCACTAAATATGTTTGTTAAAGAAATACACGTGGCATGGTGATTGGATGATAGGCGGCGAGTGGTGTTGACGTGGCAAAAAGTGCAAAGAAAAAGTTCACCTTAAAGTAGAGGGCAACAAACAGTAAAATAATAATAATACAGCTCATCAATCATCTCATCTTCATCTCCTTCATTCATTATTTCATACCCAACAAAATTAAAATATCCACTTTATTTTCTTTTATTTCATTCATTCATGATCCATAACTATTGGCTTTCCTTATTCCCCTCTCTCTCTTTTTGAGTCTTGTATTATTTGAAAAAGGTGGAGATATTTTAGCTTTCTTTCATAGTCACACAATAAATATCACATTTTTTAAAAGTTATCCCTAAATTTAAAGTAGTATAGAAAAGTGTACTATGACAACTATTTAATTATTTTGGCTGGATATTTTTATGTGTCCTTTCTTGAGAGTGAAAGGATTTTTCTGAAGGATGTGGTTGAGATTTGCACTTGCCTTTATTTTATTTTCCTTTTTTTTTTCTTTTTATTTTAAACCCCTTACCATGATGTATAAAATTAATTAATATGCCTAATGATAATTACTTTTCACCAACTCAATTAAGATATCAATTGATCACCTTATCATGTGACATTGAATAGTATTAGACCGTTAAATACTCCTATGTCTTCTTTAATTTTAAGATGTCTGTATTTTATAATATTAGTAATAATTTAATTTGAATTAATTTGGTATTTATGCATGTAGTCTGCCTTATATTTTAAGATTATTTTTTGCACCATTACATCAAGACTCTCATTTCATTTTACATTTACATTAAAAATGTAAGTTTTTAAGTATAATAAAAACATGGTTTAACCATTTTATGTTCTTTATGATTTAATACAAGCAATTCTATTTTACAAATGATTATATCTTGTTTTAAATAAAAGAAAGACTTAACATGGTGCATTTTTTTGTGTGGATATTATTAGATAACAAAATAAACTTTCCTAAAAAAGAATCATTTAAAAATGTTTTTATCTTCAGAAAAAATACTACTCCTTTAGAAGAAGTTCGGATAATATCTTTGAGACTAAAATTGTCATCATTTAAAAAGGAAAATTGTAGAAAAAGTGATGATAGTGTCAAAACTCATTACCCCACCATACAGAAAAAGCGAAAAAGGTTCGTCCACAAAAGATCGACACGTGGAAGACAAAAACAGAAAGTACAAATTTCCAATTTGGTACTCGCGTGTATGAAATATGAATTGTCTAGCACTTTTGTCCAAATCTTGGCTTAAAATAAAACACGATATTTTAAGAAAACCGAAAAA
Source organism: Nicotiana noctiflora (assembly GCA_032618575.1). NCBI lineage: Eukaryota > Viridiplantae > Streptophyta > Magnoliopsida > Solanales > Solanaceae > Nicotiana > Nicotiana noctiflora. The sequence continues at coordinate 235,752 of JASVEL010002356.1, read as the reverse complement.
GAAGAAAAAGACGAGATAATGAGGTCAAATTGCCACGTGTCATATGCTGTCTTTGAACGTGAGCCACAAGATTTCAATGGATTTCTCGATCGTTCTATCTGAAATTCCAAAAACATCCCCCAAAAGAAAACGAAATTATCATTTTATCCACATGACGTGGCAGCTCTCGCTTCTTCTTTTCTCTTCTTTTGAACCCCAAAAATCTGAAATTGTTTTCATTTCCATTTTCTCTCTGCCTTGTACTTCTCCTCCTCCTCCTCCTCCTTCCTCTTCAACTTACCAAAAATTTTAATGTATTTTTCAGTTCTGTAATTGAAGTTTACAGCTGATATTTTTGGGACTGAAGAGAATTGATTGGCTAAACTTGAGTGGTAAAAAATTGATAATTTTGGCTCAAAAAGTAGCGGAATATTGATTGTTTCTGCAGTAATGACTGTACAGGTATGATTCTTCTATTTTTAGATCATACTATTCTTTTTGCATGAATTTCTTAGATGCGTTAGGTTTTATATTTTTGACTTTTTGTTCATATTTGCTTGATGGATTTGGAAATTTCTATTTTTTCTACTGTACAGGTTTACACCAAAACTAAATTATGTTAATTTGTCATGGTTCAGTAGTAAATTAAGGTGAGAATTTGGATTAATTAACTACTCCTTCGCACCATAATAAGTGATTTTTAAAGATGTGGAACTCCATTAGAAAACCATTATAATAACATCAATTAAGGGGGTTATTTGACTAATTTAACCTTTATCTCTTCTCAATATTAATTTAGAAGTTTTGAGAGATTTTTTAGGAATTTTTTCTAATTATTATTGGACAAGTGTAAATTTGGAAAAAGTCAATTTATACCTTAATTTGTTTTGTTCAATAATCACCTGTTTTTGGCGAAATTTGAAACAATCATTTATTGTGTACTGGAACTAGTAATGTTTAGTTATTTATTTACTGGATTGATGTAATTCCCCCCTCCCCTCCTTTACTTTGTTAGAAGGTGGAAAAGTAGCGAGGAGTATTAGAAAAATTATTATGCAATAAATAAATTACTAATTCGTAGATGTATGTTTCCAAGTTGTATATGTGTGGCCAATTATTGTTATTAAAATGAGCGAGGTTCAGAATTATGACCGAAGTACACAACGAAAAATAATTGCAGGCCTTAAAAGTTATTACTTGTTATTTATCATGTACTTGAATTTCGGGTTGAAAGAACTAATTCTGGAAATGTTTATGGAAATTAATTGTGCAGGTTTGTGTGCTAGGAATAATAGGGTGAAAACGGTCAAAATATGAAGAATCTAAGTGTTTGTTAGAGTCACCTGTTCTTTTACTTTTTATCCATAGGGGAAAGTTTTGTTTCTTTTGCTACAAGATGAATAAGATTATTTGTGAACTAATTGCAGTATTGTTTTGTCCTCTGATATGTTGCAATCAACCATAAGATATCTTAAAATGTGAAAAACATTCAATATTCATTATCATCTAATTGGGATCTTGAAAATGTTCATCCTTAATGTAATATTAGTAGTCATGCTTGCTTGAATGGTAATTATGTCGAGAGACATTTCTGGAGTTATCTCTGTAGAAGAGCTGTTGATTGATATCTTTTGCCATTCTGAAATGTAGGATCAAAGCAACACTGACGAGATCCTTCCGAGTAGGACTTCACTTGATGTTGGAGCTTCTGCAGATGAATATGCTCCTAAGGTTAATTGCTCCCCACATTGACTAAGTTAACACTTTCTTTACTTAAATCCAATTTCTGAGCGATTGTCCTTGTTTATTTTCACTCAAACAGATAAGAAAACCATACACCATTTCAAAACAAAGGGAGAGGTGGTCAGATGAAGAGCATAGAAAGTTCCTTGAAGCTTTAAAGCTGCATGGCAGGGCATGGCGACGTATAGAAGGTAAAAAACAAACAAAACCAATGGATTATTTGAGGCATCTTTGCCGTCATTCAATATTGAAAGAGGTCTTGTTTAATTCTCAGAACATGTGGGCACCAAAACTGCAGTTCAGATCAGAAGCCATGCTCAGAAGTTTTTCTCAAAGGTTTGCTGCTCCTATATCCCCTAGTATCTATATGCCTTTTGAAGTAAGTCATATTGTTTATGACTAAAGGCGTGCCGTCATTATTAAAAGCCAAATCTGTTTTGTATATTGATGTTGAATGTTTTCTTCTGGTCAGGTTGTTCGGGAATCGAATAATGGTGATTTAAGCTCTGTGAAACCCATTGAGATCCCTCCTCCTCGGCCTAAAAGAAAGCCAATGCACCCTTATCCACGTAAATTGGCAATTCCAGTCAAAAGTGGAACCCTAGCTCCAGAAAAATCGAAGAGGTCTGCATCACCAAATCTCTGTCTGTCTGAAACAGAGAATCAGTCTCCTACGTCTGTGTTGTCAGCCCTTGGTTCAGATGCATTTGGCACAGTAGATTCCAGTAAGCAAAGTGAAAGCCCATCACCTGTTTCATCAGCTGTTTCTGAGAATTGTGATGATCTTGTACTCTCCGAACAATCATATTTCAATCTAGAGAAGAGAAGATCTTCACCTGCCCAAGCATATGCTAGTTCAAATACAGACAACCAGGCCTGCGTGGTACTTACGACAACTCTTTTGTTCCATACTACTACATTTGATTTCTCATTTGACACCCAACTTATTGTGATTTTCCTGTTTGATTTGTACATCCAGAAACTGGAGTTGTTTCCAGAAGACAATGATTTTGTGAAAGAAGGCTCAGTTGAGGCAATGTCCACTCATAGTCTGAAGCTATTTGGTAAAACTGTATTTGTCACCAATTCTCGTGTACTTCCCTCTCCAACGTCTGGCCAAATACTGTTGGCAGATGTCAATGATGAACCAGCATCACAAACGTTGTCTCACAGTTCCTTCCCTATGAGAATTTCACCGTCGGATTCAGAATGTGCCCCAAGTACTGTAACTATGCATCACGCGCCAGCAGCAAATGGAAGTCCAAGGCCTAACAAAAGTGTGTCTTGCCATCAGTTGTCGCGGGGATCATCATACGTATCTGCTGCATTTTCTTGCACTCAGGTCCATAACCCAATTCCAATGAAGGGGCGTGCACTCTTCGATCACAAAGATTCCGAAGATCAGGAAACTCAAAAGGAAGGGTCTTCCACTGGCTCCAACACCGAATCAGTAAGTGCAGAATTGAGTGACAAGAGTTTGGGAGTTGAAGCTCAGATTAGCAAAAATCAAGAGGCAAGGAGGCAATTATTCTCCATTAGAGCTAGCGTACCCTCTTTGTTTGAGCGAAGAGCAAATTCCGCGAAACGAGTGAAGGGTTTTGTTCCTTATAAGAGATGTTTAGCTGAAAGGGGCATCAGTTCCTCAACATTAACTGGAGAAGAAAGAGAAGAGAAGCAAACCCGGTTATGCTTGTAGTTACTTTCTTAGTCTGTTTGTGTAGGTTAACACATCCCTTTTGGTTCTGATTAGATAGCTTATATTAATATTATAATATGAGTTACCGGATAAGTGGATGAAGAGAAGCAACACCATGGCAGCAAAGGCGGCTCTTCCCTCTAGCTTTGCTGTATGGCAGAAGCAGTCTTCCTAATTTTCCCCCCTCAATTCTTCAAATGTATGTTGATAAACTTATTCCTTGCAAGTTCATGTCATTTCTTGCACTTTTGGCGGATGAGCTAACGCTCTTGTAAAGCTTAGTAAATGCTTGTTACTGTCAAAATTGGACCGCCGCTGGAATGGTAGCTGTACTGGCAATGTGTTCGGTAGGTTTTTCTCTTAAAAGAAATTAGATCTTAAAAGAAATTAGATAATCGGCTTTTCAAATATTAGAACCAAATCAAATCAAAGCAATTAAGTCAATTTTTTTTTTATTCGGTTTAATTAAGTTTTGTCGGGCTTTCGATACACATATTTCGACTATCATATTTTCAACGTAATACTACCAAATAAATTATCCTTTGAGAAATTTGTTATTTATCAAGATACATTGATGCTAACAAAAGAAAATTATCAGTCAAACTAGAACGAAAAGATTAAAAAACTATACTAAAAGTGCAAACTATTATACCAATAAATTTTTGGAACTTTGTATAAAAATATACATATATATATATATATAGGTGTAATAATAATTGAAATATCTACTCTTATAGTCGGTTTGGTTCAATTTTTTTTGTTTTTTTCTGATTAAAACCAAAACCAAATTAAATTTGATCGGTTTTTAAAATTCAAAACCAAAACCAAAGCAAACCAAAAGTATCGATCTTTTTTATCGGTTTGATTTGAATTTCAGTTTGGTTTGATTTTTCGGGATTTTATAAACACCTCTAGCGTTGCCCTGTTGTTTTGTTTTTCGCTCTTCCGGAGATAAAGGGAGTAGATTTCATTAAAAAGACGGCTAATTTCTTTTAGTTAATGAATCATTAGAAATCTAGAGTGAATGTAGCCCTGACTTTGTAGATCTTAATTGAATGCAAGTGACCAAATTCATAGTGTCTCAAAGCGCTATTTCTGTCGTCCAAGCCAAAATATTCGATCTCGAAAGGTGGGTTGCGCGGCTTTTCTGGAGTAATTTTCTTGGGGGTTTTTATACAGTTACCCACAAAAATAAAATTATTTATCCTTGTCTACCCATTTATTTTTCTACCCATAAACCAATTACATTTTCTATCCATAGTAGTTTTTGTAGAGAATTTTTCTTTATTCTCTAATTCTTTTTTATTTCAATGCTTCTTTTCTTCTTCTTTTTCTTTTTCTTTTTACTTTTCTGCTTTTCTTTTTTCTCGTTTTCTTCCATTTTTTCTTTTCTAATTTCATTTAGTTTTTTCTTATATTCTTTTTCTCTTCATAATCTAATTTCATTTACTATTTTTATTATTTTTTATCATTCTTTTTTATACAATAAGAAAAATAATTGATACAGTAAATATTTGTTCACCTTTTTTTAATATAACTAGTACAATATACCTTTTATTTTATTTTTCTTTCTCATTTTTTAAATTAAATTAGTAAACTGAAATATATCAGTTGTCACTTGATCTAATGCACTGAATATCACATTGATTACTGTTGAACACCATAAATTACATAATTAGATTCTAAGAATCAACACGTGATTGTCATGAAACCTTGATCTCCTTCCCTATAAATATCGATACACACTCTATCATTAGCAGTAATACAACCAGTTATAGAGCAAGAAAACATAATCTACAACAATCAAATCTCCATATATACTAGTTAGAATAAAAATGATATAAAATATTAAAAAATAGAACAAAAGTATAAGTAACGAAAAAAACTTCTAGTAACATGTGATACCAATATGGTATATATGTATACCAACAGAGCATATGATTTCTCTAGAATATTGCTACAATTATCTGCGACTATACTACTCTACCAAAACATTAAAGGACACAATAAAAGTATGAGAAAATTACATGCTCACATGTTAAATATTCGCAAAATAACTTGCTCATTTCGTATACTAAGAGGGTATATAGTTGTATGATGTCGTTCCAACAATTGCTATAATTATAAAAACTATTAATACACATAATTTATGTCCATCAACACCCAAAAATTCCAGCATTATTGCAACTCATGTTGATATAAGTAATTTCATAATAGAACTCACTTAAAATGCTGCTAAAACAATCAAAATAATGTTCAAACTACCATATGATACCAATATGACATATAACTATACCAACATGGCATACAGTTTTACTAGTTAATTTTTGGCAACTATATGACTATATTACTATTACATAACACACATACATAAAGAGCAAATAAAAAAGTAGTGTATCGCATATTAATATAATAAGGTATTTCAAGATATTGCACTAGTATATTATAGTATATTGTATGTTATTTCAGCATATTGTTATAGTATCTTGCATATTGTTACAGTATACCATAACAATATATTGTATACTATAATAGTATATTGTTGCAATATAACTATATACTCCTACAGTATATTAGTATACCGTAGCGGTATACTGTTAGGTAATTGTGTTCTTCTTTAATTATTACAATATACCGTTGTAGTATAGTATAAACTATAATAGCATACTGTTGCAGTATAGCTATATACTTCTAAAGCATATTGTATACTGTAGCAGTATATTATTGGATAGTTGTGTTTTTCTTCGATTTTCAGCTGAAAATTTTGATCTTAATCACCCAAATCAGCTCCAATTGCTAGCAAATTTCAGTATGAACTTCCAGAAGGTAATATAAGCAATATTTAACAACATCCACTTTGAAAAACAAGAAATCTTCAAAAATAAAATTAAGCTTTAAGCCCAACAATGGTGAATATACAAATGCACAAAAGTGTTCAACTGGTTAAAGATTTAATTTGGATGGCTAAACTAAATATTCGCACATATTTAGAGGGTTGTCTATGTGTTTGACCTTTTTAAAACTCTAAATTATCACTGATAAATTAAAATAAAAAATCAGCATAGCTACTAAATATAGAGAAATCCTACCTTGAAACTTTTTTATAAAATAACAAAGAGGACATAAAAGTTTGGAACTAATTATAAGTTTCAGGAAGGAAAAAAAGAGAAAAGGAAAAGAAAAAGAAAAAGATAAGGATAAGTGGAGGGTAATTGTAGTAGAAGAATGATACGAGTAAATACTATTAGTTGAGTAGGTACTTAATATAATTAGTTTGAAAGTAGGTAGATACGGGTAATTATTTTATAATAGATAGGTATAAAGCATAAATTTCTCAATTTTCTTCTAGATAACATTTATCAATTTTGTGTTTAAATAGTTATTTTTCCTCAAATTGTTGTGTTTGAGTTAAATATTTTCTCACGATTAAAAAAAGAACAAAAAAAGGTTTGATCGGTCCCTCTACTATAATCAATAGTTTAAATAAGTCCTCCATTATACTATTAGAGCATTAAAGCTCCGGCCGTTACACAAATACCCTATTTTAACATATGGGTCACGTGGCAACTCCAAACTCATCCAGTTAGTTTTAATACAGATCTTACCCAAACTCATTACACAACCCGACCCTAAAATATATTGATATGTGAACACTAATTTGTCCAGTCATATTTGCATATGTACACTCTGCAATTATTATAATATAAAAATCTATTCCTCATTAAAGAAAGAAAAAGCTAACCAAAACAACAAAAAGAAAAGTTTTAAATTAATCAAACACCTAATTAATCAAAAAGTTTTGGTTATTTTTCTTGATAATCTCCAAGACTACTCTCGAAACACGCAGTTGTTACATATTGCGCTGAATTTCTTGACGGAGTTCTGGGCCGCACGATTTCACTCTGAAAACACGTGTAAATAAACTAAGATCAAGATTTTCGAACTGCAACACTTTTGCTGGTGCTTCATCTGAAGAATGACATTGCTTTTGCATCTTTGATGGCGTATTTTACGTACGATTTTGAAGCTTAAACACATTTGTGCACTCAAATTCCTCATCAACTTTTGGTGGCTTACCGAATAACTCCTGTGTCGGGCTTTACGTGCTGCCTCGGAGGACGGTCTCACTATCCTTCCAGCTGCTTCATATAGCAAGGATTGAAATAGTCCTGCCAATACTTCCAATTTCTCAGTTCAGCAACAAAAAATAGAAGAGGTACTGAAAGAAGAAAGCAAAGAGAAATTGAGTTTAATGAAGGACATTGAAAACGAAGGACATGAGACCGGCATGACGAATAACTTAGCAACAAAAATGGTAGCATGGCCTTGAGCTTCAGGGGTTTCAATCCATTGTAGATATGAGTAAAAAAATTAGGGTTAAGGGTGGTCGAGTTGGGTGATGGGTATCTAACTGAATGATTTTGGCTTTGTCATGTGGCCCATCTGTTAAAATTAAGGTATTTGTGTTTAATAGTATAACCTTAGCGCCTTTAATATTCTAATAGTATAAAGGGAGGACTTATTTAAATTATGGATGATAGTAGAGGGGTATATGAATTGAACTCCCACCTCTATTGGATACACTTAGCTTAAATTTTTTGGAATATTTCTAAAAATTTATGGATCTTTAGAGTCAACAGATTCTCCCCGTTTGGAGTTTGGAGCAGTTTCAAAGTACACAGTGTTCGTTAGAGTAACGAAATAAAATGTATCCAAACATATGCCAGTCACTTCGTGCTATCTAATCTTACATTGTGAATCTTGTCTAATATCAAGGAAAGAAAGGATACATACAACCATGATAAAAGTCAAATCAACTTCATGTCGGCTCACTAATAGCATGTTCGGCCAAGCAATAAACTTCCGCTTATTTTGAAAAGCGTTTTTTCTTAAAAGTATTTTTTAAAAATTACTTTTGGTGAATAGTTTGTATTTTGTTAATTTATTTGAAAAGCACTTCTTTACAGTAATTATGATGGAAATCAGAGAATATAGAGAGAAAATCTTTTTGATTATTCTTCTTGAATGATTTACAGTGTACAGTGATGTATATATACTAAACTCTAAGGAGAAAGAATACAAAAAGAGAGTAACAACTCTATACACGTGTCTAATCATAATTGCCTATCTAATAACAAACAAAAGGAATCTTTACAAACAATGTAGAATTAGACATTATCCATTAGTTATTCTAGAAGGTCCTGGGTCCTTCAGCTGAAATCCATCTTAGTTTTTAGTGAACAAGATGGACGTTTGTGATGTGTCCACGTTGGAAGCTAATGAAGGGCTTTGATTATGTTGATTTGTAAAATAAGACTTTGACTGTGTTTGACTTGAACTCTTCTTGTTTCTATCGAATATCAAATCCCTTCTCTCTTCTGAAACAGAGTTCTTTGTCTTATCAACCATGGAAAATCTTTCACCAACATCCCCCCTCAAGTTGGAGGGTGGATGAGACACGCCCAACTTGCCCAGAATACGATGATGTTGAGGCCCCGACAGTGGCTTAGTGAATATATCGGCAAGCTGAGATAATAAGGGAACGAAGGAAAAAGAGATGAGACCGGCGAGAAACTGTTGACGGACGAAGTGACAATCCAAATCAACATGTTTCGTCCGTTCATGAAATACCGGATTTTTGGCAATATGAATAGCGGCTTTGCTATCTGAATGGAGCGAGACAGTAAGCGATGGTTTGACGGTCAGATCTGAGAGGAGACGAACTATCCAAGTGATTTCAGCAACGACACGGCTCATTGAGCGGTACTCTGCCTCAGCAGATGAAAGAGAGATGGAGGCTTGTTTCTTGGATTTCTAAGAAATTGCAGAGCCTCCTAAGCTGATAAAGAATCCACTAATTGAACGATGGGAATCATGGCAAGCTCCCCAATCAAAATCGCAAAAGGCAAGGAGTTGCAGAGATGGGTCTGAATTGAGGAAAATACCAAAACTTGGCGTGGGCTGCTGCATATATTGACTTAAATATTGGACAGCAAATGAAAGATCCGGTCGAGTATGAGTCAAATAGTTGAGTTTTCCAACAAGACGTCGGTAAATTGTAGGATCAGAAAGGAGCTCTCCAGATTCAGCAATCAATTTGCAATTGGGGTCCAGTGGAGAGTGGACATGCTTCATTTCTGTGCAACCAAAATCAGAAAGGAGATCGAAGGTGAATTTTCTTTGACTAAGGATCAATCCTTGTTTTTCACGTAGAATTTCCATACCAAGGAAGTAACTTACTTCACGAAGATCCTTAATTTGAAACTCCAAATCAAGAAATCCCTTTAGTAGACGAATTTCAGTTAGATCATTGCCCGTTATCAAAATATCATCTACATAGACTGCTAGGATAGTGATACCATTGTCTGAATGTTTGAAGAACAATGAATAATCATTAAGAGAGTGAGAGTACCCTTTGAAGTTGAGAGCGGCAGTGAGTCTTGCGTACCACTGTCTTGAGGCTTGTTTAAGCCCATAGAGAGACTTTTTTAATTTGCAAACGTGGTTGGGACTGGGAGAAGGTAATCCGGCAGGGAACTTCATGTAGACTTCCTCTTGCAAGTCTCCATGAAGGAAAGCGTTGTTCACATCTAATTGAAATAATCTCCAATTCTTTTTAACTGCTATGGCCAATAGACATCGCACTGTGGTCATTTTGACCACCGGAGAAAAAGTCTCAGTGAAATCGATCCCCGCTCTTTGTATATCCCCCCTCACAACAAGCCTTGTTTTGTACCTTTCAACACTCCCATCCGAACGATACTTGACCTTATATACCCACTTGCAAGGTAATGCCTTTTGCCCTTTGGGTAATTCAACAATGACCCAGGTACCATTGGACTCTAAGGCATGAAGCTTCTTAGCCATTGCTTCCTGCCAGCTAGGATGTAGTACAGCCTGGGAAAAATGTATGGGTTCTATAATGTAAGAAATGGAGTGAAAAAGGGTTTGGTTGGTAGAGGATAGGGCTGAAATAGGTAAAGTCTGAGGTGTAGCAGATGCTGCAAAGCAGGAATTAGTGAGGTCTGCCAAATAAACTGTGTTACAGACATAATCTTTTAAATATGTTGGAGGATTATGTGGGCGAGAAGACCTTCTAAGATTGTCTACTTCTAGGGGCTGGACTATTGGAGAATGACTGGTAGAAGGAGAGGAAGGAAGGATAGGAGAAGGTGAAGAGACAGGAGTAGAGAGTGGAATAGAGGGCAGAGATGTTCTGGGAGAAGGAGCAGGGGAAGTGGAAAAATCCGGGGAATCAGAGGAAAAAAGGGGGAACAGAGTAGTGGACTGTGCCTTTGTAGAAAAAGGGAAAATGTTCTCAAAAAATATGACATCTCTGGAGATAAAAACTTTGCGGGATGTGAGATCAAGAACCCTATACCCCTTTTTACCAAACGGATATCCCAAGAAAACACACTTCGAGGACCTAGGCTCAAGCTTTGATCTATGTGCACACTTTGTAGAAACATAACAAAGACAACCAAAATTTTTAAGAGAATCATAAGAGGGTTTCTTTCCAAACAAAACCTCATAGGGTGATTTGAAATGCAAAACCTTGGATGGAAACCTATTAATCAAAAAGGTTGCTGTTAACAAACACTCACCCCAATAGGTGATAGGAACATTAGATTGAAATAACAAAGCTCTAGAAGTTTCAAGGAGATATTTATGCTTTCTTTCGACAACACCATTTTGTTGTGGTGTATTTACACAAGTAGTTTGGTGTAGTATCCCTTGTGAAGAAAAAAATTCAGAGGTAAAAGAACTTGTTCCTAACTCAAGTGCATTATCGGATCTGATAGTCTTAACCTTTGTATTGAATTGAGTGTTTACCATATCTAGAAAAGATTTTAACATACAGAAAGCATTACTTTTAGTCTTGAGAAGGTAGGTCCATGTGGCTCTACTATAGTCATCTACTATAGTAAGGAAGTATTTATAACCTTGATGAGTTGATATCTTATATGGTCCCCATGTGTCTATGTGAATAAGCTCAAAAATTGAAGTACTGGAGATGTTGCTAGATGAAAAAGGTAATTTGGATTGTCTAGGTTTAAAACAAACATCACATGGATAATTGAATTTAGACACTGAAAGATTGTGAAAACTAGAAATATACTTCATATTAGATAATGGCATATGCCCTAATCTCACGTGCCATAGGCTTACATCAGAGTTTGATTTGGAAACTGAATGAAAAGCTAAGCTATCCTTGCATTTATTACAAACAGAGAAAGACTTAGGAACTGGTGGAATGACTAGCTCTAAATGGTGTTTGGCTTGAACAGGCTTGAGTAGATAAAGACCATCCTGAACCCTACCAAGAACCATTGGCCTCTTAATTGAAGGGGTCTGTAAAATTGCAGCAAAAGAAGCAAAGAGTAAGAGACAATTAAGACATTTTGTGAGCTTATGAACAGATAAGAGATTGTATCTAAAATAAGGCACATAAAGGACATTTATTAAAGTTAAGTCTAGTAGCACTCGAACACTTCTTATTTGATGAACCTTGATCCTGTGAGAATTAGGAAGATTTACATAAACTGGTTTCGCTAAGGGCTTTATATCAAAGAGAATGGAATAGTCGTAGGTCATATGTTCTGTTGCTCCAGAATCCAATATCCAATAAACAGAATTGATGTGAGAGAAACAACTAGAAGGGTTAAGATCAGGTTGTACTATACCAACACAATTAGCAATAGTGTTGGCTTCAGAAACCCGTTCTCCTTGTTGTCCTATTTTCACCCGCTGAAGTAACTGAAAAAGTTGAGAAAACTGATCCTGTGTGATGGAATTCCCTGACAATTGTGTGTCTGATCCTGCAGGTGTTGTGACATTATCTTCAGAGGTCATTACTTGATTGCTTTGAGCTCCACCTTGAAATTTTCTGGACTTAGTGAACTTGAAGGAAGATGGGAATCCAATAATCCTATAACATTGATCAACTGTGTGTCCGGGCTTCTTGCAGTAATTGCAAAACAGGTTGGACTTTTTCTCAAAATGTGCTTTGAATTTCATGTCTGTTCTTCCTATTTTCTGTTTCCTTGCTGATATGAGGCCAAGAAGGCAGATTCAGCAGGATGTTGAACGACACGAATTTCACGTTGTTTCTCATCTTGAATGAGCAGAGAATAGGCCAAGTTCACACTAGGTAAAGTGTCACGACCCTAGTTCACCAATCGTGAACATGTCGTGATGGCACCCAGTCCCCACGACTAGGTAAGCCTAACACGTTGCGGAATATACAAGCTATAAACACTTAAATAAGAAACAACGGAAAAATAGCATAAAAAGATATGTAATCCGTGCCGCATGGCACATACATCCTTCAACATACTATGTAAACACTACCAAGATCCGGAACCTCACAGATAACACAGACTAAGAGAGAATATACAACTGTGGCTCTATGTGTAAAGAGTATCTAACAACGAATGAAGGAAAAATGTCAACTAATACTATCAGAATGGAAGGGATAGCCTCCGTATCCGCGGAGGTAGCAGATCATACCTCGAGGTCTCCCTGAAAGCTGCGGAATCACCTAGTACGAGCCTGCTCTGATGTACCTGGATCTGCACAACAAAAGTGTGCGGAAGAGTAGCATGAGTACACCACGGCGGTACTCAGTAAGTGCCAAGCCTAACCTCGATGGAGTAGTGACGAGGAAGGTCAGGGCCCTACTGAGAAACAATAATATAATGATGACAACAATAATAAACAGTTTAAATAATAATAATTTTCGAAATAGCAATAATAAGATGATTACTGCAACCGTCTACAATTAAGCTAACAACAAATAACCAGCTCAATAAAATGAGTCCAGGACCTGTGGGAATCGAACCCACAGTCCCATTGACAGTACATCTGGGTCTCTGGGAATCGAACCCGCAGCCCATGTCTCAATAAAAAATCAATAACTCGGGATCTCCGGGAATCAAACCCGCAGTCCCTACCAATAACTCATCGGGAATCGAACCCGCAGTCCCTACCAATAACTTAGGATCTCAGAAATTGAACCCGTAGTCCCTACCAATAACTCAGGATCTCGGGAATCGAACCCGCAGTCCCTACCAATATCACTCCGGGTCTCTGGGAATCGAACCCACAGCCCTGGGTCTCGGGGAATTGAACCCGCAATCCACAAGCACAACAAATAAAGGAATACACAGAGAGAATAAATTATGCTTAACTATAACTTCACCGAAAAATAGTGCCAATAATTATCAAGAAGTTCAAATAAGACAATTAGGCAACTAAACAGTTAAGTACTACCTAATCATGCTTTTCTAACTACTACCGGGTAAAAATATCAAATTAAAAGCTAAAGACAGGAATATCACTCATCGAACATCTTAATCAAAGTGTGTGTTCAACAACCAGCGCATGTACACGCCCGTCACCTCGCGTACAAGGCATTTAGACTATCACATAATATCCTAGGGGTGAAAATTCCTCCACACGAGGTTAGACAAGCCACTTACCTCAATTCCGGTACAAAACCGCTAAGAAATAACCCTCTTGCCGCAAATGTCGGCCTCCACAAGTGTAGTATCTGATAAAAATCAATAGAATCACATCAAAATAGGCCAATTGGGCATTACCCAATCAAAATAACTCAAAATACACCAAAATCCACAAGTTGCCAAAGCCTGACTTTCGGTACGCTTATCGAAAAATCAAGAAAATTATATATTCGGGTTCCTTATCTCAATACGAGTTCGTGCATATAAAATTTATCGAAATCGGACTCCGTTGCCCATTCAAATCAAAGATTTTCTAACATTTAGGCCTAGGGCTCAAACCTACCTTTAATCTTCCATTTTCAGTGAAATAATCACGGATTTCATGATAAACCAACGAATTAAGGTCAAGAAACTTACCCCCGATGATTTCCCGATGATATCCCAGCGTTTCCCCTTCGAAATCCTCTCTTGGAGCTCAACAATGGCGTTTTTGTGTATGGGGGCCGCGGCTGTTATGTTCTGAACTTAAACTCACTGCCAGACCAATTCCTTCATCGCGTTCGCGTTGCCTTTCATGCGTTCGCGATGATCTGACCAAATTACTCTTCGCAAATGCGACATTGCTTGTGAGCACGTGATTTTTGCCTTACTTGAGAAGTACTCCCAGAAAATTCAAAAATAAAAATAGTTTCGTGTTGGGTATGATTTTTTGTTGATTTTGTGTTACTTTATCTTTTGTGTGCATGTTTATTTATTTAAATTAAAAATACAAAAAATATATGCTAAGTTTTGCATTTTTAGTGTTTGATATCGAAGTCATGTGATTTACATTTTTAGGTGATACGTAATTGTGTACGTTAATTGTAGTAAAAAAATAGCGGTGTTATAGGTTAGTATATATACATATGTGTGTATATATATATATATATATATACATATATATATATATATACACATACACATATAGTACATCATGAAGATCCGATCTGGGCCAAAACTTAGTCTAAAAGCCAGGCCCAAACGAATTTCCTCTAATCCAGCCCAAATATCCGTCCAGCTTCAGCTTGTGTAACGCTCGATCTGGACCGTTGGATTTTATTATCCAACGGCCCAGATTAATCCTTTAATGCCAAAATACATTCAGCCTATGACTTGACCAAACGACACCGTTTGGTTTAAGTGAGAAGATCCTGATCGTTGATCAAGTTTGATCCAACGATCAGGATTTAACTTCTCAAATCATATATAAGGCTCATTCCATACCCCGCCCCCCAAGCCGGACCCCCCCCCCTCTCCCTTCATCTCTCTCAAAGCCCAGCGTAACGCCGCCCTCCTCCGCCGTACTCCGCCTGCCGGAAATCGCCTCACGGCGGTTCCGGTAGGCCAATCACCACCAAACCAATGCCAAAACCTTCCCCTCACCTCCCCCATCACGGATCCGGCCTTCGCTAACCTCGAATCACCACCCAACGGCTCGAATCTTCATTCAAAGATTCGAGTCAAAACCCAAACTACGCCAAACTTCACCAAATTCACACCACAGTCTCCTCACACCTCCCCCACACTCCCATTGACATTGGTGTGGTTCGAATCTAACCAGAAATGCAAAAGCCCCAAATCCGAGCCCAAGAACCCTAGAATTCCAAGATTAGGGATTTTGTCCGAGTTTAAGAATTTGGAGTCAATAGGCTCTAATTGGAGTGTTTTTCGTTCGAAAAACACTTCAATTAAAGCGTGTTCACTTCAAAAATGCAATCTCAAGTCCGTGGAAGCTTGAGTTTGTTCGAGTTCGGATTGCCTTCATTAGGTATTTCAATCTTCTTCTGTTTTTAGTGGTTTGTGTGTTCTTTGTTAGTTTCAATTGGTTTAATTTTCTTCTTGGCCGTCCTTAGTTGTCATTTCTTCTCCAAGACCTTTTGTTTTGGTCAATTGTTTTCTGTATCGCTTATTTGAATGTGTTAGTTATAGGATACAAACTCGCGTCGATTAGCGTCGTCGAATAGTTAACTTCGTATATGTCCGGCATTCGTTGAAATTTCAGAATCATTGTTAGCCAATTAATCTGTTATCATTGCTATGTGTTGTAGTGGATTAGATGTCATCTTCTAATTAATTACCTAGGTTGAGTTATTTGAATTACCACACAGTAATTAGCATTCCTGGATTGAATGGGACTGTTTGATTGGTTTGAAACTGAAGTTATGATTCAAATTAAGCTAACTAGGGAATCAGGGTTCAACACTTAGAGTATTTGGTGCCCTGCACATGAGGCTAGTCAGTGGAATCCACTGTCACAGCAGAGCAGCCCACCAGTGCCCTGCAATTACCAATTTTTAATTATGAAAACCCCATACTTAGACATAGTTTAGTGGGTTGGACAGAAGGAGGATGGGCAAGGGGCTGTTCTGCAGAATCTGGGTGTCCTAGGTGTTGTCTGTGGTTATAAATAGATAGGTATTGATACCTAAAAAGGCATATACATACAATGGGGACTGAAATACCTGGAGAAGCAAAAAACAGTAAACCTGGAGAGA
Source organism: Nicotiana noctiflora (assembly GCA_032618575.1). NCBI lineage: Eukaryota > Viridiplantae > Streptophyta > Magnoliopsida > Solanales > Solanaceae > Nicotiana > Nicotiana noctiflora. Next base: position 219,337 of record JASVEL010002356.1, on the reverse strand, counting down.
AATATATTCATACAGACATTAGAGAATACCTGGAGAGCAAAAAGACAGACAGTGATAAACAGGAGAGTACCTGGAGAGCAAACACAGTCATAACTGGAGAACACTTAGAGAAATACGGGCAGCAAAGATCCATTCTTGAAAACCAGAAAAGAAGATAGATAGAAAGAGCTGAGAGAGGCTACTGTTTCATTAGTTTCCAGGCTACTGTGTTGTGGTTGTGCTTGTCTGTTGGTGGCAGTGCTCATTTGGTGCTGTTGGTCATTAGTGTTGCTGCTCTTGGTCGTTTGTGTTGCTGTGCACAGTGTTGTTGGTCCAGTGCTGGTTCTTCTGTTGTTGTGTGTTGCTGTGTTATTGTGGCTAACTGCCACTGGTTGTGGTCGTGTGTGTTGATATTGCTGGCCTGGTTATCTGTTGCTGCTCTTGGTCTGTTGGTGCTGGCTGGTTTGTAGTTGTTGCTGCCTGGGTTGATTATTGTTGTTGTTCCATTGTTGGTTGCTGGCTGGTCTATAGTATTGCTGCCTGGGTTGGTTGTTGCTGTTGTTTCATTATTTTGTTGGTTGTTGGTCTATTTGGTTGCTGGTCTATTGGTTACTGGTTTACTGTTGCTGTTACTGATCCTGCTACTGTTACTGCATTGCCATTGCTCACTCTTCCTTGTTCTTCCGCATTCCAGGTACACACCTCTGTTATTGTAGTTCCTTGGTCCGAAAGAATGAAGTTTGAAGCTTATGCATAAAGTCTATTGAAACATGTAGTCGCCTAAAGTTCTTATGTTTAATTACATTCTGTTATTCTCCAAATAAGCTTGTATTGCTAGTTTTGGTTATGGAAAAGTGTGGCTAGGCCAAAGATACACTGTCGTTAGATAAGCACGTAAACCTGAATTAGTCTGTTGTATCTCTATTCAATCTTCTCTGCTCGTGTGTGTAATCTCCAAATCTGTTAACGTTAGACCCTATGCTAAAAGCAAGATTAGCTAGGGAGTTGTTACTCAACGGAATGACGTAATTAGATTAAAAAGAGTCGGGGGCGCATTTCATGTGACCCGACCCCAATTTTGGGCAAGAGTAAACAAAGCGTGTCAGGAACCACAGGCGCATTTCATGTGGTGTGGTTCGTAGCAAGTTTTGAATAATTTGGAATCAACTCTTAAGTAAAATACATTGGGATGTAGTTCGCTTTAGATTTGAATTAAAGGTGCGCCTCGCCCAATAGTTACACTAATCGCATAGCCGTCATAAATGTATATATAAAATACTTAGATTTTGAGATGCGTTGTTTCTTGACGAATATCACGCCTTTCTCAACAGTGTAAATAAGTAGTCGATCCGGGCGCATATTTTAGTTCTATCTTCTTAAATACGGGTGTGCATTTCATGCGACCCAAATCCAAACCCCGAAATGTTGAATAAGAATATGTCGAGGATCCGGGTGCATTTCATGTGACGTGATTCGAAAGCATATTTTTAAGCAACTTTCTCTTTCGTAAATCATAACCAATAATAAAAGCGGTAAAGGGATATTAACTTGCACTAAGTACATAATTGTAAAAAGCGGATAGATAAGCCAAACACGACAGTTGAGCGACCGTGCTAGAACCACGGAATTCGGGAATGCCTAATACCTTCTCCCGGGTTAATAGAATTCCTTATCCGGATTTCCGGTTCGCGGACTGTTAAATAGAGTCATTCTTTTCCTCGATTCGGGATTTAACCGGTGACTTGGGACACCATAAATCTCCCAAGTGGCGACTCTGAAATAATTAAAATAAATCCCATCTCGATTGTCCTTTAATTGGAAAAACTCTTTGCATCCTCGCGGGTGCGTAAAAAGAGGTGTGACAGCTCTGGCGACTCTGCTGGGGAGAATCTTCTTTAGAATTCGAGCTCGGAATAACTGTTGTATTTGGCATATTTTATTATCTGATTCTTTTACATGTTGGCATAAATGTGCAAAATGTTGTTTTTCCTGCTTTGATATTTTGTGAACTCTGTACATATAAATTGTGCCGGAACCAATCTCCTCTCCGAGTCTTCTAAATCATGAAGAAGGGTGCACTTCGTGTGACTTCTTTTCTGTATAGTGTCTAATTCCCATTTTAGAACGAGGTTTGGATAAGTTGCAAAACCGGTGAAGCTTCTGTATTCCCGGGTTGCTGCCTCCTCCTCAGCTCGAGCTGTCCGCTCGGGTAAGCCAAGTCTAGAACAAATAAACCTAGGTTTCTAAGCCTAGAATAACAAAGCTTCATGCCGGATCCCTAGTAGGAAACGTTTATTTGCATCATGTCGCATTTTGGCTTAGGGGAACTCAACACAGGGGTTGGGTCCGTCTAGGACAGGTGACCTGAAATGAACAGACTATCCTGCTGCATCCCGTTTGTCTTGCGCATTTATCTGTTATAGACTTGCATGCTGACCGGCTTTAGAGATTAAAAAAAAAAAAAATGTGTCTTGTTCTTAAGATAGAAATAGCTTGTTTGTTTTCCTTTAGTAAAATGAATAAATACATGATGTCGTTTGTTTCGTCAAAACCGAACTACGTGGGTTTGATTCTCATTGGATGTGAGATACGTAGGCAACCTCCATCAGGTCCAACTTCACCTTTTGAAAAACGGCTGAAAAATCAAAACTAACTTCTGTACTAAATAAGTCGGTGACGCTGTTTTTAAAAAATAGCCGAATGTTCCCGAAAGGGACGCCGGAAGGCTAATTTCGTATAAACGGCCACCTTTGGGTCAATTTTGATTTCGATCGATTTACCCCACAGCCTTAAAAGCCTTCGTCCCCGGGACGTTGAAAGGCCGTGATTGAAAACTGATTTTTTTTTTATTTTATTTTCTTAGCAAAACAAAGTTGTTTTTCTCATTTAAATCACCTTAATAAATGTGCAGGATGAGCACGAATCAGAATAAATCATTTTCAATCTTTAGTGAGGTCCCTCGGCAGCTCCGTATATGGTGGAACGATTTGGAAGACAGTAGCAAAAAGGTTGTAGGGAGAATTTTGGGAGGTTTGGTTGATCTGTTGAATATCGAGCCAAGGGAAGACATCATCAAGGCACTGGTATCTTTCTGGGATCCGACCCGCAATGTGTTCCGTTTTGTTGACTTCGAACTGACGCCCACATTAGAGGAAATTGCGGGCTATGCAGGACTAAATGGGAAATTAAGAGGACAATACCTGCTCTCACCAAGGCCGGTATCTCCACATGGGTTTCTGGATTTACTGAGCATTAGTCGGAAGGTGAAAAATGATGATCTGTTGAAAGGGTATTGCGATCTTCAATTCTTATATCAACGGTACGGCACTCCTCGGGGTTTTGAAGAGTCAAACCTTGGACTGACTCACGCAGGGAATAGAACCAAGTGGGAGGCCAGACGAATTCTAGCATTCCTAACGACATTCTTGGGGGTTGTGATTTGTCCGCGCGAAGATAAGAAAATAGAGATAGGTCTGGTAGGAATAGCCGATGTTGCAATCAAAAAGGCTACCAGCACGGTGGTCCCTTTGGTTTTTTCCGAAATCTATCGAGCCTTGACTGTCTGTCGAGAAGGGGGCAATTTCTTCCAAGGTTGCAATCTGTTACTCCAATTATGGATGCAAGAACACCTCCATCACCGAACACAATACATGAACCATGGGTTGACCGGAAAAAACTGTATCAGGGGTTTCGAAGAACGGATGATGGGTGCTGTATTCCCTGAAGGCGTCGAGGCATGGCTTGCACGACTGAGCTCAATAGAAGCCGATCAGATTGAATGGGCGTTCGGGTGGTTACCCGATACTGAAGTAATATATATGGCAGCCGAGGAGTGTTATATCCTTCTGATGGGGATCCGCAGTGTCCAACCATATGTCCCTCACCGTGTATTGCGTCAACTAGGAAGGTTTCAGGTTATTCCTACCGATCAAGACCTGAGGAAGTACGCCATTGAATTGAGCCCGGGAGTTGCATTCCCCGAAGAGAAGATTAGAAGGCTGTGGCACGAGTGTCGGTTCCTTGAGCCTAAAACCATGGTCCGGGAACTAGCCAAGGGGGAGGTGGACCCAAAGTACAACGTGTGGTTCGGGAAAAGATTTCAGATTCGTCGGAAATGTTCTAAAAGAGCCCATGTCCAACAATTCACGGAAGATTCACGGGAACAATGGGATTGGTTAGCAAAGGAGGAGGGGTACAGGACGAAGATTGGTAGGATAGAACAGCAGGTCCGGGACCTTCAGTTCGAGAAGAACATGCAAGCCGCCACCGACGAAGGAGACAAAAAGAAGTTGGCACAAGAAAATGACTTCTTGAGAGCTCAAATCCAGCAAATGAAAAGAGATGCTGACAGACAATCGAGGAGTCGGGCCGACGAAAAATTGATAAGGGGTTTGAGAAGCCAAGTCACCGACATCCAAAGAGAATTGGACGAGTCAAAAGCCCAAATAACGAGGATCCGTGCTAGCTGGAAAAAGGAGGCACATCAACATGCACTTCACCTAAAGCGGGTGGAAGAGGATTACACTGATATCATCACTAGCCTGAGAGAAGCAAATGTTGTCCTTAGGGAACGGGTTTTCAAGCAAGCCCAAGATGCCAGAGCGGACCTCGACCGCTGCCACAATTTGATGGCCCGACTGCAAGGACAAGTGGATAGGCTCCTAGATCAAGTCACCAACAATGCTCGAAGATTGGGGGCGAAAAACCAACAAATAGAGCGGCTACTCGGAGAAAGGGACATGATCAAGGATAGAATTGGAGAAATCGGGCACTATGTCACCATGAAGTGCCTAGCTTGTGAACGAATGCCCCGCGCCGACCTTTTCGCTTCAATTATGGGTTATGTTCATCGGATCATGGAAGAGTTGAGGGAACTGCACAAGGACCTCACACCGAGGCTTGCGGCAAGGCCGAATGATGCCTCGCAGGCCCCCAGGAGTTTTAGGGCATTAGATTTTTGATTGAAAATGTATTTTGAAATGTTAAGTCAAGCTAGTTGGCATTTTTATCTTTACTTTCCCAAGTCAAGCATTTTCTTTTGTTTTGTTGATTGTTGTAAGACGTGTTTTGTAACTACACGGTTTTATTTGATATAAAAGTTACTGAATTTTGCCACAATCTTGTTACCAGAACTACGCTCGGTCTGATTCACGCGGGGTCGTGATACGTAGGCAATCCACATAAGATTCGACCACCACTAAAAAAGAAAGGAATCCATAGGTTAAATAACAATAAAGGCTTGCAAAGATAGTCGAAAAAGAAAAAAAAAAGAGAAGAAAAAGAAAGAAAAAGAAAAAGGGCCGGAATGACGCATGTTAAAGAGTACACGTAGAAAGGGTTATTTGGTTAGGTGCATTGCATCCAACGTGCTGTAACATATCTGTCAAACTCGGTGAACTAACAAGTTTGTTGCGTATTCCAGAAAGTTTAGCAGTTGGTTTGACAGAATATCCTGGCCAGCCATCCCTACCGTACTAGATCCAAAGGACCAGTTACAGTAAGCATGTCGAGTTCCGGCAAGAGTCTCGAGGAAGAAAAATCCGAGCTACAAATCATGAAAGAAGAGGTAGACCGGTTAAAACAACAGATAACAGAGATGCACCTGGCCTGGGCCAGGGAACAGTCTTCACCAAACCGCCCTACTCTCGCCTCGGCTCCGGAACATCCGCCCATCGATCCTTCAACAAGCGCCCCGAGCTATCCATACTTTTAGGGGGAAAATCCATATGCCACCCACATTCCACCAGCCAAACCAAATCCTCCTCCAGTCACCCCTGTTTTTGTAGCACCTCCACCTGCTCCTCTGCAAAGGCCGGCCAGCGAGCCATATGTTCAGATCCATGACAACTCTTACTATCCTCCAGAGCCTACCTTCAGGGCTCCTGAACCACAATCACATACACCTCATTGGGATAATCCGGCAGAACCGGAAAAACACTTCCAAAGTTCGGAACACGAGGAAGTTGTCAGAAAAGTCAAAAGCCTGGAGCAGTCCTTCAGGAACATGCACGGTTTAGGCAACCAGGTCAGCGTCGCCTATAAGGATCTGTGTCCATTTCCGGACGTCCAGTTGCCAGCAGGATTTAAAATGCCCAAATTCGACCTATACGAGGGGCATGGTGACCCAGTGGCCCACCTGCGGGGGTTTTGCAGTAAAATGAGAGGGGCCGGAGGACGGGACGAGCTTCCGATAGCCTACTTCGGCCAGAGTCTGGGAGGATCGGCGTTGGAGTGGTACACTAGACAGGATCCCAGTAGATGGTTTACGTGGGATGATTTGGCTCAAGCTTTTATCAGCCAGTTCCAATACAATCTTGAGATAATCCCCGACCGCCTATCATTGTTAAAATTAGAGAAGAAGCTCGCTGAAAGCTTCAGGGAATTTGGTTTCCGGTGGAGGGAACAGGCGGCCAGGGTAGATCCGCCGATGAGAGAGAGCGAGATGGTGGACTACTTCTTGCAGACATTAGAGCCCACCTACTTCGGACATCTGGTAACGTCCGTAGGCAAATCATTCACTGAGGTGATAAAAATGGGGGGTATGATCGAGGAGGGTTTGAAGGCCAACAAGATCATGAGTTACTCGGCACTGAAAGCCACCACTCAGGCTATCCAAAGTGGTACTGGAGGAGTACTGGGGAAAAAGAGGAGAGAGGAAGTTGCGGCCGTCGAGTCCGGGGCATGGTTCAGAAATAGAGGCCCCACACCCCAATATAGCCCACCCCAACCTCACCACCAAAATTACTCCCACAACCCATATAGCCACCCGCAACGTTACTATCCCGCACCTGATCCCCATTTTACTGTCCACCATGCACAGTCCTATTCTGCACCTCCCGTTCATGCACCGTGGCGTGCACCAAACCCCCAGAACAATCATCCACCCCCAAGAGCATACAGAAATCCCTCGGGCGCGAGTTTCCGTCCGAACCAGGCATTCAGGGGCGACAGGGCGCCGAGGCCAAAGACTTTCACCCCCTTAGGAGAGTCTTACACTAGCCTGTTCCACCGGTTAAAGCAGGTAGGGTTGCTGAATCCGGTTGAAGCTAAGCTGCCAAACCCTCTTCCGAAGAACCTGGACCATTCAGTAAATTGTGCCTACTGCTCGGGATGTTCGGGACATGATACAGAAAAGTGTTGGAGGCTGAAGACGGCCATCCAGGAGCTCATTGACACCCGCAGGATCGAGGTCCGGACTCCAACAGAGCCCAACATCAACCAAAACCCGCTTCCAACTCATCATGAGACCAATATGATCGAGTTGGTACGGGCGGAGGAAGGAAAGAAGAAAGCCTCTCAGACTGTAATGATGATTAAGTCTAGCGGGGTAGGAACGAGAAAAGGGCCAAGCCTTGATGAGTCACCCAGTTGCAAGAAGGACATACCAGGAGAGTCGGAAGCAGGAAAGGGAAGTGTGAACGAAGTACCGGTGAAGCCGGCCAAGATAGTTGTACCAGGGGCAGCAATCAAGCCCATTTTGACAGTAGCAGGCGTTCGAATGGATCCCTTCATCATCCAGCCGGCAACACAGTTGCCAGTAACTGATAGCCGGGCTGTTCCATGGAATTACGCTCGGATTACAACGACCTACAGAGGAAAGGAGGTGAAAGAGGAAGTTTGTGAAGCCCAAGGGTTGACCCGCTCGGGGAGATGTTTTGCCCCTGCGGAATTGAGGAAGACCACTCCGGCAGTATTGAAAAAGCCGGTCACCGATGAAGAGGCGGAAGAATTCTTGAAAAAGATGAAGCTGCATGACTACTCTGTCTTAGAGCAGTTAAAGAAGACTCCGGCACAAATATCATTGCTATCCTTGCTGATACATTCTGAAGAACATCGGCAAGCATTGATGAAAGTCCTGAATGAGGCACATGTACCGGATAAAATCTCGGTGAGCCATTTGGAGAAGATCACCAATAGGATCTTCGAAGCAAATCGGATCACCTTCACCGATGACGAGTTGCCTGAGGAAGGCACTGAGCACAACAGGGCTTTATATCTTACGGTGAAGTGTGAAGAGGCGGTGGTTACCAAAGTCCTTGTCGATAATGGGTCCAGTGCTAACATTTGTCCTCTCTCTACACTGGGCAAATTAAAAGTAGACATCGGCAGGGTACGCAAGAACGGCGTATGTGTTCGAGGGTTTGACGGAGGAGGCAAAGCGTCGGTTGGTGACATAGTGCTAATCTTGACAATTGGGCCAGTGGAGTTCACCATGGAATTCCAGGTGCTGGACATGGTGGTGTCGTATAACCTCCTGATATGGCGACCATGGATTCATGCCGCAAGAGCAGTTCCATCCAGCTTACACCAGCTCGTCAAGTTTGAATGGGACCAGCAGGAGATCGTCGTCCATGGAGAGAACGATCCACAATCGGGCACCATCATTCCCTTTGTTGAAACAGAAGAAGATGTTGGGCCGTGGGTGTATCAGGTCTGCGATGTGGTGTCCGCCCACCGAGTTCCGGAAGGGGAATGTATTCCCGGCGACAAAACAATTACTGCGGATGTCATGGTGGCGCATGAAATGTTGCGACATGGTTTCGTACCCGGTAAAGGGCTAGGTGCATCTCCGCAAGGAATTATACAACCGGTATCAGTGGTCGAAAACTTGGGAACCTTCGGCTTGGGATTCCAGCCAACCTCAGAGGACATCCGGCGAGCAAAGAGGAGTAAGCAGAAAACATGGGTGCTCCCAAAGCCTGTTCCACGCCTTTCCCAATCTTTTATCAGGTCCGGAGCAAGAGGACATCCAGCGACAAAGATTCCCGGTCCTACGATCAGGCCAGATGAAGAGTTCTTCAGGAAGTTCGAAGACCTATTCACGGATGTATGTATGCTCGAGGACGGTGAAGGATCTAGTCACGCCGAGATACAATTTGTGGGACCAAGGGCAAAACTGAATAACTGGAAGGCTACTCCTCTCCCTGTCCGGAAGGAGTCTTGGTAGTTTGTCTTGGATTGTTTTTCTTTCGAAATTTTGTGTTGGGGGGTTTGTCCCCGGAGTAGAATCCCGTTGTTTTTAGTTCATTTCTGATTTAAGTTTGCAGTCTGTTTTCCCTTTGTACAATTCACATTAATGAAATTTGGTTCCTTCGTGTCTAATTTTGTTTATCTTTTTTCTTCTTTTTACTTTTCTGAACAGCCTTCTTTCAACTGATCTTAATGATATGGCGTGCTTAAAGATTAATCAACCCGGTCTAGAAAGTCAATCGGGTTTGGAAATAATAACGCATGAAATAAGAAGTGACGAGAGTGAGTCAGAGTACGGCGATGATGAAGCCGTAGAAGAAATCGGTGAAGAATTAAGTCACTTCGAGGAAAAACCCAAACCAAATTTAAATGATACTGAGGCCGTTAATCTAGGGAATGCGGATGACGTCAAAGAAACCCGGATAAGTGTCCATATTAAACCCAATCTGAGAGAAGAATTGATCAAAACACTCGTGGAGTTTAAAGATATTTTCGCATGGTCGTACGACGACATGCCAGGACTCAGCACTGATCTAGTGGTTCATAGATTACCCACCGATCCGGCATATCCTCCCGTCAAGCAAAAGCTGCGGAAATTCAAGACGGAGATGAGTGTGAAGATTAAGGAGGAGGTAACCAAGCAGTTGCAGGCGAAAGTCATTCGTGTCACTCGATACCCTGAATGGTTGGCCAACGTAGTACCGGTGCCAAAGAAAGACGGAAAGATCAGGGTATGCGTGGACTATCGCAATCTCAACAAGGCAAGTCCTAAGGATAATTTCCCGCTTCCCAATATCCATATCCTGATTGATAATTGCGCCGGACGCGAAATCGGATCCTTTGTGGATTGTTATGCGGGATATCATCAGATTTTGATGGATGAAGAGGACGCAGAAAAGACGGCTTTTATCACACCGTGGGGGACTTATTGCTACCGAGTGATGCCGTTTGGTTTGAAGAACGCAGGAGCAACATATATGAGGGCGATGACTACGGTATTCCATGACATGATACACAAGGAAATTGAGGTGTACGTGGATGATGTGTGATGACCCGGCCCGTCGTCACGAGAATTACCACCCCGTTATGTTGTGAATGCATGTTTTATGCTTTTATATCAGTGTTAGGGTCTATCGGGTGATTTAGGAGTGATTTGGATTGAAAATGAGGCATATAGCCTTTTTGAAGGAGACTTGAATAAGGAAAGTCAACCCGGAGTTGACTATTTGGTTAGAGGGCTCGGAATCGGATTCGATGATTCGGTTAGTTCCGGGAGGTGATTTGTGACTTAGGGGAGCGATCGGAATTGAATTTGGAGGCCGGTGTAGAAATAGGCTTGAATTGGCTAAGGTTGAATTTTGGCGAAATCCGAACGGTAGGTGAGATTTTGATCCGGGGGTCGGAATGGAATTCCGACAGTTGCAGTAGCTTCGTTATGTGATTTTGGATATGTCCGCAAATTTTCAGGTCATTCGGACATCGTTTGATCGGGTTTTGGATTGAATGTTAGTTTTGAAAGTTTTGAAGAAACTTAGGCTTGAATCCGTGTGTAATTGGTGATTTTGATGTTTAGGATGGTGTTTTTATGATTGGAACAAGTCCGTATCGTGTTTTGGAGTATGTTGGTGGTTTTCGTTGGGGTCCCGGGGGCCTCGGGGTGAATCCGGACCATCATCCGGCACTTTGGAACAAGGAATGGTCTGCTGTAAATTGCAGACCACTGGGCACCAGTTAAGCCTTCGCGTTCGCGAGGGCTAGGCCCGCGTTCGCGTAGGCTGGGGGCCAGTTGGCCATCGCGTTCGCGAGGTAACATGCCGCGTTCGCGAAGGAGAAGGTTGGAACGCATCGCGTTCGCGTGGGTGAAGGACGCGGACGCGTAAGAGGAAAAGACGAAGCATCGCGTTCGCGTGGTATGGGACGCGAACGCGTAGAGGAAAAATCCGGGCTAGGAAGATTGGTCTTCGCGAACGCGTGACTTTACGTCGCGTTCGCGATGAAGGAACGGAGCAAGGCATCGCGTTCGCGTGGAGACCATCGCGAACGCGTAGGGTAAAATCGTATGGCAGTGAATTAAAATCACAGAACAGAGGGCTCTCGGGTTCATTAACCCAAAACTCAATTTTTGAGCCCTAGAGAGAAGAAATCACGGGAAAACGCTGGGAAATCATCGGGTATTCGTCGGAGGTAAGATTCTTGACTCAAAAACATCAATTTATGGTAGTATTAGCATCAATCTTCATGAAATTGGGTTGGAATCTTGAAGAAATGTGGCTTAAGTATTAAAAACGGGATTTTTGGATTTGGAGGGTCATTTGAACTCCGATTTCGATAAATTTTATATGCACGGACTCGTGGCGAGATAAGGATCGCGTTGGTGCTAATTTCGGAATTTTCCGAGCAGTGGGGCCCGGGGTCGGGTTTTACCAACTTAGTGTAATTATGCTAATTTCATGTAAATTGAAGTGGGTTATGATTATTTGACCCGTATTTGATGTAATTATTGTGGTTTGACTAGATTCCACGCACGAGGGAGCTAAATTCAAAGGAAAGGACATTGCGGAGTAGTCGTCGCGCCGTATTGAGGTGAGTAATAGATGTGGGTGATGACCAGGCGGGTTCGAAACCCCGGTATACCACTTTGTGACGCTGTATAGCGGCGAGACACGCACACTCTTGAGAGTGCGGGGTCGATCATGAACTGGAGACTACATATTAGTCCAACCTGTTGATATTGTATTATTGGCTATTCTAGAGCCGTCGAACCTCCTTCTCGGATGGTTGCATATATGTATATATATATTGTGATAATGGCCACTCTTGAGCCGAGGAACCCCCTTCTTGGGCGGTTGATTATACATGTGGGCCGTGAGCCAGTTATTGGATCTCGCGAGGATCGTTATCATTGTCTTATCATATAGACATGCTAGTTTACTACTAGTCCGCAGCTATTTTTGTTATTATGCTAATTCCAATCTCTGGAACTTGATATTACTGTTTTCCAACTGAAAAATGATAAAAGAGTTTTCAAAAACTACTTTTGAGCCTGCGAGGTTGTATCTGCATATTAGCTGACTAGTAGTGGATCGGGCTGCACGCCGCAGCGAGATATATGTTGGATCGGACTGCACGCCGCAGTGATATCTCTATGAGATGTGCTTGGGCTGTAGGAGCCCCTCCGGAGTCTGAACCCCCACGGTGAGCACGGGTACCCAAAATTGGAGTCGGGCTACACGCCGTAGCGGTCATATCATGCATTGCATTGCATTTAGCTACATCTGCTAGCTGTTATGCTATTTATTGGTAATTGTTGGAACAGGTACAGTGAAGATTGATTCTATGACAGGGTAGCTGATTATAGCTTTACATAGTGCTTTATTGCGGATTTCTTATCTGCGCTGTCTTACCCTTGTTTATTACCACTGAGTCTGGCAGTACTCATTTTACTCCCTGCACCTTGTGTGCAGATCCAGGTACCTCTCAGCAGTGATCCAGTAGCTGTGCGAGGCGACGTTTGTGGATATTCGAGGTAGCTGCAGAGTCCGCAGGACCCGATATTCCTTCCTACTTGTCTTTGGATTTTGTATTGACATTTCTTTCCGCACTTGGTATTTTGTAAACCTTTATACACTTATGTTCTTTAGAGGCTCATGACTCTTGACCCTTCGGTCTATGGGAGTTAGTATATTTTGGGACTTGGTTTCCCCGCTGTTGTAATATTGTTTCATATTTTGAGATGCTTAAATGGGCTAAAGAGAGCTTCTAGCTCCGTTGTTTATATTGATTGGTCAGGCTGGCTTAGCAATGTGCTTGGGCGCCATCACGACCGGATTTGGGGTCGTGACAAGTTGGTATCAGAGCCTAGGTTTACTAGGCCTCGTGAGTCTTGAGCCGGTTAGTAGAGTCTTGTGGATCGGTACGGGGACGCTTGTACTTATCCTCGGGAGGCTGCGAACCTTTAGGAAAACTTCACTTTTCTTGAACTCTGTCGTGCGATCTTGTTGTTGAGATACACTTTTTGAAATTCCTCCCGCACGTCTGTGCACGCATCGAGCACTCAGCAATATAATTGCCTTATGGCTTGTGATTTCCCCGAGTGAGGGGCGAGATATAATCTCTGTGAGTTCATGTTGGGCCGGTCGGGATGACTTGAGGCTGGACCTTGTTTATGACTTGAGCATTGAGGTGCTGATTTTGTGAGTGGTGGCAATAGATAATGTACTGAGGGTTTGAAACCCTGTATTTGCATTATACAGTGCTATACTGAGATGATATACGCATCATGTGACGAGCGTGGTGGTATTGTGACTGAGGATTTGGACTTGATCCTTCCCGATTGATTATTACTGTGTAAAATGACTGAGACTGGGCTTATATTTATGTACTTGAGCTAGTAGCCATATTTGGGGCCTTGTGCCGATCTGTAGTGTATTAAGGAGGCTTACTAATGGATGAGTTGTTAATTGTTCGACTCTTACCTAATCTGTTGTGTAGCTCCGACCTATGGGCGTGGTGAATATTTACCATATCTCTTAATTGGAAGGTAAAGTGCCTTATGTGTAGTGAAACGAGTTCAAACTCAGGAAGACTAAAGTGATTATGCTATGTGTATCCTGGTGGAAGGTATTGTGCTGAAATGCTAAATTGAGGCGAGGTAGGTGGGTTGATTCTCATGTGTAATTGAAAGGTATTGATATGTGTTATGATTCGAGCAGATACAACGCAGGTTCAAGTATAAATTGTGATAATATGATTCGTGTAGTATTGGGATTTAATGTTGTTGAAATACATTGTGATATCTTGTTGAGTTGTGGAGGTATTGTTAGGATGGTTTGGTGATTCTCTGGCAGGTGGATAGGCCAATTTACAAAGGAAACTCTGCCGAAATTTTTGGAAAATTCGGGACTTAGAAAAGATTTTGTCACCTAAAGAGGGGCGTAACTGTTGTGTGTGAATGAATGCAAGAATTGCAAAAGAGTTAATATTTCTGATGATTCGAATCTCCGCCGAAGCTTGTAAATGACTTGAGTTTAATATCATACTAACATTTCGGCATCACTTGAGTAATACTGATATGGGTGGTTGAAAGTGCTTTGATGAATGGCTTCGAGCTAAGTTGGGGAGGTTGCTATTGATTAACTGATTGCACTATTGTGTGCTATGTTGATTATGTCTCTAAGTATGTTGGGAAAATTCTGATAAAGGTTATGGTGCTTCGTAGATGTGAAGAAATACTAGGGTATTTTGAACTGAGGTTGGTAAGGAATGCTTGGTGTATAGAAAAGAGTGATAGCTAATAGTATCCGTATGTAATCATGATCTGCAGTGTCAGAGTTCTAATAAGGCACGAGTGGTTCTGTTCAATAAGACAGTTGAATTACAGCTGTATAAGGATGACTGACGCCCGAGAATTGTTTACGGTGTTCAAGATTTTACTTGTAACAGTCAGGTGTCTCAAATTTGTGCATGTGGCTAAAGATGGTGGTTTCGTTAGAAGAGATCGGTACTTGTGTTATATTATGTGAATGAAGGGATTCTATGTAATCCGTATTGGAAGGTAATGATAACGAATTCAAATCGCAAGAGGTTCTTCAAAATAAAGTATTGTAGGATGTGATCCTTCGGGAAATATTGAGAGAATATTCAGTGGCCTATATGTCTTAGACCGTGTGGTCTTATGTACGAGTCTCATGTGGTAACATGAGTTGATGTATTATGGTACTATAGTAAAGACTGATATGAAATTAAAGATGAATCAGAAAGGAAACTGGGTAAATGGAATGACTTGTTAATAAACCGAAGCGGTATGATAAAGAATACGACTAATTCCTGGTATGTGGTTGAAGTAAGGAGTCTTGCAGATATTGTGCAATAAAGCTTTTGAGTGTTGGCGGTCGTGTAACCCGATATGAGTATAATATGGGTATAAGGACTCAGTCCTGGCAGTTTAACTTATGCAATGAATGGGAAGAAATAGTTTGTGATGTGTTTTATCATGGTTTGAAGATGAGTATATTCCTATCGATATGCGAAGCGTGGAATGTGTAATGAGTTTTCTTCTATATGGGATCACGAAAGTCCTTGACTAGTTGAGTGCGCCAATGTTGAGGCGGAGGAAAGGGATATGAATTTTCATGTTGTCTTAGTGTGATATGGTATACACGATGTGTTATGGAAAGTTGATAATGGTATATTCTAGGTTTTGAGATCAGTTCATAATATATGGAAAGTCGATAAAATTATTGAGCAGCGCGGACAGCTGCTGGTGGTTTAAGAAAATGGTACTGCTATTCTAGTAATTTGGCAGGGTATATGGTGCAAAGGAACAAGGTAATGTAAACTGATAATATCCATGGTAGAGTGGTATTCTCTTGTTGGATCGACTAAAATAATTGAGTCGTTGATGGCATAATGAAATTTCTGAATGGCTGTCGTGGTATGAATGGACGCTTGATGTGCGTTATGTATATGTACGGTGAAATACGGAATCAGGCATAGTGATTTATATGTTATATATGTGTAGGAGACTTGAAATTCTCGTTAATCCGCCTATGCAGTGGTTGTATATCGTGTGTATTAGCACCGTTTAGCTCTTAGCTTGATATGATGAATTTGGGTTATGATACCTTATTTCAGACTGGTTGACATAAGCCAGGTCATCTAGACTAATGTGATATGGGCTATGTCGGAAAATGGCACAAATTGCGTAGCAGAGAGCATCAGAGTATGCTCCAACAGAGTAGTTGTACACAGGACCAGCGGACGGGTGGTAGGCATTGCTTTGTCGGTTGGACCTTAGTGGCGGATGTCAGGGAGGAGGTATCTACCATTGATTCAGTTCCAGTATTGAGAAACGTTGTCAGATGCGTTTCATGTGGCCAAACTTGAGGCTATATATGTTTATTATGATGAGCAACTTGACTCGACGCGTATTCATTTGACGAGGGTTACTTGGATCGGGTGGCACGCCGCCACAGGTATGGTATCTGGATCGGGTGGCACGCCGCCACGGGTATGTCATTGGAGCGGGTTGCACGCCACAACAGAATATTGTGAAAATATAGCTAGTTATATGCTACCTGGTATACAATACCTCCTGGCTTCTGAGGAAGAGTCTGTATTGAGTATCGCTTGGCGAATGGCACATCGGTTGTGTTCTTTCAGGATTTGATAGCATACATTAATTGTTTCACCGTGAGTGAGATTGATTGCTTGGGTTCAGACCTAAATATGTGTGTGGCTGATCGTTTTGAGCTTGGTAAATTGGGGTGCTTCATGAGTAATAACGTGGGGATAGAATCACGAATCGTGGCAAGGCCACGTGATGTTATGACCTCTCGAGGAGGATTCAGGTACTTTATTTCTATAATACGAGACGCGATCTCAGTTCTATATTATGATGGCATAGAGGGATTAAATTGCAGCTCTATTTGCTGGAGACAGTTGTCATGATTTGAGCTGTCATGATTCGAGTGTGTGCAGACGTTTCTATTGGAGCCTATGTTGTGCTCGTCGTAGCTTAGGCCGGTGTTGAGGTGTCTTTTCACCAGTGCGGTGTGTTATAATCGAAATGGTCGTGGGAGCCAATAATGAATGTGAGTATATGTGATTTCAGTTGGTTAGAAAGGTAATACCGAGATTTGGGTCCGAAATCTGTTGTGGTATCAGTTAAAAGTGAAATGGATTCATGAATGGTTGACCTGAGAAATGGGTTCGATATATCGCGTGTTTGGTTGCCGTGGGCATGATATGAAGGCGTTGGAACAAGACTCTATCTAATAGAAAAAGGTTTTTCAGCTAGTATTTGGTGATTGGGGCCAGTTGTTGTGATTAGAGACTATCGTCTCGAGTGATTGGGTTGTGTGATACATCATATGATCTCACCCGGAGTAGTGAATATGGGTTATTGTAGTGGATTCAAGTGTATCCCGAGTATAGGCATGGGATTTGCATTTGGCATATGATTTCAGAAAGTGCAATGTGATTTATGGTTAAGATGGTCTGTGAAATTTTGACTATATGGTGTTTTCGGACTTATGTGAGATAAGGGTGACGTATGATCGCCCTAATATATGCTTGGTAAGGTCATTCAGCTATTGGGTTGCTTCTAGTACAACTCTGAGTACGCTCGAGGACGAGCGATTGTTTAAGTTGGGGAGAATGTGATGACCCGGCCCGTCGTCACGAGAATTACCACCCCGTTATGTTGTGAATGCATGTTTTATGCTTTTATATCAGTGTTAGGGTCTATCGGGTGATTTAGGAGTGATTTGGATTGAAAATGAGGCATATAGCCTTTTTGAAGGAGACTTGAATAAGGAAAGTCAACCCGGAGTTGACTATTTGGTTAGAGGGCTCGGAATCGGATTCTGATGATTCGGTTAGTTTCGGGAGGTGATTTGTGACTTAGGGGAGCGATCGGAATTGAATTTGGAGGCCCGGTGTAGTTTTAGGCTTGAATTGGCGAAGGTTGAATTTTGGCGAAATCCGAACGGTAGGTGAGATTTTGATCCGGGGGTCGGAATGGAATTCCGACAATTTCTATAGCTTCGTTATGTGATTTTGGATATGTCCGCAAATTTTCAGGTCATTCGGACATCGTTTGATCGGGTTTTGGATTGAATGTTAGTTTTGAAAGTTTTGAAGAAACTTAGGCTTGAATCCGTGTGTAATTGGTGATTTTGATGTTTAGGATGGTGTTTTTATGATTGGAACAAGTCCGTATCGTGTTTTGGAGTATGTTGGTGGTTTTCGTTGGGGTCCCGGGGGCCTCGGGGTGAATCCGGACCATCATCCGGCATTTTTGGAGTATGAAAAGTGTGCTGTAAATTGCAGGTTGGTGCAGCAGGCCTTAAGCCTTCGCGTTCGCGTGGCCCAGGTCGCGTTCGCGAAGGCAGAGCTGGCTAAGGCATCGCGTTCGCGGTCAGGCTGCCGCGTTCGCGTAGGCAAGGTGGGACGCATCGCGTTCGCGTGGGTGAAGGACGCGGACGCGTAAGAGGAAAAGACGAAGCATCGCGTTCGCGTGGTATGGGACGCGAACGCGTAGAGGAAAAAAATCCGGGCTAGGAAGATTGGTCTTCGCGAACGCGTGACTTTACGTCGCGTTCGCGATGAAGGAACGGAGCAAGGCATCGCGTTCGCGTGGAGACCATCGCGAACGCGTAGGGTAAAATCGTATGGCAGTGAATTAAAATCACAGAACAGAGGGCTCTCGGGTTCATTAACCCAAAACTCAATTTTTGAGCCCTAGAGAGAAGAAATCACGGGAAAACGCTGGGAAATCATCGGGTATTCGTCGGAGGTAAGATTCTTGACTCAAAACCATCAATTTATGGTAGTATTAGCATCAATCTTCATGAAATTGGGTTGGAATCTTGAAGAAATGTGGCTTAAGTATTAAAAACGGGATTTTTGGATTTGGAGGGTCATTTGAACTCCGATTTCGATAAATTTTATATGCACGGACTCGTGGCGAGATAAGGATCGCGTTGGTGCTAATTTCGGAATTTTCCGAGCAGTGGGGCCCGGGGTCGGGTTTTACCAACTTAGTGTAATTATGCTAATTTCATGTAAATTGAAGTGGGTTATGATTATTTGACCCGTATTTGATGTAATTATTGTGGTTTGACTAGATTCCACGCACGAGGGAGCTAAATTCAAAGGAAAGGACATTGCGGAGTAGTCGTCGCGCCGTATTGAGGTGAGTAATAGATGTGGGTGATGACCAGGCGGGTTCGAAACCCCGGTATACCACTTTGTGACGCTGTATAGCGGCGAGACACGCACACTCTTGAGAGTGCGGGGTCGATCATGAACTGGAGACTACATATTAGTCCAACTTGTTGATATTGTATTATTGGCTATTCTAGAGCCGTCGAACCTCCTTCTCGGATGGTTGCATATATATATATATATTGTGATAATGGCCACTCTTGAGCCGAGGAACCCCCTTCTTGGGCGGTTGATTATACATGTGGGCCGTGAGCCGGTTATTGGATCCCGCGAGGATCGTTATCATTGTCTTATCACATAGACATGCTAGTTTACTACTAGTCCGCAACTATTTTTGTTATTATGCTAATTCCAATCTCTGGAACTTGGTATTACTGTTTTCTAACTGAAAAATGATAAAAGAGTTTTCAAAAACTACTTTTGAGCCTGCGAGGTTGTATCTGCATATTAGCTGACTAGTAGTGGATCGGGCTGCACGCCGCAGCGAGATATATGTTGGATCGGACTGCACGCCGCAGTGATATCTCTATGAGATGTGCTTGGGCTGTAGGAGCCCCTCCGGAGTCTGAACCCCCACAGTGAGCACGGGTACCCAAAATTGGAGTCGGGCTACACGCCGTAGCGGTCATATCATGCATTGCATTGCATTTAGCTACATATGCTAGCTGTTATGCTATTTATTGGTATTTGTTGGTACAGGTACAGTGAAGATTGATTCTATGACGGGGTAGCTGATTATAGCTTTACATAGTGCTTTATTGCGGATTTCTTATCTGCGCTGTCTTACCCTTGTTTATTACCACTGAGTCTGGCAGTACTCATTTTACTCCCTGCACCTTGTGTGCGGATCCAGGTACCTCTCAGCAGTGATCCAGTAGCTGTGCGAGGCGACGTTTGTGGATATTCGAGGTAGCTGCAGAGTCCGCAGGACCCGATATTCCTTCCTACTTGTCTTTGGATTTTGTATTGACATTTCTTTCCGCACTTGGTATTTTGTAAACCTTTATACACTCATGTTCGGTAGAGGCTCATGACTCTTGACCCTTCGGTCCATGGGAGTTAGTATATTTTGGGACTTGGTCCCCCCGCTGTTGGTATAAATATTACTATTGTTTCATATTTTGAAATGCTTAAATGGGTTAAATAGAGCTTCTAGCTCCGTTGTTCCATGACATGATACACAAGGAAATTGAGGTGTACGTGGATGATGTGATCATAAAATCTAGGCGTCAAGAAGACCATGTTGCTGACCTCGGGAAGTTCTTTCAAAGACTCCGAAGGTACGACATCAAGCTTAATCCGGCCAAATACGCATTCGGAGTTCCATCAGGAAAGCTGCTAGGATTCATCGTCAGCCGACGGGGCATTGAGTTGGACCCATCCAAAATCAAGTCCATTCAGGAGTTACCCCCGACGAAGAATAAAACAGAGGTAATGAGTCTGTTGGGAAGGTTGAATTACATCAGTAGGTTTATTGCCCAGCTTACGGCAACCTGTGAACCCATATTCCGCCTATTGAAGAAAGACGCTGCGATAGAATGGACGGCAGAATGTCAAGAAGCGTTTGACCGGATCAAAGGGTATCCGTCAAATCCACCGTACTAGTTCGCACCGAGCCGAGTAGACCACCGATTCTTTATCCGACGGTCTTGGAGAATTCGTTTGGTCGCGTGCGGGGCGGCGTGATCTTACTGGGAGGAAGGAACGGGCCATTTACTACCTCGGTAAGAAGTTTACAGTCCACGAGGTCAAGTACACTCATCTGGAAAAGACATGTTGCGCCCTGACTTGGGTAGCCCAAAAGCTGAAACACTACTTGTCTTCTTACACCACGTACCTCATTTCGCGGTTGGATCCGTTGAAGTATATTTTCCAGAAACCCATGCCTACAGGGAGGTTAGCAAAGTGGCAAATATTACTTACGGAATTCGACATCATATACGTGACAAGGACGGCTATGAAAGCTCAAGCCCTGGCCGATCACTTAGCGGAAAATCCCGTTGATGACGAATACGAACCTTTGAGGACGTATTTTCCAGATGAGGAAGTATTGCAGATTGAGGGGTTGGAACTAACCAAGGATCCGGGATGGAAGCTCTTCTTCGATGGAGCGGCAAACGCAAAAGGAGTCGGAGTAGGGGCTGTGCTTATATCTGAAACAGGACATCATTATCCTGTTACTGCTCAACTGCGTTTTCACTGTACCAATAATATGGCTGAGTACGAGGCATGTATCTTGGGGTTGCGATTAGCGGTGGACATGGATGTACGGGACGTCTTGGTCTTGGGGGACTCGGACCTTCTAGTACATCAGATTCAGGGAGAATGGGAAACCAGAGATTTAAAGCTTATCCCATATCGTCAGTGTTTGCATGATTTGACCAAACGCTTTCGATCGGTAGAATTCAGGCACATCCCAAGGATGCATAATGAGGTTGCCGACGCGTTGGCTACTTTAGCGTCAATGCTACATCACCCGGACAAGGTTCGTGTCGATCCGTTACATATCCGTGTCCGGGATCAACATGCTTATTGTAATGTGATAGAGGAAGAAGTGGATGGTGAGCCATGGTTTCATGATGTCAAGGAATACCTCAGGTTAGGAGTATACCCAGAGCAAGCAACTGGAGATCAAAAGCGAGCTATTCGGCGGTTGGCGAACGGATTTTTCCTTAGTGGAGGGGTGCTATACAAAAGAACCCCAGACTTGGGATTGTTGAGATGTATAGATGCGGGTCAAGCCACAACAGTGATGACAGATATACACTCGGGAGTTTGCGGACCACACATGAGCGGATACGTATTGGCAAAGAAGATTCTTCGAGCGGGATACTATTGGCTCACTATGGAGCGGGATTGTATAAGTTTCGTGCGAAGATGCCATCAGTGTCAGATACACGGAGATTTGATTCATTCTCCGCCGACTGAATTGCATACAATGTCGGCACCATGGCCGTTTGTCGCATGGGGTATGGATGTTATTGGACCTATTGAGCCTGCGGCTTCCAACGGTCACAGGTTCATTCTGGTAACGATTGATTATTTTACCAAGTGGGTGGAGGCCAAAACATTCAAATCGGTGACCAAGAAGGCGGTAGTGGACTTCGTACACTCCCACATCATTTGTAGGTTTGGAATTCCAAAGATGATCATTACGGATAACGGTGCAAATCTTAACAGTGGATTGATGAAAGAGGTATGTCAACAGTTCAAGATTACACACCGAAATTCCACACCGTATCGCCCAAAAGCAAATGGTGCGGTCGAGGCAACAAACAAGAACATAAAGAAGATATTGAGGAAAATGGTAGAAGGATCTAGGCAATGGCATGAAAAGCTACCATTCGCGCTGTTGGGTTATCGCACTACCGTCCGGACTTCGGTAGGTGCAACTCCTTACCTGTTGGTATACGGGACTGAAGCAGTAATACCCGCAGAAGTTGAGATTCCATCCCTCCGAATCGTCGCTGAAGCTGAGATTGACGACGACGAGTGGGTCAAAACCCGATTAGAGCAATTAAGCTTGATCGATGAAAAGAGATTGACAGCGGTATGTCACGGCCAATTGTATCAAAAGAGAATGGCGAGAGCATATAACAAGAAGGTACGTCCCAGGAGATTTGAAGTGGGACAGCATGTGCTGAAGAGAGTTCTACCACATCAGGCCGAGGCGAAAGGCAAGTTCGCTCCAAATTGGCGGGGACCATTTGTGGTGACTAGAGTATTATCCAACGGCGCTCTATGTTTGACTGATGTCGAGGGAAGATGCACCGATATGGCTATCAATTCTGATGCAGTTAAGAGATATTATGTATAATTCTTTAATGCATTTGTCAACGTTTGGTTTCGTTTGTGTGTATTTGGCATTTTTCGGAGAATGAAATGACAGGAGGCAATTTTTCTACTACCCAAACACTTTAACCTTTGTTTCCCCATTTGAGCCTTAATTATTCTTTCATATACCCTCTTTCGGAATCATCAAGGAAGATGTGTAACAGAATAGAAAAGAAACAAAGAAGTAATACAAGAAAAAGTGAACTACGTTCGACCTGATTCCTTAAGAAGGATACGTAGGCGCCACACGGCTCGGTCATAATAAAATAAAAATCAAAAATCCCCAAAAAAAAAACCATGCAACAAAACTGGGGCAGAAGTCATTGTTTCGCTTGAAAGGTAGTGTGGATTCCGAAAGTTGTAATAAGCTAACCGTTGAGGCTAAACCCCTTTCTTCAGCCTCACGCGCAGAAACCATATCAAGAACCAGAAAGACCTCTCGATCGGTATTTGAGAAGTGCCAAGTCATGTGAATGAAAGCCAAGAGTGACATCCCGACCCTCGATTGAATTCAGGATGCACAAGCCGAAAGGGGATAACGCTCTAGAGGGAATCTCAGGGGTGATATCCCGCCGCAAGGAAAGAAAGCATAAATGAGAGAGTCTTAACGGTGAAAACCCTCGCGGGCACCTTAAGGCGAAGGAAGTTGAGAGAAGTAAAACGAGAGAGTCTTACGGTGAAAACCTTCACGGGCACCTTAAGGCGACGGGAGATAGAGAGAAATGAGAGAATCTCACTAGTGAAAACCCTTTGAAGGGCACTGTGAGGTGACAGGACGAGATGGTTACAAGATGTCTGCATGAGACAAGGTTGGGACATCCGTTTACCTCTAGCAGGACGCGGTATCAGAAAGTGATTGACATGAATAGACTGGTTAGTTTAATCTCAAAGGCGCGGCATAACCATTGGATCAGACACACATTCAGATAAGTTTTCCTATTTTCGAGTTCAGAAAAGTTTCTTTTCTTTTGTCATTTGCAGTCAGTATTCTTTTCTTTTCTTTCGTTTTCGAAAATTGATTTTTCAAAGCTTACTACCAAGTCTCCCAAAGCAGTATATTGAAAGTGAATAGGCGTGGGACGAGGCGATAAGACAGAGGTCGTTACGATAGTAAGATTGGGATGACAGGCTGAGTGGAAGGTTCGCAAGAATTATGGAGTATGATGGACACATGTGGCATGTCCGAAAGATGACTTCACGCAACGGATCACCGGCTAAAAAGAGTCGGATCAAACCAAAGAGTGGAATAAAAGGAAAGATGAGAGGTCGTTCGTGGAAAAAGCATCGTCCCAAGCAAGCGTCGACGTCGTCCGCAAAGTTCGAGAGAGGCCAAGCGGTTGAAAGAGAAAAGAAAATGGCCCCAACAAGAGTGGCACGACCACTCACCGCATTTTGAAACTAACAATTTTTCTTTGATTTAAAAGCAGGAAAAGAGGGTTCGTTGGCAGAAAAGCATACCGTCCAGAAGTTTATCAAACTGGGGCAGAAAATTTTCTCCTGTTGCGAAAATTTTCCGGAAAGCAAGACTCAGAGGATAAGGGTAGAAAGCAACACAAGATTTCGGGAAGTACCAGCTCCGAGCAGAATAGTTTTGAGAAAGGCCAAACGACACGATAGAGTAATATTTGAGCTTGGTATCATCCCCAGCAGTTGTGGGGAAAATAAAACAATGGCTTCGAGGTTTCCCTAGCAGTATTACATCCCATAATTTGTTCGAGGAGGCACAAGCGTGAGCCCCAGAAGAGGTAGGGGAAGAAGGAAGAGAATAAGGGGTGAAGGAAACAAAGAATGCTTCCTCAGCAGCATCACCCCCAGCAGGCGAGTAAACAGTTCCGAAAATATCCCCAGCTGCCAGAAGAAGAGTAACACGACCTGGGGAAAGCAATTCCAAGACAGGATAATTCAGAAGAGAAGGTGGTCCGAGAGGTAACGCAGGAAGAAGAAAATGGTACAAGAGGCGAAGGAAGGTAATCAAGATAGGATGAAATCGTTGAAGTAGTTGTTGAAGTCAGGGAGCCCGCCCGGAGAATGGAGTGGCGATTTAATTTTGAAGTTATAGTTGAAGTCAGGGAAGCCCGCCCGGAGAATGGAGTGGCGATTTAATTTTGAAGTAGTAGTTGAAGTCGGAAGCCCGCCCGGAGAATGGAGTGGCGATTTAATTTTGAAGTAGTAGTTGAAGTCGGGGAGCCCGCCCGGAGAATGGAGTGGCGATTTAATTTTGAAGTTATAGTTGAAGTCGGGGAGCCCGCCTGGAGAATGGAGTGGCGATTTAATTTTGGAGTAGTAGTTGAAGTCGGGGAGCCCGCCCGGAGAATGGAGTGGCGATTTAATTTTGAAGTAGTAGTTGAAGTCGGGAAGCCCGCCCGGAGAATGGAGTGGCGATTTAATTTTGAAGTAGTAGTTGAAGTCGGGGAGCCCGCCCGGAGAATGGAGTGGCGATTTAATTTTGAAGTTATAGTTGAAGTCGGGGAGCCCGCCCTGGAGAATGGAGTGGCGATTTAATTTTGGAGTAGTAGTTGAAGTCGGGGAGCCCGCCCGGAGAATGGAGTGGCGATTTAATTTTGAAGTTGTAGTTGAAGTCGGGGAGCCCGCCCGGAGAATGGAGTGGCGATTTAATTTTGAAGTTGTAATTGAAGTCGGGAGCCCGCCCGGAGAATGGAGTGGCGATTTAATTTTGAAGTTGTAATTGAAGTCGGGGAGCCCGCCTGGAGAATGGAGTGGCGATTTATTTTGAAGTTGTAGTTGAAGTCGGGGAGCCCGCCCGAAGAATGGAGTGGCGATTTGTTTTAATTTGGTAGAGGAAAGCGGTAGAATGTAACCGAAATCTCCGGCATGAATCCAAGTTCGTAAGAAGAGAAGAAGCATCAGAAGGAACGCCAAGTCAGACAAGATGGCAAGGAGCGCGACAAGATCAAGTTAAAAAGGATAGATAAGAACTTGTAGTACTGTAACTTAGTCTAGCTTCTTGTTTTGTTGCTTAGTGCGGTGTAACAAGGAAATCAGCTAAGCGGTGGTAACAGCAGTAACAGCGGCAACAGCAGTAACAGCGAGATCGCAACAGTCATGGTAGTCCCAGCTACCAGAACTTCCCGAACTACATTGACCTGATTCCCTTTTAGCCAGGGGATATGTAGGAGACCTTTGAAGCAAGGTTCGGTCAAAACTTTTCCAAAATGCTTCATACGGAGTGTTCGAATGGGCAAAAATCGCTTATATCCGCTCATTTATCTTTGCACGAAAACTCTGCGTGTTTACGCGCAAAGAGGGGCAGCTGTGAGCACGTGATTTTTGCCTTACTTGAGAAGTACTCCCAGAAAATTCAAAAATAAAAATAGTTTCGTGTTGGGTATGATTTTTTGTTGATTTTGTGTTACTTTATCTTTTGTGTGCATGTTTATTTATTTAAATTAAAAATACAAAACATATATGCTAAGTTTTGCATTTTTAGTGTTTGATATCGAAGTCATGTGATTTACATTTTTAGGTGATACGTAATTGTGTACGTTAATTGTAGTAAAAAAATAGCGGTGTTATAGGTTAGTATATATACATATGTGTGTATATATATATATATATATGTATATATATACATATATATATATATATATACACATACACATATAGTACATCATGAAAATCCGATCTGGGCCAAAACTTAGTCTAAAAGCCAGGCCCAAACGAATTTCCTCTAATCCAGCCCAAATATCCGTCCAGCTTCAGCCTGTGTAACGCTCGATCTGGACCGTTGGATTTTATTATCCAACGGCCCAGATTAATCCTTTAATGCCAAAATACATTCAGCCTATGACTTGACCAAACGACACCGTTTGGTTTAAGTGAGAAGATCCTGATCGTTGATCAAGTTTGATCCAACGATCAGGATTTAACTTCTCAAATCATATATAAGGCTCATTCCATACCCCGCCCCCCAAGCCGGACCCCCCCTCTCCCTTCATCTCCCTCAGGAGCTCTCAAACACCCAGCGTAACGCCGCCGTGCCCCGCCTGCCGGAAATCGCCTCACGGCGGTTCCGGTAGGCCAATCACCACCAAACCAATGCCAAAACCTTCCCCTCACCTCCCCCATCACGGATCCGGCCTTCGCTAACCTCGAATCACCATCCAACGGCTCGAATCTTCATTCAAAGATTCGAGTCAAAACCCAAACTACGCCAAACTTCACCAAATTCACACCACGGCCTCCTCATGCCTCCCCCACACTCCCCTTAACATTGGTTTGGTTCGAATCTAACCAGAAATGCAAAAGCCCCAAATCCGAGCCCAAGAACCCTAGAATTCCAAGATTAGGGATTTTGTCCGAGTTTAAGAATTTGGAGTCAATAGGCTCTAATTGGAGTGTTTTTCGTTCGAAAAACACTTCAATTAAAGCGTGTTCACTTCAAAAATGCAATCTCAAGTCCGTGGAAGCTTGAGTTTGTTCGAGTTCGGATTGCCTTCATTAGGTATTTCAATCTTCTTCTGTTTTTAGTGGTTTGTGTGTTCTTTGTTAGTTTCAATTGGTTTAATTTTCTTCTTGGCCGTCCTTAGTTGTCATTTCTTCTCCAAGACCTTTTGTTTTGGTCAATTGTTTTCTGTATCGCTTATTTGAATGTGTTAGTTATAGGATACGAACTCGCGTCGATTAGCGTCGTCGAATAGTTAACTTCGCATATGTCCGGCATTCGTTGAAATTTCAGAATCATTGTTAGCCAATTAATCTGTTATCATTGCTATGTGTTGTAGTGGATTAGATGTCATCTTCTAATTAATTACCTAGGTTGAGTTATTTGAATTACCACACAGTAATTAGCATTCCTGGATTGAATGGGACTGTTTGATTGGTTTGAAACTGAAGTTATGATTCAAATTAAGCTAACTAGGGAATCAGGGTTCAACACTTAGAGTATTTGGTGCCCTGCACATGAGGCTAGTCAGTGGAATCCACTGTCACAGCAGAGCAGCCCACCAGTGCCCTGCAATTACCAATTTTTAATTATGAAAACCCCATACTTAGACATAGTTTAGTGGGTTGGACAGAAGGAGGATGGGCAAGGGGCTGTTCTGCAGAATCTGGGTGTCCTAGGTGTTGTCTGTGGTTATAAATAGATAGGTATTGATACCTAAAAAGGCATATACATACAGTGGGGACTGAAATACCTGGAGAAGCAAAAAACAGTAAACCTGGAGAGAAATATATTCATACAGACATTAGAGAATACCTGGAGAGCAAAAAGACAGACAGTGATAAACAGGAGAGTACCTGGAGAGCAAACACAGTCATAACTGGAGAACACTTAGAGAAATACGGGCAGCAAAGATCCATTCTTGAAAACCAGAAAAGAAGATAGATAGAAAGAGCTGAGAGAGGCTACTGTTTCATTAGTTTCCAGGCTACTGTGTTGTGGTTGTGCTTGTCTGTTGGTGGTAGTGCTCATTTGGTGCTGTTGGTCATTAGTATTGTTGCTCCTGGTCGTTTGTGTTGCTGGGCACAGTGTTGTTGGTCCAGTGCTGGTTCTTCTGTTGTTGTGTGTTGCTGTGTTATTGTGGCTAACTGCCACTGGTTGTGGTCGTGTGTGTTGATATTGCTGGCCTGGTTGTCTGTTGCTGCTCTTGGTCTGTTGGTGCTGGCTGGTTTGTAGTTGTTGCTGCCTGGGTTGATTATTGTTGTTGTTCCATTGTTGGTTGCTGGCTGGTCTATAGTATTGCTGCCTGGGTTGGTTGTTGCTGTTGTTTCATTATTTTGTTGGCTGTTGGTCTATTTGATTGCTGGTCTATTGGTTACTGGTTTACTGTTGCTGTTACTGTTCCTGTTACTGTTGCTGCATTGCCATTGCTCACTCTTCCTTGTTCTTCCGCATTCCAGGTACACACCTCTGTTATTGTAGTTCCTTGGTCCGAAAGAATGAAGTTTGAAGCTTATGCATAAAGTCTATTGAAACATGTAGTCGCCTAAAGTTCTTATGTTTAATTACATTCTGTTATTCTCCAAATAAGCTTGTATTGCTAGTTTTGGTTATGGAAAAGTGTGGCTAGGCCAAAGATACACTGTCGTTAGATAAGCACGTAAACCTGAATTAGTCTGTTGTATCTCTATTCAATCTTCTCTGCTCGTGTGTGTAATCTCCAAATCTGTTAACGTTAGACCTTATGCTAAAAGCAAGATTAGCTAGGGAGTTGTTACTCAACGGAATGACGTAATTAGATTAAAAAGAGTCGGGGGCGCATTTCATGTGACCCGACCCCAATTTTGGGCAAGAGTAAACAAAGCGTGTCGGGAACCACAGGCGCATTTCATGTGGTGTGGTTCGTAGCAAGTTTTGAATAATTTGGAATCAACTCTTAAGTAAAATACATTGGGATGTAGTTCGCTTTAGATTTGAATTAAAGGTGCGCCTCGCCCAATAGTTACACTAATCGCATAGCCGTCATAAATGTATATATAAAATACTTAGATTTTGAGATGCGTTGTTTCTTGACGAATATCACGCCTTTCTCAACGGTGTAAATAAGTAGTCGATCCGGGCGCATATTTTAGTTCTATCTTCTTAAATACGGGTGTGCATTTCATGCGACCCAAATCCAAACCCCGAAATGTTGAATAAGAATATGTCGAGGATCCGGGTGCATTTCATGTGACGTGATTCGAAAGCATATTTTTAAGCAACTTTCTCTTTCGTAAATCACAACCAATAATAAAAGCGGTAAAGGGATATTAACTTGCACTAAGTACATAATTGTAAAAAGCAGATAGATAAGCCAAACACGACAGTTGAGCGACCGTGCTAGAACCACGGAATTCGGGAATGCCTAATACCTTCTCCCGGGTTAATAGAATTCCTTATCCGGATTTCTGGTTCGCGGACTGTTAAATAGAGTCATTCTTTTCCTCGATTCGGGATTTAACCGGTGACTTGGGACACCATAAATCTCCCAAGTGGCGACTCTGAAATAATTAAAATAAATCCCATCTCGATTGTCCTTTAATTGGAAAAACTCTTTGCATCCTCGCGGGTGCGTAAAAAGAGGTGTGACATTGCTTACGCGTTCGCGATGCACAACTCCGCAGCCGTCCGAGGTTCCTTCTACGCGAACGCGTCCCCTCTCTACGCGAACGCGATGCCCAATAATTTCCTCCTACGCGAACGCGGCCTGTACCCACGCGAACGCGATGCTTCACAGTCTTCACCTTACGCGAATGCATCCCTGGCATCACGAACTCGATGGTCATCAAACCCAGGCCTTCGCGAACGCGGCCCAATCATCGCGAACGCGATGACCAATGCCCTGCTGCACTGCTGCTGCATTTTCTGCAGATTTTTCAAAGTTCCAAATGCCCGTTTGATGGTCCGAATTCATCCCGAGGCCCCCGGGACCCCAACGAAAACCACCAACATACTCCAAAATACGATACGAACTCATTCCAATCATAAAAATACGTCTAACAACATCGAAACCCATAATTCACATCGAATTCAAGCCTAAATTTCTTAAAACTTTCCGAATTGCACATTCGATCAAAAACCCGACCAAACGACGTCCGAACGACCTGAAAATTTGCGGACATATCCAAATTCACATAACGAAGCTACAGAAATTGTCGGAATTCCATTCCGATCCCCGGATCAATATCTCACCTATCATTCGGATTCGCCAAAATTTCAAACTTCGGCATTTCAAGCCTAATTGAGCTACGGACCTCCAAAATACATTCCAAACACGCTCCCAACCCCGAAATCACCTGACGGAGCTAATGGAACCATCGGATTTCCGTTCCGAGATCTTAACACTGTTCCAGTTACGGACCATTTTCTAACCTTAAAGCTCTCCTTTAGGGACTAAGTGTCCCAAAATGCTCCAAATTTCAGAACCGACTCTCCCGGCAAACCACAATAGCAGAAAAGAACTTAGGGAAACAGTTAAATTGGGGATTGGGGCGTAATTTT
Source organism: Nicotiana noctiflora (assembly GCA_032618575.1). NCBI lineage: Eukaryota > Viridiplantae > Streptophyta > Magnoliopsida > Solanales > Solanaceae > Nicotiana > Nicotiana noctiflora. The sequence continues at coordinate 188,883 of JASVEL010002356.1, read as the reverse complement.
CTAAAACGACCGACCGGGTCGTTACATAAAGGTGATATCATCAATATGTTACTGCGGACAGTTGAGTATGTCTCATTGAGCCCCATGAGAAATTGGATAAGTCGTCCATTTTGAAGAGATTTGAGAGCTTTTGTCTTACCTCCACAGCTGCAAGTGTATGTACAATGATCACAGGTATTGAGAGCATCAAGCTCATCCCAAATCCTCTTAATTTTGGTATAATATCCTGGAATGTCTGAGTTCCCCTGAACAAAGTCGCTTAATTCCTTTTGAAGATGGTAGAGTTGTGCTCCATTTGACTGACCGAAGCGATCCTCTAAGTCAATCCAGATTTCTTTTGCAGTCTTGGAGTACAAGACACTTTCTGCTATATCCTTTGAGAGGGAATTCAAGATCCAAGAGATTACCATATCGTTGCAACGGTTCCATGATTTGAATAGAAGATTAGAAGGATCTGGTTGGGTGAAACTCCCATCGACAAAACCAAGCTTGTTCTTGGCTGAGAGTGCAATAACTATGGCTCTTCTCCATCCTCCATACCCTTTGCCATCAAACACAGTGTTAACCAGTAACATCCCTGGAGAATCCGAAGGATGAAGATAATATGAGTGAGTTGTGTCATTGAAAGTTTGCTGTCCCTGCTGCTGCATCAGGTGAAGAAGAGCTGACTGTAGAAGCTTCAGTACCAGGAGCCATAGAAAAGGGTTAAAGAGAAGCTGAGTTTGATGAAGAAGAAAGCAAAAAAAAATATCGTGATCGTATCCTATCGCTCTGATACCATGATGGAAATAAGAGAATATAGAGAGAAAACCTTTTTGATTATTCTTATTGAATGATTTACAGTGTACAGTGATGTATATATACTAAACTCTAAGGAGAAAGAATACAAAAAGAGAGTAACAACTCTATACACGTGTCTACTCCTAATTGCCTATCTAATAACAAACAAAAGGAATCTTTAGTTATTCTAGAAGGTCCTGGGTCCTTCTGCTGAAATCCATCTTTGTTTTTAGTGAACAAGATGGACGTTTGTGATGTGTCCACGTTGGAAGCTAATGAAGGGCTTTGATTATGTTGATTTGTAAAATAAGACTTTGACTGTGTTTGACTTGAACTCTTCTTGTTTCTATCGAATATCAAATCCCTTCTCTCTTCTGAAACAGAGTTCTTTGCCTTATCAACCATGGAAAAATCTTTCACCAACAAATTAGTGTTTGGTCAAGTTTTGAAAAACTATTTCTAACTGTATTCTTTTCAGAAGTGTTTTTAAAAAAGGTACTTAGAGAAGCTATTTTTTTATACTCTTCCTCAAATGCACTTTTTTTCTCTAAGAGTTTGGCCAAACACTTTAACTTTGAAGTTAAACATTTTTTTTTGGGGAAAAAAAAAATACTATTGACTTGAAGAAGCTTTGTCAAATGGGCTACTGTTATAAGATTGTGGTATGAGTCACTAATATCATGGATGAATTTGACCTTTTTTCTTTTACATGTATTTCACATATGTGACATTTGAAATGGTCTCAAACAGAATCATTAAAAATGAAGGACATGTATAATACGCTTCGATAGTAAATGATGCGACTTACTAATTTCGTAAAGTTGAAGAGTAAAGCTAAGACTTTTATTTTTACCTTGGTTTGTTCGTTTTTTGTTAGTGATACAAGAGATATTTTTAGAAAGAAAAAAGGGCAAATATATAAACGACCCTTAAACTTGTCTCCAATTTTCATTTATAACACTAACTCTATTTTGGTCTATACCATTTAAACACAATGCATGACAGACCAAGGGAGCATTATGTCCACACATGGTAAGCGCGTGAATATTATTAATATTTGCTTAGGTGGATATTCCAATGGTAAAAAGAACACTCGTATACCAACTTTAAAACACCTGATTTTTCCATTATTTCTCTTAAAAAGCCCTAATTCCTCTTTCGTCTTCTTCCCCTTTCAAAATCGCCATTTTCTCTTCAACTGAAGCTTAGGTGCCCAAGCTTGAATCTTTATCTGATTTCTTTCGTATCTTTCTCGTTTATCAGCTCCATGTCACAAAAATAAATAGCTTCTCACAATAGAATGGCAATTTGCCACTGTGAATTTAATGCACCACTGATTATATCATGGTCACCTGCAAACCCAGGTCATCGATTTTATGGTTGTAAAAGTCAATCGTACTGCTTTTCTTAGAGCCTTGAATTTCTTAACAAAGAAATCTGCTTTTAATTTTTTTGGTCATATTTATTTTTTAATTTTGTAGGGTCGAGGTGGCTGCAAGTACTTCAGATGGCATAATGATGAAATGCACCAAGCTAAGAGGATAATACGGGGTTTGTTGAAGAGAGACAAAATAACTGAGAAAATAGTTGCACGGTTGAAGTGGTTATTAGTTCAAGAACAATGTAGTACGTTGGAAGTGGATGCTAGGAATTTAGCCTATTGTTAATGTACACTATCTTGTTATGAATGAAATGGCAATGACCAATTTTTTATGCAAATTTACGTTCAACTACACTTTCATATTATGTTATGAATGAAATGCAAATTCATATTCATGAAGTGAAAATATAATTGTCCAAACATTCAATTACATAATGTGATGAACTAGCATTGCATCAAAGCTCAAATATAGGGCATTGTTTTTGTCTAAAAATTATAAAAGCAGAGCATTATTTTTCCAAACAAATATCTGCCAAAACTAGTAAACTCTAACAACATAATGTATCAAATAGAGCATAACTGCCCAAACCAAAAAGTGGTAGTGATATCTTAGATAACATAAATAAAAGCCGGTCTGCTTCACAGTGTAGGTGCAGCTGAACTTGTTTGATTTGAATGGCCTTTTTTTTCTTGCTGCATTCATATGCTAAAGTGGTGACCTTGTCACTGTATTTCTTCCTTCAAACTTCAATCCGGGGGGCTTAAATCCAATGTATATATTAGTTGCAGATGTATCATTGAATGTGCCAGCTGATATGACTCTCTCAAATGATTAACCATGCTGTAAAATACAATGAATTAGTAAAAAACAGAACAACTTCAGCCCACAAACTGCATTATAATAAACTATACACTCTTATATTCAGGATAGTAGTTCCAGTCATAGTGTCAGTAAAAATTCCAAAACCAGTATGTATTGGCCTTTTATGTCCAATGATTGCTGCATTAGCTGAGCCTCCTCCTAATGTAGTTCCTCTTCCTTTTCCCCTGCCTAGTCTTGGGCCTTCTGTAGATTGAGATGTTGAAAGTTGTATGGTAGTAGAGCTTCCTATAGCAGATGTGAATATACCCCTACCAATGCCAAGTATAGTTCCTCTCCCTTTTTCCCTACCTAGTCCATGGCCTCTTTCTCTTCCTCTTCCCCCGCCAAGCCCAGTTGATTGATTGTTGCTTTGTCTTTTGACAATACTTGTATCCTCACATATAGATGATGGATTGCTTTGTTGAGAAGATATTTCTCTGAGATGATCTTGGTGAAGTGGCATATTTTGACTTTGTTGAGTAGCATTTCTTGAAACACGCTGACAAAAGTAAAAGAAAAGAATATCAGAACTGCAAAACAAGAATAAAAATATAGAATTACAAATATCAAAACTTACTATATTCTTGCATCCAGATTTGCTGTGGCCTGTTTGTTGGCAGTTTGAACAAGTCATCTTTATCCCTTTCTTTGATAGTTTACCATGCTTTTTCCTTGGTTCATCCTTAGCTTTTCTACTGCATCTCTTTGGTCTATTTGGTATAGGGCTAGGTTTCGGAGGCTCAATACATAAATTTGTTGGACCTGGCCGTATCTTCGTGTTGGGAATTGGTTGAATGAAATGCTGGTAAGCTTTAAGGAAAGTTTTCTTCCTATACCAGTGGGCAATATAATCATCTGGGTCCATTTCTCTATCGTAGAATGCATATACCGCATGTTTACATGAATTACCCTCAACATCCATGATCTACAAGTACATGTCATGGTCCTAAAATCAACAATAAATCTGTACATACGTTCATTCCACATAACCTTACACATCCTAGAGGGGCTATGTTCTCTTCCAGTATCACCCTAGCCATAGGTGTAATATCAATAGCCCAAGACTCAACAAACTTCCTCATCTCAATGATTTTTATGATTTTGTATATAATTTCTTCCAGCACAGTAATAACACACTTGTACTTGAGACCTACTATCCAAGAATTGAATGTTTCACATATGTTATTCTCAATGACATCACACTTTGAATCTTCTCTAAAGTATGCCCTACATCAATATTCTTTATCATACTTTAACAAGTCTTTACATATATTATAACCAAGCTTATTCATTGCTTCCAGTTCTTCCTTGAATTTTACTTCATAAGATGTTTTGGCACATCTCCAGAATTGTTTCCTCCTTTCTTCACCTCTCCAATTTTTGGACCAGTTAGACCAAGCGTGTATAGCACACATTCTGTGTTCTGGCATTGGTAGTAATTTTCTTACAGTTGGTACTAGTCCCTATAAAAAATAGTAATAATTATTAGTGAATAGTATATATAAAGCAGGAAAAAGAAAAATTAAAAGTTGATTGCAACTTTACCTTTGGCATAGATGACATAACAGTTAAGCCAACACCATCTCCTAACTGTAAATCTACAATCAAATATGTGATGAACAAGCTCCAAGAGTGTTTTGTCTCTTGATCAACTACAACCCATGCAATAGGAAACATTTGAATGTTCTCATTTCTACCAACTGCAACAAGTAACTCACCCTTGTAGATTCCCTTTAGAAAAAAAAACTATCAAATCCTATGATCCTTCTGCACCCTTCTAACCATCCTCTTTTCAAAGCATCTAAATAGACAAACAAATTCTTGCCATGAAGAGTCTCGCTATCTATTTTAATCCAGCATGAACTCCCATGATTTGTTTACTTAATAATTTAAGCATAATCAGCAAGTTTGTCAAATTCCATCCCCCAGTCACTCATGAATTGACTTATCACCCTACACTTAGCCATGTAACAAATAGTCCTTCTATTGTACAAACCTAACTTATCCCCGACCAAATCTTGAATCTCCCACAACTTAATATTTAGCTGGGAAATAATCCTATCTTTATACTTTTTGGCAGTATACTTAGAAGTACATAATTTATTCTTATTTTTGGTGTTGCACTTATGAGCTGGATGGTACTTCTTCACAATAAAGTCACGTGAATCCCTCTAATTGCTTGCATACAATTCTCAATTACACTTGGCTCCTTTACACTTAACATTAATCCTATCCTTTTCGTTAGGCCTAATTGTTAGTTGCACTTTGTTCTCCACATCATATGAGGCTACTGCTTTTCTAAACTTTACAACATTTTTAAATACCGTGTCAAGCTCAAAAATAGCTAGGTAACAGTCAGGGTCAAACCATACCTTTTTACTTTTCCTTCTAGGAGGTCAGTACCCCTTTCAGCTAAAATATTTAAGCCATATGTGCTATCATCACTTCTAATATCAGAACTGGTGTTGTAGTCTCCATCCCCTCCAAATTTTCCAACAAAGCTGTCCTCCTTAGATGGCCTGCCAATATCCTCAAAGCTTTTATCTATTGTAGCTTCTCCCGGAATAATCTCTTCTATTGGAGTAGGTTTTTTTTCTCTTTTTCTTCTTTCATGCCTTAATGAAGTGAGCTCTTCATTCACATCACTATCATTTTCACCAGGAATGTTAGCTAATTCAGATTAACTACTTGACAGATCAGATGCCAGACCAATATCTATGTTTGTTATTTTTTCAGCCTTTGTAAATTCTCACTTACAACCCCTATATCAGCTAGATTTTTCTCAGCAATAAATGTGTTATCTGCAACACTTTCTTGGACATTTATATTCTCTGGGGCAGTAGATGTTGCCCTAGCCTCTTTATTTAATGTATTTTCACTTTATTCAACAATTATTGGCTCACATAAAAGACCACACGGGACAGCCTCATCAACCAACAAAGGCTCATTAACTACATGCTTAATAAATAAATCTAAATGATCAATATGATTAAGGTGACAAACTATATTATACAATTTTTTATTATTTTCAATCAAGACAAAGTCATTAGATTTTAGATTAATTAAATAGAAACCCTCTACCTCAGCATATCCTATTTCCTTTGTGAAGGACAGAAGCTCAAAGGAGAAAAGTGGTCATTGTCTAGCATGTGACCATTCTCACCCCTCTCTCCTATATATCTCGGGTCAGGATCCTTGACAACCATGGTGAAAATCAAAAAGAATATATTCGTCTGCAGACATGTCTAGACTATATTGGAAAAAACAAAAAGCGAAACACATCCCCGGCCCAAAATTATAAAAAACTCTAATTTTCACAAACTCCAACAAACTAAATTACAACAACAAAAAACAACTATGTTTTCAGTAAATGAAAGCTCACCATAAAGAAAAACTTCGATTGAAGTAGCATAAATCACGAAACATCAGTCATGATCAGCTCTAGTCACGACCAGCTCCAGTTACGATCAACTCCACTCACCACCGCGGTCAAAAGAAGCAAACGATTACTCGTTTTACTAATATAATCAACCAAGCTATTGAAGGACAATTGAATCTAACTCAAAATCGATGAACATTCTACCAGGAATCGGTCTCAATGTAGTTCATTAGGATTTATTAGGCTAAAGAAAGGGTATTTTGGGTGGAAGATCGATTAAGTGAGGTGAGGTAAAATATTGGTAAGGCAAAAAGGGATTTTCATCCGACCTGAATAAATAAACACGTGTCAGATTGTTGTTGGTATGTTATTCCACGTGGGAAGCGTTTAAAAACATGCGCTTAAGTTTTTACAGCCCGATCATGTGTTGTGTTTAAATGGTATAGATTATAGAACAAAATAGAGTTAAAGTGTTCAATAGGAAAATCACTAAGTTAAGGTTTCAAAATGAAAATTGGAGCCGAGTTTAAGGGACTATACACCTATTTGGCCAAGAAAAAAAGGTACATAGTTCTTTCAAAGCACCTCAAACCCATCGGAAAATGTACAACACGTTCTTTAGAACAAAATTCAAAGGATTCATAAACTTTTGATTTTTAGTGGGCGTTTGAACATAAGAATTGTAAAATTTTAAAAAATAACGAATTTTTTAAATAAAAATAATATTTAAAAATTAGAGTTGTGTTTGAACTGAATATAATTTTAGATTATTTTTGAATAATATGAGTGATATAAGTAAAAATCTTGAAAAATAATTTTTTGGAGTTTTTCAAATTTTTAAAAAATTATAAAATTTATCTTCAAGTGAAAATTAAAAATTTTATAATCAAACGCTAATTTTGGAGAAAGGTAAAAAAAATTCTTCTGTCCAAACGGGTAGTTAATTTCCCTAAAAATAGAAACATATAGCATCTGAATTATGTGCCGTCTTCATCCTGCATTCCTTCTAACTTCCACTGCATAAGTCGTTCTCATTGCCCATAAATCCTAATGTAATTATCCAATAACAGAAAAACGATCTACGGTGAATGCCAGCACTAGATCACCCATCCTACGGCTACCAATGGACCAAAATATCCTGGCCTACAGGGGATATTCAATCCAACAATGAACAATACACACCTCCTCTATCTAGGGTTCAAGTCCAAAAACCTTTGCACTAAACCCTCAGTGCTTCCCTCGAAGGCCCATTTCGTCAAATCAATCATTCCCTCAATCCAGCATCTGGGTTTTCAAGATTCTGTCATATAACACTCAGTTTTCCACCACAGGTGTAAACTTTGTATCTGTAAGTTGCTTTTTCTGTTCTTTCTTGATTTATATAGCAAACCAAATAGTGGGGTTTTGATAAATTATGGTGATTCTTGGCTTATAAGTATTAGAGTTTGAATCTTGAAAAGTTTCTGAAAGGGATAATTATATGGGGAAATCAGGTGGTAGGAAGAAAAAGGGTGGTGTTAATCAAAGTCAAAATCAAAACCAGAATCAAGGGGCTGTAGGGGAGAGTCATAAACCTGTTGCTGTTAATGGTACTGTTGATTTGGACTCATCCATTTTCTTAAAAAGAGCTCATGAGCTGAAAGAAGAGGGAAATAAAAGATTTCAGGCTAAGGATTTTGTAGGTGCCTTACAACAATATGAGAATGCTCTCAAACTTACACCAAAGACACATCCAGAAAGAGCTGTGTTCCACAGCAATAGAGCGGCATGTTTGATGCAAATGAAGCCCATTGATTATGATTCTGTTATTTCTGAGTGTACTATGGCACTTCAGGTTCAGCCCCATTTTGTTAGGGCCCTTCTACGAAGGGCTCGTGCATATGAGGCTGTTGGAAAGTATGAAATGGCAATGCAAGATGTGCAGATGATACTGGACGGGAATCACCGGGATGCTTTGGAAATCGCAGGGCGATTGAGTATGATACTTGGTCCGCGCCAGCAAGACCTTTGGAGCCGCCCATCTCCAGCTGCCCTTGGTGCGTCTGCAGTGGGTGCAGCCTCTATTGGTGGTCTAGGACCATGTTTACCTTCTCGATCAATGTCTAAGAAGCTAACACCTTCAGCTGGGGCTTCGGTTGTATCAGCTAATAATAAACCAGATAAGCCCTATCATGTTAAGCCTGCTGAAAATGGTACTCAGGGCAAAGTTCAGATGCCGAGGGTTGTCTTGAAGCCTTCAAATGGTCCTTCTAAACCTAATGCAAGTCCTAGTAGGGATGACAAGAAGGAGCTGGCTTCTTTGTCATCATCACTTACAGTCCACGGACATTCTAAGGATGCTGTGATTCGTTGGAGGCCATTGAAGCTTGTTTATGATCACGATATAAGGCTCGCCCAAATGCCTGTAAATTGCAGTTTTAGAGTGTTGAGGGATATTGTTACGGAACGGTTTCCAATGTCTAAGTCTGTTCTTGTTAAATATAAGGACGGTGATGGTGATTTAGTAACTATTACCTGCACATGCGAGCTTAGATTGGCTGAGTTCTGGGTTGATAGTTTAGTACCAAAAGACCCTGACGCAGATGAAGGTGGCTCCACTGGGATGTTGAGATTGCATATTGTTGAGGTGAGTTCTGAACAAGAACCAGCTTTGTTGGAAGAGGAAGAGAGGCCTGTCGAGAGTGAGGAGACTATAGAAGATGAGAGTGGATCCCATTCTTCACTAAGTGATTCCGTGGTGGAAACTCAGGACAGTGAGATTAACAAGACAGAGAAGGATACTACCAAAGAGAAACCCACAACGGAAGATCCTGAATTTAAGGAAGTTGAGATGGATGATTGGCTTTTCGAGTTTGCTCAGCTATTCAGGACCCACATTGGGATTGATCCAGATGCTCACATGGACTTGCATGAGCTTGGGATGGAGCTCAGCTCTGAAGCCCTTGAGGAAACTGTGACAAGTGAAGCGGCTCAAGCTCTCTTTGACAAGGCTGCATTAAAGTTTCAGGAAGTGGCTGCTCTGGCTTTTTTCAACTGGGGAAATGTTCACATGTGCGCGGCCAGGAAACGAATGCCGATCGATGATTCTGCTTCAAAGGAGATGATGGCTACTAAACTTCAAGCAGCCTATGACTGGGTGAAAGAAAAATATTCTCTGGCCAAAGAGAAGTATGAGGAGGCTCTCTTGATTAAACCAGATTTTTATGAGGGGTTGCTGGCATTAGGGCAGCAGCAATTTGAAATGGCAAAACTCCACTGGTCTTTTGTCTTGGCTAAGAAAGAGGACCTGTCAAATTGGGACCCTACTGAGACTCTTGCTCTATTTGAATGTGCAGAAGAGAAAATGAAAGCAGCAACTGAAATGTGGGAAAAGCTGGAGGAGCTGAGGGCTAATGAACTAAAGGATCCTAGTGCAAGCAAGAAAGATGAACTACTAAGGAGAAGGAAGAAACAGGGAAGCGGTCCTGAAGCTGAGGTGTTGGCTGCAGGTGGTCCAGGTGAAAATTCAGCTGATGAGGCTGCACAGCAAGCTGCTGTAATGAAATCTCAAATACATTTGTTTTGGGGTAATATGCTTTTTGAGCGGTCTCAAGTTGAATGTAAATTGGGGATGACTGGTTGGAAGAAGAAACTTGATACTGCAGTCGAGCGATTTAAGCTTGCTGGAGCTTCTGAGATTGACATCTCAACAGTTCTGAAAAATCATTGTTCCAATGAAGAAGCTTCTCAGCAAATGGATGAGAGCCCGAAGACTGAAGGGGCTGATAATTCGAATAACAAGAATGATGCTAGTCAAGCTTAGGCGGTGACCTGACAATAAATTTGGAATATTTATTTCTTTACAAAAAATTTGTATACGTCAAACCAGAAAATTTTGGCTTTCAAACATCAATTAGACATTTAGGATCAGCATTTACGATGAAACAAGAATCGTGTGATGGAAACAATTATCAATTTGTGATATACAGTTTTTTCAAAGGTTTCTTTCTCTTATTTTGCTCTCTATTGGAAGTACATATTTCAGATTCCATGTGTGTCATGGCTGTGTTAGAACCGAAATAATCAGGTGTCAAGCGGAAGCTAGCAAACCAACCTTCAACGACGATAAATGAGACAACAAAAGAGAAATATATCAAAAGAGACACAAGCATTTAACTTGGTTCGGTCAACTGACTTACGTCCATAGCGGAGATGAGCAATCTACTACTATATGAAAAGAGACCACAAAATATCGAGAGAACAACCTCACGAAGAGGCAAACACAAGTGATACACTAACACTTGTCCATAAAGTTCTCCCCCTAAACACGACTCTCAAACCCATATGGCTACATTATGGATTATAAAAGTCCAAACTTTTTCCTGCAAGAAAAGGTACTAGCCAAATATGGAAGATTTATAGTTTCCTTCTAAAAGAAGGAAAACTCAATTATGGTAAATATATTGTCCCTTACTTCTAGAGATAGAAAAATCAAATATGGTAAGAAAATCACGACAAATACTTAACAGGCTAAAGAGACGTTGTTGCTAGTATAATTGTTACTACCTTTGAAAGGGATTTTGGAACTTAATGCAAAGCTACTATATCTGATTTTAGACATTTTCAAATTGATTCATAGCAAGCCAGCTGTTTTGATTTAGTTCCCTATATCAAGTTCTCTTGTAACAACAAAGGAAGATTAAGCTGGTCAACCATGTCTTTTTTTTGCTCATCTTCTTTTTCATTGCTTTCACAATCTAAAAAGTTCACTTAACCTTTTGATTTCATGTTTGAAATGACGAAAATAGGTGAAAGCTGCTTATGGTTGAGCTGGAACCATATCGTTGTACCATGTATCAGTTTAAGGGTTTAATATTGTTTCTCTGTATCTGAAGCTATAACTTGTGATCTGGTCCATGCGATAGCATTATCTCTGAACTGTAGATACAACAACAACAACAACTATCCAGTATAATCCCACAAGATGGGGTCTAGGGAGGGCAATACGTACGCAGGCCTTACCTCTACCCGAAAGGGCAGAGAGACTGTTTCCAATCGACCCTCGGGAAAAAGATATCTCGGAACTGTAGATGTTAGCAAAATATTTATGTTGGATCTATGAACCTGGAGAACCTAGGCCCGATGATCTGCTATCTGCTTCAACTTTGGTGCACCGGATTACTTGGTCCCTGTGCACGTGGGATATAGCGGGCTGCTCAATGGTTTAGTTGAGCTGTGCTCCATGCTGTTCCGAACATCACCATCGTCAAAGAAAAGAAACGTGTGTTCTGTGTGTAATGAGCAAGATCCAAATTCTTGTCCATCTCTACATCCCTTTCTGAGTCCAATTCTGTTTTCTAAATCTGTCTCTTTATGTTTTTAATAGGATTAATCTATTTTTTATCATTTCATCTGGTAGTTCCAGAAGATTATTAGTATTTTATAATCCAAGCAGTTCTAGCCATTTAGGGCACATGAGATAACTCTGTATAGGTATGATGCTCCTGAATTTTGACACAGCGCATAACATTGTTTGCGGATTTACATTTTGTCACTAATGTTTCTGAAATCTGCACGCGTGTAACGCTCATTGGCCGGTGAGGAAAGAAAACTACCAGTGCAGTGTACGATCTTAGTGTTAGGACCGAAAAAACCAAGTGTCATGCAGAAACTAGCAAAACAAATCTATAACGATGATAAATGAGACAACAAAGAGAAATATACCAAAAGAGATCATAAAATATTGAAAGAACAACCCCATGAAGAGGCAAACACAAGTGACACACTAACACTTGTCCCATAAAGTTCTCCTCCTAAATACGACACTCAAACCGCATATGGGTACATTGTGGATGCTACTGAATGTGGGGTAAGGATCCTCAATTTATAGAAGTCCAAACGTTTTCATACAATAAAAAGGACTAGCAAAATATGAAAGAATTATATTTTCTTTCTAGGAAAAGAAAAACCCAATTATGGTAAATATGTTGTACTTTCCTTCATGAAATAGGAAAATTAATTATGGTAAGAAAATCTGGACAAACACTTAACACTTAGATCAGGTTAACATGGATCCAAGCGGTGTCACAGGGCACCGCTTCGTCAAATTTTTTTACCATTTACATATATAAAAAGTAATAAGTAAAACAAAAATACAAGATAAAAGCATTAGGGGCCTCTTACTAAAAATATTGATACTCCTTATGAAAAATCCTGCTTACGACCACTGTCTTAGATTTACCAAATGAATGTACTTGAGATATATAAATTCTGACTGGGTATTCGGTTTGGATATAGTTAAGTGCTTTTTTATATTGAGTTTCAGTTCTCGCACTCGGGTCACTGACAAGGTAATTATTGGAAAATTCAAGGCAATTTACTAGAAAAGAGTTAATTCAAGTTAAAAGGAACTTCTTTTGAGAACATAACAATAAACTCCTCTTAAACTACTAGACAACAGTACATGAAAAACCCCAAGTGGCATAAAACAAGAAAAACACCCCAATTAATCAACAAAAACAAATCATTATTACATCATCATAATCTTAATACTAAGACATTTTTAATCAGTTTTCTAATTAATACTCCATCAGAGTCTCAAACAGTAGCTATTGGGGCAGAGTTGACAGTAGTTTCCACAGCCTTCATTGCTTCAAACCTTGGCTCCTTAGCCTGGAATTTAAGACCTGCATATAATTTCATATAATCCTCAAAAACAAACTTAGGATAAATGACTTTGTTCTCTTTCTCCAACAATTCTGGTGCTGGATAGATGACAGCATCACTCCCCGGGTTATAGAATGAAGCTAGGGACATTCTGTTTCCATCAGGCTGAGCAATCACCCTATGCTCCACACTCTTGTACTTTCCATTAGTAATCACCTAAAAGTTCACCAAATAGTAAAAAATCATATCTCAGGTACTGATGTAAACACTCTTTACAGTAACTGTGTATATAAGTTAATTCCTTACCTCAAGTTGGTCACCGAGGTTGATGACAATGGAGTGGCGCATTGGTGGAACGTCGATCCATTTGTCGTCTTTGAGTAGTTGCAGACCACTGACTTTGTCATCTTGAAATAGAAGGATGATTCCACCAGCATCAGTATGAGCCCTGAGGCCTTTAATCAAATCAGGTTTGGGACATGGTGGATAGTTGCTAACTTTGGTGCCAAAAGTAGGACCCTTTGAACCATAAAAGGCTTTCTTCAAGTAACCTTGCTCCAGTCCTAGATTTTCACAGAGCAAGTCCAAAAGTTGCTCTGCTAATTTCTCTAGCTTTTCAGCAAACTCCTTCATGATTTTCCTGTCATGTTTCATGTAAAGTCAGCAAATCAAAGGTTTAATTCAGGATGTAGAGCATGAGTTTGTTTTGATTCTATGTATAAATTTTTTACTTTTTAAATCAAATATAGTACAAAGTAGTACATAATTTCAACAAAAAGGTAGCTCGATGCCAGTGGAGGAGGCGGGATCTCCATGAAGGGGTTCAAATTTTTTTTTTTGGTACCTAATCTATAACCTTATAAGGGTTTTGAACCCCGACCACTAAATTACACTTTTGGGTTGTGTCAAAAGAGTTCAAATCTTAATATATAGAGATAAAAACCAGGTTTTGCTTTATGTTCGGATAAACCCCTACTGCCCCCTAAATCTGCCCTTGCTCGGTACAATAAGCTCCCGCTCGGTGCGGGAAGGGCCTAACCGTCTATGGCATGCAGGGTAGCATTCATGCAAGAGGCTGCTGCTCAAAAAACAATAATTCAGTTAACCGACATAAATCTGGCTATGGTAGAAGCAAATCCAAAGGGAAAAAAGGATGCATTAAATTAAATCTTGTGGTCCAACATATGCAGGTTAAAAGTTGAAGTGAAAAATCCCAGATAGTTGGAGCAGAATTAGAGATGGTTTGACCTGTATTCATCTTCAAGATCAGGAACTTCTGAGATATTTGAAACAGGAAGGTGTTTCAAGAAGAAAGTACTTTCCCAGTCCAAATCCTTAATTTCAGTCTGAACAGCTTCAAGCCCTTTACTTGCCACCATTTCCTTAAACCTCTCTTCCATACATTTCTTATAGTGTCCCTTTGTCAACTTCTCCACTGTATCCAGAAGCTCATGAGAGATCCCATGATTTACCACCTTCATATATTTGCACATGTTATTACAATACACGATTTCAGTGCATATATATATAATTTTTTATGAGAGAAAATTATATGGTTTAATGATGTTATACCTCAAAGAAGCCCCAGTTCTCACAAGCATCCTTAATTTTCTCCATTGTTGCAGCTCTTTGTTCAGTGTTAAGCAACTCCATGTTAACCACTGGAAAAGTCTCCATCTTTCTAATTTTTTTCTTTCAATGTATTTTGTTACTGTGCAAGATGGAGATGAATGGCTACTTGGACGGGTATTTATAGGACTTTAACAAGGTATTAAAGATAAAGAATCTAATGATTTAAAATATTTACAAAGTAATAAAATATGAAATCTATACTTAACCAAAACAAAAGGATGAAATCTAGCAAGTAAAAGATGTGGGAACAGGAGTCGTGGAGGATGGTATGTGACTACATATTGTTAGGACCTACCAGTTTTGGCTGAATGTTACTTATTAGCCATGATTTACTGTTATGTCTTATGTCTTCTCTTTTTCGTTGGGCTCGGCCTAATCAGCGCAATAGTACAACTTGTTCTCTTTGCTTTTTTTTTTTTCATCGAATTTTGACTAAATTGAACTAAGGGCGGCTTAACAAATCTTGTGGTATAAAGTAAAACCATATTGAAAAGTCCTTATTTTTATTCTAATAGAATTTTTTTATTAAACATACATAAAATAATAGCTTATGTTTTGAGGATTGATGGTGTCAAAAATATTTACTACTTCTGACCAATTTAAACAATAATTGTGGTTTGTTTTATTAATTAGTAGCAGTTATTGATGAATATCTAAAATAAATTGTAAATAACCTGATATAATATATTGTATTACACTAAAAAAAAATGGTGCATGAATACTTTTTTTATTCATGCAGTTTCAAAAAAGATTGTAAGAGAAATTCATTATATTGTTGATATATATAACTTAATTCCTGTATAAAAAGGATAAAACTAAAATTAAAGAATGAAGCAAATATATTAATTAATGAGTGAGAAAATTATCATAATGTATGTACTTATTAGTGTAAAATAACCTCAATCAAATGATAAAAAGATATACTCTAATATTTTTCTTTATATAAATTATATAGTATATAATAATAATAATAATAATAATAATAATAATAATAATAATAATAATAATAAGATTTTAAAGTTATAATTATTGTTGAAACAAGATGTCCCTCTTCACATGAGGGCAAAGCTGATAATAATAATTACATGGCAAGTGTATTTTTTTAAAAATAGAATACGAACATTACATGTTTTCTATTTTTGTTGGTTTCCTCGGAATACATACGTTAAAGTGTCCGACTGCGGCATAGTAGTCAATATAGTGTAAAACAATCTGAAAAACTAAGGTTCAAGAAATTTTCTGGTTGGAGTATCGAGCACCGATGAAAAGATTCTTTAAATAAAATTTTTTTATTTTACATTGTGATTTAAAAAAAACTATTTTAAATAATAATGTGCATTGTTTTTTATTTTCACAAATCAACAAAAACTTCAACAAAATTTTCTGGAAAAAACAGTCTACAATTTATCTACAATTTATGCAATATGTCTTCTTCTTCTTCGAGTTTCAATATGAATTTCAGTCAAAATCAAGTCTAATCTTCACCAAAATCCCTCAAAATTGAAATATAAACTCCAAAATATATTTTCAATTATTTTCAACAACACCCAATCAAAACAAATAATAATTTTGAAAACCCAAATTGAAATTCAAAGTTTCAAAGCTTTTTAATGGCTATAAATGATGGAATTGCCGCTCTCTTGTCTCTTTGAAGATTTGTTCTTCTTCATTGAGAAAATTTGAACCTGAAGGTAAATGTATGTATGAACTTTGAAGATTTGACTTCAATTTTGAAGGACTTTGTTGTTCTTCATTAATGAACTTCAACTGAAGTAAAATGGGGAACCCTTGTTGAAGAATTTCTTCAATTTTATGTGAATTTAGAGGGAGAATTTAGTTTTGAGAAGATGGAAAATGGTAAAAAAAAAGTGGGTATGGGTAAAACGTGGGTGAGACTGAGGGGTTAGGAGAGAGAAACGTGCAAATTCATTCAATTAAGGAGTAAAAATGAACAATTAATTATACCCTTAATAAATTATGGTATAGAATTGGTAATTTGGTATACTAAGTGTAATTAAGTCAAATCCTAAACATTGAGAGTAATAAAGTTTCCTATGTGACATAAAAATGTAAAAATTTCATTTTTAAAACCTAAGGGCGATATGAGGTTTCAAAATTCTCGAAGAAAAATGTGTATCAGGTCTTTATAACTCGATGTACCTGTCGGCCCTTTGCTTGGCCAACCTTAGGGCATCTCCAACCTTGCCATCATCCCCCATAATGGGGGAAATTTTTGGGGGAATTTTGCTTCAACCCTTCCCCCCCTCCATTTTTGTCCCAAAAATGGGGGTTGAATAGTGTTTCCTTAAATATGGGTTATACTATTCATCTCATCCATTACTATTCATTAATTTTTTATCATTATTTAATCTTTTAGTTTATCTTTATATATATATACCTAATTATGTTTATGTAATGTCTTTATAATATTAATATTATATCTTAAATTGGTGTATAATTTTAATAAATTAATTTTCATGCATTTATTATTTTTATGTAATATTATAAGTTAATTTTATTATAAGTTAACTGTACAAAAATTATATAATTATCTCAAAAAATGAATGGTGCAAATATAAAATATTAGATGTTGTTAAAATTGAAAAGTGAAGATTGAAAAGACATTAAATGAAAATACATGACAATTGAAAATAAATTAAATTAAAATACGTAAAAATTGAAACTACGGCAAATAGCATAACAACTTAGTTTATCTATAATAATTACTTACAAATTATATTATTTAAAATTTTATGGAATTATTTTAATTATAAAAATTACAAATTAATAAAAATAAAAGGTGAAATTTGTTTAATGGAAATTAAAAAATAAAAAAAAATAAAAGATAATAATTTATATATATATAAAGGAGGGACATAGAAAAGTGATGTGGCACTTCTCTAAAGCCAAGGATTGTATTTATCTTTTTTTCTTCTTTTTTTGCTTTTTCTTACTCATTTTTCATTTACTCTATTAATAACTTAATAGAAAGTTCAAAAGTCATGTTCGAACGTGTTATTTAGGTTTTTCTTCGCCATAAAAGATTTAGTTTCGAAACCGTTGCGAAAGTGGCTCATTCTCTCTATTATTTCTTCCGTTACTTATAATCAACCATTATTAGTATATAGTAATAGTAATGGTGCACCATCTGAATTCTGCCAACAAACTCATGTATATAGACTCAACTGCTCCCTATTTCTATATATTGTGAGCCGAGAGGGCAACAATGCAATGGAATATTTCGGGAGGCTGACAAACATTTTCAGAGTTCTTAAAACTCAAGTGATCTGGATCTGTTTATTAGTAGTTCTTAGCATTTTGTTAAGCAACCTTTCATTCTAAATAATTTTTAATATGTTCCCTTGCTCCTGAGAACATGTAATTTATGGGGTTTTTCTTCTAACAAATTATACATTTAATCTCTTATATCATTGATGATTGCTACCTTCTTCATTTTGTCTTCCATTGACTATATTCCTATTTTAAAAAAACTTTTTTTTCTTGGTTTACTAACTTCACTGAACATTCCA
Organism: Nicotiana noctiflora; assembly: GCA_032618575.1. Classification (NCBI taxonomy): domain Eukaryota; kingdom Viridiplantae; phylum Streptophyta; class Magnoliopsida; order Solanales; family Solanaceae; genus Nicotiana; species Nicotiana noctiflora. Next base: position 170,674 of record JASVEL010002356.1, on the reverse strand, counting down.
ATGGTGTTAGGGGTTCCTTTTTACAGGGATATCAGCCAGAAATGGAAAGTGGAAGAATGACTTTGCAGTATATATGTGAACTTGGATGGAGGAGGGAAGGCTTCTAGGAATTGATGTAAGGATTAATATGTTGTTATCTGTAGTCTCATTCTTTCTCTGAGGATACATCCAATATAGAAGGAAGTTTTAGTGATTGATATATCAAAATCTTTCAATGATTAAATTGAGATTATGAGATCTTACCAACTTCTGCAAAAAGCTATGCATTTTGGTGTTACTGTTTATGATAGGAAGAGATAGCAACTCAAAATTTAAAAACTTCTCTTTATCATTTTTTAGTAGCATAGATAAACTAGATATGTTTACTTTAATGTGATTTTTCTGTAATTATTATTAGAAAAGTTTTTTTTGCACTATATAAGTTTAGTGTTTAAATTAAGTCAACTTTTATACATTTGAATTCTTTAATATTCTCTATAAATTCAAAAGAGAACGAAGTCTTTTGTCATGAAGAGTTAATGAAATATACTATTGGTGTTAATAATAACATGGATTAAACCCGTGAGATCGGTTAATTTAAAATAGAAAATTAAAAAGAATCATTAAAATGTGTTTTTGAATATAATGATGAAATATAAGTTTCAATATAGACTTTTCTTTTCTTTCTGTTCTCTAATGGGCAGCCAGCTAAGTAAATATTAGCAAGTCTGCAAATAGTATTATATTATTGACGAAAACTACAAAAAAGAATGTGATTCTCGTATTTAAATTTGGTCTTCTTTCTATTCTTTGATATAACTTTCCCTTTTATATTTGGTTTGGCATCTTCTGCATATTTTGAAGATATTCAATTAGAGTAACAATAAAAAAAATTGAGTATTCATAACAAAATTGATAAATCTAATCTTTCTGGAGGTGAAGAATAAAATACTCTAATATCCGAATATTGACAAATCACTATTTATATCATTTAAGATCGCGCGAAGCGCGAATAAATTTACTAGTATAATATAGAAGAGAGAGAAGAATATAAAAAAGTTTGAGGAAAAAATGGGAGAATGATTGGAGTAAGTTATATCCAAAATAGGAAAATCCCCATTTTAGTGACAAAAAGTAAGGGCAATATTGGAAATGGCCTTAATGATCGATCTAATTTTTAAGAGGGGTACAAGTACGTAAGAAAATGAGACTTTTCAGCAAATATTTCAAGCAATAAAAGGCATGTACTGAAAGGATCAATTAATTAATTAATTAATTGTAGTTTATTCAAAAATTAATTGTACTCCAACTTTAATGTGTGTGCATGCGTTTTGTATATCAAATTAATTGCTACAGATTAAGTGATCCTAATATTGCAAATCCATAATCATTGTGCACGTGCAAAACCCCCTCCAAATTACAATTACGTTTCCGGCTGGTTTATTTATTATTTTCTGGATTATTGCATCATTATTCTACTAATTGACGCTTTCGTCTTTTAAGTATAAAATTTATAATTAGCAGTGGTTGCTATAAAAAAAGTTTGTCCTTTTTCTTGAATAATAGAAGCGTCGTCGTTTAATAGAGTTTGGGAAGTGTTTCTAGTCAATTAAAAATTGTTCATGTAATTTTTTAATCAGATGTCCCTGCGAAGGGATAAAATTATTCATGAATCTAACATTGTTTTTTTAGTCATGCAATAAATATTTTTTTTCCCTTGGAAAGATTTATATCGGGATCAAGTGCTTATTCTAGAAGCCATAATAATTGTTGATTGGTTTAAAATTAATAAATATTTCATTATTTAAGCTTGTGTACAACAATATATGTAAGGAACTTATGCATATGGTGTTATCAGTCACAAAATGTCAGGAACTTGGTGGAACAAATTTTTTATAGTATTGAAATATGGGTTTAAATGAACCGACACGAAAAATGAGATCGAATTCGTGCTGTGAATTTTACTATTGTACTTTTTTATTTATTTAAAATGAATTTTATTTATATATATTTTTCCAAAATGGCATTTGATATACGCTTTGGAGCCTTCGCTAATTTGAAATTCGCGCCAAATAAGGCTCATTAAGGGCCGGGGCGACCCTAAGCGTTTTGTGATCTAAAGTCAAACTTTATGAGGGGCCTTAGTTTTATTTTTAAATTTTTTTAATCTAAAGTCTATTTTTCTAGTATTTCTAGATACATTGTTATTAATAATTTTCTTATAATCAATAACTCCTAATAAGTCTTTTTAAATGACAATATAGCTAATCCATTTAATCTATATTGAGACATTGTTGATCTTACATGAGAGTTTATCAATTTAAATTTTAAAAATTTCTCTCCGCTGAAACGATGGAAACAAGAATTATTAACATTATTCCATAAGTAATACTATAAGCATTGGGAAAAGGATCAATTTTTTTATTTAACCGAGTGTATCAATTAAATTGTTATCTTCTAATTGTACTATTTTTTAGTATTTTTAATTTCAAAAATAAATCTAAACCATCAATATCGAATTGATTATTATGCTTTAAGAAACATTCAAGATTAAGACAATATTTTTTAAATTTTTCATCATCTAATGATTTTAATTTTTACTACTAATAGAAAACTAAAACTATTTTCATATGCTTCGAATTGTTCAAATCTATTAAAGTGAAAAAAAAATAGCCTTGTCTACTAGGTACAAAGTAATCAACTCCAAATGACTCTTCGAAAGATTTTGAGACTTTGTTATCAACATCCTCATCAAATTGTTACTTCCTATATAACATATGTTTCTTATATAATTTGGGTTCGCTATTCATTTCAAGTGCAATTTTGTAATTCCTTCTTCTTTATACTTGTTAAAAAAAATCAAAATTTTTTACTTTATATATATATATATATATATATATATATCATATTAGGTGTCACACCCCTTTTTTACGCACCCGTGAGGATACAAAGAGTTTTTCCAATTAAAGGACAATCGAGATGGGATTTATTTTAATTATTTCAGAGTCGCCACTTGGGAGATTTTATGGTGTCCCAAGTCACCGGTTAAATCCCGAATCGAGGAAAAGAATGACTCTATTTAACAGTCCGCGAACCAGAAATCCGGATAAGGAATTCTATTAACCCGGGAGAAGGTATTAGGCATTCCCGAATTCCGTGGTTCTAGCACGGTCGCTCAACCGTCGTGTTTGGCTTATCTATCTGCTTTTTACAATTATGTACTTAGTGCAAGTTAATACCCCTTTTACCGCTTTTATTATTGGTTGTGATTTACGAAAGAGAAAGTTGCTTAAAAATATGCTTTCGAATCGCGTCACATGAAATGCACCCGGATTCTCAACCTATTCTTATTCAACATTTCGGGGTTTGGGTTTGGGTCGCATGAAATGCACACCCGTATTTAAAAAGATAAGACTAAAATATGTGACCGGGTCGACTACTTATTTACACTGTTGAGAAAGGCGTGATATTCGTTAAGAAACGACGCATCTCGAAACCTAAGTATTTATATGTACATTTATGACGGCTATGTGATTAGTATAACTATTGGGCGAGGCGTACCTTTGATTCAAATCTAAAGCGAACTACATCTCACTGTATCTTACTTGTATCTTACTTAAGAGTTGATTCTAAATTACTTAAAACTTGCTACGAACCCACATCGCATGAAATGCGCCTGTGGTTCATGACATGCTCTATTTACTTTTGCCCGAAATTGGGGTCGGGTCACATGAAATGCACCCCCGACTCTTTTAATCTAATTACGTCATTCCATTGAGTAATAACTCCCTAGCTAATCTTGCTTTTAGCGTAAGGTCTAACGTTATCAGATTCGGAGATTACACACACGAGCAGAGAAGATTGAATATAGATACAACAGACTAATTCAGGTTTACGTGCTTGTCTAACGACAGTGTGTTTTTGGCCTAGCTACACTTTCCATAACCAAAACTAACAGTACAAGCTTAATTGGAGAATAACAGGATGTACTTAAATATAGGAACTTTAAGCAACTACATGTTTCAATAGACTTCATGCATAAGCTTCAAACTTCATTCTTTCGAACCAAGGAACTACATTAACAGAGGTGTGTACCTGGAATGCGGAAGAACAAGGAAGAGTGAGCAACGGCAATGCAGTAACAGTAGCGGGAACAGCAACAGTAAATCAATAATCAATAGACCAGCAACCAAATAGATCAACAGCCAACAAACTAATGAACCAACAGCATCAACTCAACCCAACAGTATCAAATGAATACCAACACAGCAGCACACACTCAAAAACAGTAGCACACACTCAAAACCAGCAACGATAATCAACCCAGGCAGCAACCAAATGGACCAACCAGCAATACGAATGACCAAAAGAACAACAAAAGAGTGGCAATGGTCGACAGTAGCAACACTGGACAAAAGAAGAACCAACACTGGACCAAACAATGTGCACAGCAACAACAACTAGCGGCAACACTCAACTACACCAACAGCTAACACTAGGACACAGCAGCAATACTCAATCGACCAGCAGCAACATACACCCAACACAGCCAAGAATAAAGGCCCAGCACTACCAACAACACAAGAACAACAACAAACCAGTGACCAAACTGGATCAAAACACACGAAAACAACCCAGAAGCCAATGAAACAGTGACTCTACACCAATGAAACAGTAGCCTTTTCTCTGTATCTTTCTATATGTATTCTTGTATCTATTTTTCTTCAGGTGTTCTAGTTACTCTCAGGTTTTACTGTTTTTGCTTCTTCAGGTATTTCAATCTCTATCTGTGTATGAAACTTTTGCTCTCTCAGTGTGCTCTCTCAGGTGCTCTCTAATATCTGTCAATGTCTATCTATCAAATGTATGAATATGCTGCTGTTTTTTGCTTCTCCAGGATGCTCTCAAGTCTGTCTCTCTAATCTCCTTATACATGTATGAATATGCCCTATTTATAGCTAACAGCCCCTCCAGACCATCTGCCCCTAATTAACTATCACCCTGCCCATGCTCTCAACTCTGCCAGACCCACTGTCCCTGAACTTCCACTACCCCTTGTCCATGTATGGACTTTATTAATTAACTATGGTTTCTGCCCAGACAAGGCTAAGTGCCCTGCAGTGACAGCAGACTCCACTGTCCAGCTTCATGTGCAGGGCACCAAGGATATTTCAAAGATGCTAACACCTAATTTCTAGTCAGCTAATTCCCATCCTAAGTTCAGTTTCAATCAAACACTCCAATTCAATTCACAAGTGTTATTCACTGTCTGGGATATCAAACAAATCGACCTATGCAGCTAATCGACGACATTTAATCAACTACAACCTATAACAATGGTAACAAATCAATTATCCAAACAGTGATTCTGAAAGTCTCGGCAAAAAATGAAAACCAAATATTCGACGACGCCAAGCGAAACGAATAACTATCCTATGACGAACACATTCGAACAATTAACAGAATACAACTTGACCAAATAAAAGTCTTTGGGGATGAAGAACAAAAACTGAAAAACTAAAGCACGAGGACAAAATTCAATTGATTAACAAATGGAATATGAAGAAATAAAGGAAGAAATACCATAAGAGAAGACCAACTCTGCATTTGAACGGACCCGGACCTGTCTTGGGTTCAATTCGAACTTGGGATTCAACTTGGACTTGGGTTCTTCGTTTTTGAGGCCAATGGACCTTAATTGAGATGTTTTCAATAATGAAAACATCCCAATTAAGGTCTATTAGACCTCAATTAGGAAGAAATCGGCATCTAGGGTTCATGGCCGAGATTTGGGGCGTTTACAACCCTGGTAAGATTCGAGCTAAACCAAGGCCGGTGGGGGTATGAGGGAGGCGAGGGGAGGCTATGGTGTGATTTTGGTGAGGTTTGGCATGAATGTCAAATTCCGGCGACCTTCGAACAAATATTCGAGACGCTCGAGCGATATTCGAGCCTAATGGAGGCTGGGATCGTGATGGGGGAGGTGAGGGGAAGGGTTTGGCATTGGTTTGGTGGCGATTGGCCTACCGGAACCGCCGTGAGGCGATTTCCGGCAGGCGGCGCAAGGTGGCGGACGGCGGCGTTACGCCTGGTCTCTAAGGACCTTTGGGAGACGAAGGGAGAAGGGGGGGTCTGGCTTGGGGGGGCGGGGTATGGAAATGGGTTTATATACATTTTGAGTAGTTAAATCCTGATCGTTGGATCAAACTTGATCAACGATCAGGATCCTCTCACTTAAACCAAACGGTGCCGTTTGGTTAAGTCCTAAGCTGGCTGAATTTTGGAATTAACGGATTAATCTGGGCCGTTGGATAATAAAATCCAACGGTCCAGATCAAACGTTACAGGCTGAAGCTGGACGGATACTTGGGCCAGATCAGAAGCAATTCATTTGGGCCTGGCTTGGAAGAAATCCGATTGGGCCTGGCTTTTAGATTGAAATTGGCCCAGATCGGATATTATATGTGTATGTATATATATATATATATATATATGTATGTATATACATATATATATATATACACACATATGCATATACTAACCTATAACACCGCTATTTTTTACTACAATTAACGCACACAATTACATATCACTCAAAAAATGTGAATCACATGACTTCGATATCAAACACTGAAAATGCAAAGCCTAGCGTATATTTTTTGTATTTTTAATTTAAATAAATAAACGTGCACACAAAAGATAAAAATAACACAAAATCACACGAATCATGCCCAACATGAAACTATTTTTATTTTTGAATTTTCTGGGAGTACTTCTCGAGTAAGGCAAAAATCACGTGCTCACAGCTGCCCCTCTTTGCGCGTAAACACGCAGAGTTTTCGTGCAAAGATAAATGAGCGGATATAAGCGATTTTTGCCCATCCGGACACTCCGTATGAAGCATTTTGGAAAAGTTTTGACCGAACCTTGCTTCAAAGGTCTCCTACATATCCCTGGCTAAAAGGGAATCAGGTCAATGTAGTTCGGGAAGTTCTGGTAGCTGGGACTACCCTGCCTGTTGCGATCTCGCTGTTACTGCTGTTGCCACTGCTCAGCTGACTTCCTTGTTGCACCGCACTAGGCAACAAAAACAAGAAGTTAGACTAAGTTACAGTACTGCAAGTTCTTGTCTATCTTTGTAACTTGATCTTGTCGCGCTCCTTGCCATCCTGTCTGACTTGGTGTTTCTTCTGACGCTTCTTCTCTTCTGTCAGTTGTTATTTCGGCCTATCTTGATTGCCGAATTCCGACCATTGCCACCTTCTTTACGATCTTTGAACTATTCTCCTTCGCAATCTGAGTCTATCTGTTCCGATCCTTATTGCCTCCCTTTGCTTACGAACTTGGATTCATGCCGGGGATTTCCGTTACATTCTACCGCTTTCCTCTACCAACTCAAAACAGCTTGCCACTCCATTCTCCAGGCGGGCTCCCTGACTTCAACTACTACTTCGAAATTAAATCGCCACTCCATTCTCCAGGCGAGCTCCCTGACTTCAACTACTACTTCAAAATTAAATCGCCACTCCATTCTCCAGGCGGGCTCCCTGACTTCAACTACTACTTCAAAAATAAATCGCCACTCCATTCTCCAGGCGGGCTCCCTGACTTCAACTACAACTTCAAAATAAATCGCCACTCCATTCTCCAGGCGGGCTTCCTGACTTCAACTACAACTTCAAAATTAAATCGCCACTCCATTCTCCAGGTGGGCTCCCTGACTTCAACTACAACTTCAAAATCAAATCGCCACTCCATTCTCCAGGCGGGCTCCCTGACTTCAACTACAACTTCAAAATTAAATCGCCACTCCATTCTCCAGGCGGGCTCCCTGACTTCAACTACTACTCACCGATTTCATCCTATCTTGATTACCTTCCTTTGCCTCTTGTACCCTATCCTTGTTCCTGCATTACCTCTCGGACCACCTTCTCTTCCGAATTATCCTGTCTTGGAATTGCTTTCCCCCGGTCGTATTACTTTTCTTCTGGCTGCTGGGGATATTTTTGGAACTGTTTACTCGCCTGCTGGGGGTGATGCTGCCGAGGAAGTATTCTTTGTTTCCTTCACCCCTCATTCTCTTCCTTCTTCCCCTACCTCTTCTGGGACTCACGCTTTTGTTTCCTTGATCAAATTATAGGATGTAATACTGCTGGGGGAATCTCGAAGCCATTTTTCTTTTTCCCATAACTGCTGGAGATGATACCCGGCTCAAAGATCACCCCATCTTGTGTTGCTTTCTACACTTATCCTCCGAGTCTTGCTTTCCAGAAAATTTTCGCAACAGGAGAAAATTTTCTGCCCCAGTGTGATAAACTTCTGGACGGTATGCTTTTCTGCCGTCGGACCCTCTTTTCCTGCTTTAAATCAAAGAAAAATTGTTAGTTTCAAAACGCCGCGAGTGGTCGTGCCACTCTTGTTGAGGCCATTCTCTTTCAGCTGCTTGGCCTCTCTCGAACCTTGAGGACGACGTTGACGCTTGCTTGGGAAGATGCTTTTTCCACGAACGACCTCTCATCTTTCCTTTTATTCCACTCTTTGGTTTGGTCCGACTCTTTTCGGCCGGTGATCTGTTGCGTGAAATCATCTTTCGGACATGCCACATGTGTCCATCATACTCCACAATTCTTGCGAACCTTTCACTCAGCCTGTCATCCCAATCTCACTATCGTAACGACTTCTGTCTCATTGCCTTGTTCCATGCCTATTCACTTTCAATATACTGCTTTGGAAGACGTGGTAGTAAGCTTTGAAAAATCAATTTTCGAAAATGAAAGGAAAGAAAAGAATACTGACCGCAAATGACAAAAGAAGAGAAAAACTTTCCTGAACTCAAAAATAGGAAAAACTTATCTGAATGTGTGCCCGATCCAATGTTATGCCGCGCCTTTGAGATTAAACCACCCAGTCTATTCATGTCAATCACTTTCTGATACCGCGTCCTGCTAGAGGTAAACGGATGTCCCAACCTTGTCTCATGCAGACATCTTGTAACCATTTTATCCTGTCACCTCACAGTGCCCTTCAAAGGGTTTTCACTAATGAGATTCTCTCATTTCTCTCTATCTCCCGTCGCCTTAAGGTGCCCGCAAAGGTTTTCACCGTAAGACTCTCTCATTTTACTTCTCTCAACTTCCTTCGCCTTAAGGTGCCCGCGAGGGTTTTCACCGTTAAGACTCTCTCATTTATGCTTTCTTTCCTCGCGGCGGGGTATCACCCCTGAGATTCCCTCTAGAGCGTTATCCCCTTTCGGCTTGTGCATCCTGAATTCAATCGAGGGTCGGGATGTCACTCCTGGCTTTCATTCACATGACTTGGCACTTTTCAAATACTGATCGAGAGGTCTTTCTGGTTCTTGATATGGTTTCTGCGCGTGAGGCTGAAGAAAAGGGTTTAGCCTCAACGGTTAGCTTATTACAACTTTCGGAATCCACACTATCTTTCAAACGAAACAATGACTTCTGCCCCAGTTTTTGTTGCTTGGGGGATTTTTTGATTTTTATTTTATTATGACCGAGCCGTGTGGCGCCTACGTATCCTTCTTGAGGAATCAGGTCGAACGTAGTTCACTTTTTCTTGTATTACTTCTTTGTTTCTTTTCTATTCTGTTACACATCTTCCTTGATGATTCCGAAAGAGGGTATATGAAAGAATAATTAAGGCTCAAATGGGGAAACAAAGGTTAAAGTGTTTGGGTAGTAGAAAAATTGCCTCTATCATTTCATTCTCCGAAAAATGCCAAATACACACAAACGAAACCAAGCGTTGACAAATGCATTAAAGAATTACACATAATATCTCTTAACTGCGTCAGAATTGATAGCCATATCGGTGCATCTTCCCTCGACATCAGTCAGACATAGAGCGCCGTTGGATAATACTCTAGTCACCACAAAAGGTCCCTGCCAATTTGGAGCGAACTTGCCTTTCGCCTCGGCCTGATGTGGTAGAACTCTCTTCAGCACATGCTGTCCCACTTCAAATCTCCTGGGACGCACCTTCTTGTTATATGCTCTCGCCATTCTCTTTTGATACAATTGGCCGTGACATACTGCTGTCAATCTCTTTTCATCGATCAAGCTCAATTGCTCTAATCGGGTTTTGACCCACTCGTCGTCATCAATCTCAGCTTCAGCGACGATTCGGAGGGATGGAATCTCAACTTCTGCGGGTATTACTGCTTCGGTCCCGTATACCAACAAGTAAGGAGTTGCACCTACCGAAGTCCGGACGGTAGTGCGATAACCCAACAGCGCAAATGGTAACTTTTCATGCCACTGCCTAGACCCTTCTATCATCTTCCTCAATATCTTCTTTATGTTCTTGTTTGCTGCCTCGACCGCACCATTTGCTTTTGGGCGATACGGTGTGGAATTTCGGTGTGTAATCTTGAACTGTTGACATACCTCTTTCATCAATCCACTGTTAAGATTTGCACCGTTATCCGTAATGATCATCTTTGGAATTCCAAACCTGCAGATGATGTGGGAGTGTACGAAATCCACCACCGCCTTTTTGGTCACCGATTTGAATGTTTTGGCCTCCACCCACTTGGTAAAATAATCAATCGTTACCAGAATGAACCTGTGACCATTGGAAGCCGCAGGCTCAATAGGTCCAATAACATCCATACCCCATGCGACAAACGGCCATGGTGCCGACATTGTATGCAATTCAGTCGGCGGAGAATGAATCAAATCTCCGTGTATCTGACACTGATGGCATCTTCGCACGAAACTTATACAATCCCGCTCCATAGTGAGCCAATAGTATCCTGCTCGAAGAATCTTCTTTGCCAATACGTATCCGCTCATGTGCGGTCCGCAAACTCCCGAGTGTATATCCGTCATCACTGTTGTAGCTTGACCTGCATCTATACATCTCAACAATCCCAAATCTGGGGTTCTTTTATACAGCACCCCTCCACTAAAGAAAAATCCGTTCGCCAACCGCCGAATAGCTCGCTTTTGATCTCCAGTTGCTTGTTCTGGGTATACTCCTAACCTGAGGTATTCCTTGACATCATGAAACCATGGCTCACCATCCACTTCTTCCTCTATCACATTACAATAAGCATGTTGATCCCGGACACGGATATGTAACGGATCGACACGAACCTTGTCCGGGTGATGTAGCATTGACGCTAAAGTAGCCAACGCGTCGGCAACCTCATTATGCATCCTTGGGATGTGCTTGAATTCTACCGATCGAAAGCGTTTGGTCAAATCATGCAAACACTGACGATATGGGATAAGCTTTAAATCTCCGGTTTCCCATTCTCCTTGAATCTGATGTACTAGAAGGTCCGAGTCCCCCAAGACCAAGACGTCCTGTACATCCATGTCCACCGCTAATCGCAACCCCAAGATACATGCCTCGTACTCAGCCATATTATTGGTACAGTGAAAACGCAGTTGAGCGGTAACAGGATAATGATGTCCTGTTTCAGATATAAGCACAGCCCCTACTCCGACTCCTTTTGCGTTTGCCGCTCCATCGAAGAAGAGCTTCCATCCCGGATCCTTGGTTAGTTCCAACCCCTCAATCTGCAATACTTCCTCATCTGGAAAATACGTCCTCAAAGGTTCGTATTCGTCATCAACGGGATTTTCAGCTAAGTGATCGGCCAGGGCTTGAGCTTTCATAGCCGTCCTTGTCACGTATATGATGTCGAATTCCGTAAGTAATATTTGCCACTTTGCTAACCTCCCCGTAGGCATGGGTTTCTGGAAAATATACTTCAACGGATCCAACCGCGAAATGAGGTACGTGGTGTAAGAAGACAAGTAGTGTTTCAGCTTTTGGGCTACCCAAGTTAGGGCGCAACATGTCTTTTCCAGATGAGTGTACTTGACCTCGTGGACTGTGAATTTTCTTACTGAGATAGTAAATGGCCCGTTCCTTCCTGCCAGTAAGATCATGCTGCCCAGTACGCAGCCGAACAAATTCTCCAAAACCGTTAGATAAAGAATCAGGGGTCTACCCGGCTCGGGCGGAACCAATACGGGTGGGTTTGACAGATACCCTTTGATTTGGTCGAACGCTTCCTGACATTCTGTCGTCCATTCTATCGCAGCGTCTTTCTTCAATAGGCGGAATATGGGTTCACAGGTTGCCGTAAGCTGGGCAATAAACCTACTGATGTAATTCAACCTTCCCAACAGACTCATTACCTCTGTTTTATTCTTCGGCGGGGTAACTCCTGAATGGACTTGATTTTGGATGGGTCCAACTCAATGCCCCGTCGGCTGACGATGAATCCTAGCAACTTTCCTGATGGAACTCCGAATGCGCATTTGGTCGGATTGAGCTTGATGTCGTATCTTCGAAGTCTTTGAAAGAACTTCCTGAGGTCAGCAACATGGTCTTCTTGACGTCTGGATTTCACGATCACATCATCCACGTACACCTCAATTTCCTTGTGTATCATGTCATGGAATACCGTAGTCATTGCCCTCATATATGTTGCTCCTGCATTCTTCAAACCAAACGGCATCACTCGGTAGCAATAAGTCCCCCACGGCGTGATAAAGGCCGTCTTTTCTGCGTCCTCTTCGTCCATCAAAATCTGATGATATCCCGCATAACAGTCCACAAAGGATCCAATTTCGCGTCCGGCACAATTATCAATCAGGATATGGATATTGGGAAGTGGGAAATTATCCTTAGGACTTGCCTTGTTGAGATTGCGATAGTCCACGCACACCCTGATCTTTCCGTCTTTCTTTGGCACCGGCACTACGTTAGCCAACCATTCAGGGTATCGAGTGACACGAATGACTTTCGCCTGCAACTGCTTGGTTACCTCCTCCTTAATCTTCACACTCATCTCCGTCTTGAATTTCCGCAGCTTTTGCTTGACGGGAGGATATGCCGGATCGGTGGGTAATCTATGAACCACTAGATCAGTGCTGAGTCCTGGCATGTCGTCGTATGACTACGCGAAAATATCTTTAAACTCCATGAGTGTTTTGATCAGTTCCTCTCTCAGACTGGGTTTAATATGGACACTTATCCGGGTTTCTTTGACGTCATCCGCATTCCCTAGATTAACGGCCTCAGTATCATTTAAATTCGGTTTGGGCTTTTCCTCGAAGTGACTTAATTCTTCACCGATTTCTTCCACGGCTTCATCATCGCCGTACTCTGACTCACTCTCGTCACTTCTTATTTCATGTGTTATTATTTCCATACCCGATTGACTTTCTAGACTGGGTTGATTAATCTTTAAGCACGCCATATCATTAAGATCAGTTGCAAGAAGGCTGTTCGGAAAAGTAAAAAGAAGGAAAAAGATAAACAAAATTAGACGCGAAGGAACCACATTTCTTTAATGGGAATTGTACAAAGGGAAAACAAACTGCAAACTTAAATCAAAAATGAACTAAAAACAAAGGGATTTTACTCCGGGGACAAGCCCCCAATACAAAATTTCGAAAGAAAAACAATCCAAGACAAACTACCAAGACTCCTTCCGGACAGGGAGAGGAGTAGCCTTCCAGTTATTCAGTTTTGCCTTTGGTCCCACAAATTGTATCTCGGCATGACTGGATCCCTCACCATCTTCAAGCATACATACATCCGTGAATAGGTTTTCGAACTTCCTGAAGAACTCTTCGTCTGGCCTGACCGTAGGACCGGGAATCTTTGGCGCTGGATGTCCTCTTGCTCCGGACCTGACAAAAGATTGGGAGAGGCGTGGAACAGGCTTTGGGAGCACCCATGTTTTCTGCTTGCTCCTCTTTGCTCGCCGGATGTCCTCTGAGGTTGGCTGGAATCCCAAGCCGAAGGTTCCCAAGTTCTCGACCACCGATACCGGTTGTATAATTCCTTGCAGAGATGCACCTAGCCCTTTACCGGGTACGAAACCATGTCGCAACATTTCATGCGCCACCATGACATCCGCAGTAATTGTTCCGTCGCCGGGAATACATTCCCCTTCCGGAACTCGGTGGGCGGACACCACATCGCAGACTTGATATACCCACGGCCCAACATCTTCTTCTGTTTCAACAAAGGGAATGATGGTGCCTGATTGTGGATCGTTCTCTCCATGGACGACGATCTCCTGCTGGTCCCATTCAAACTTGACGAGCTGGTGTAAGCTGGATGGAACTGCTCTTGCGGCATGAATCCATGGTCGCCCTATTAGGAGGTTATATGACACCACCATGTCCAGCACCTGGAATTCCATGGTGAACTCCACTGGCCCAATTGTCAAGACTAGCACTATGTCACCAACCGACGCTTTACCTCCTCCGTCGAACCCTCGAACACATACCCTGTTCTCGCGTACCCTGCCGATGTCTACTTTTAATTTGCCCAGTGTAGAGAGAGGACAAATGTTAGCACTGGACCCATTATCGACCAAGACTTTGGTAACCACCGCTTCTTCACACTTCACCGTAAGATATAAAGCCCTGTTATGCTCAGTGCCTTCCTCAGGCAACTCGTCATCGGTGAAGGTGATCCGATTTGCTTCGAAGATCCGATTGGTGATCTTCTCCAAATGGCTCACTGAGATTTTATCCGGTACATGTGCCTCATTTAGGACTTTCATCAATGCTTGCCGATGTTCTTCAGAGTGTATCAGCAAGGACAGCAATGATATTTGTGCCGGAGTCTTCTTTAACTGCTCTAAGACAGAGTAGTCATGCAGCTTCATCTTTTTCAAGAATTCTTCCGCCTCTTCATCGGTGACCGGCTTTTTCAATACTGCCGGAGTGGTCTTCCTCAATTCCGCAGAGGCAAAACATCTCCCCGAGCGGGTCAACCCTTGGGCTTCACAAACTTCCTCTTTCACCTCCTTTCCTCTGTAGGTCGTTGTAATCCGAGCATAATTCCATGGTACAGCCCGGCTATCAGTTACTGGCAACTGTGTTGCCGGCTGGATGATGAAAGGATCCATTCGAACGCCTGCTACTGTCAAGATGGGCTTGATTGCTGCCCCCGGTACAACTATCTTGGCCGGCTTCACCGGTACTTCGTTCACACTTTCCTTTCCTGCTTCCGACTCTCCTGGTATGTCCTTCTTGCAACTGGGCGACTCATCAAGGCTTGGCCCTTTTCTCGTTCCTGCCCCGCTAGACTTAATCATCATTACAGTCTGAGAGGCTTTCTCCTTTCCTTCCTCCGCCCGTACCAACTCGATCATATTAGTCTCATGATGAGTTGGAAGCGGGTTTTGGTTGATGTTGGGCTCTGTTGGAGTCTGGACCTCGATCCTGTGGGTGTCAATGAGCTCCTGGATGGCCGTCTTTAGCCTCCAACACTTTTCCGTATCATGTCCTGGACATCCCGAGCAGTAGGCACAATTTACTGAATGGTCCAGGTTCTTCGGAAGAGGGTTTGGCAGCTTAGCTTCAACCGGATTTAGCAACCCTACTTGCTTCAACCGGTGGAACAGACTGGTGTAAGACTCTCCTAAGGGAGTGAAAGTCTTTGGCCTCGGCGCCCTGTCACCCCTGAATGCCCGGTTCGGACGGAAACTCGCGCCCGAGGGGTTTCTGTAAGCTCTTGGGGGTGGATGATTGTTCTGGGGGTTTGGTGCACGCCACGGTGCATGAGCGGGAGGTGCAGAATATGACTGTGCATGGTGGACGGTAAAATGAGGATCAGGTGCGGGATAGTAATGTTGCGGGTAGCTATATGGGTTGTGGGGTTAATTTTGGTGGTGAGGCCGGGGTGGGCTATATTGGGGTGCGGGGCCTCTATTTTTGAACCATGCCCCGGACTCGACGGCCGCCACTTCCTCTCTCCTCTTCTTCCCCAGTACTCCTCCAGTACCGCTTTGGATAGCCTGCGTGGTGGCTTTCAGTGCTGAGTAGCTCATGATCTTGTTGGCCTTCAAACCCTCCTCGATCATACCCCCCATTTTTATCACCTCAGTGAATGATTTGCCTACGGACGTTACCAGATGTCCGAAGTAGGTGGGCTCTAATGTCTGCAAGAAGTAGTCCACCATCTCGCTCTCTCTCATCGGCGGATCTACCCTGGCCGCCTGTTCCCTCCAACGGAAACCAAATTCCCTGAAGCTTTCAGCGGGCTTCTTCTCTAATTTTAGCAATGATAGGCGGTCGGGGATTATCTCAAGATTGTATTGGAATTGGCCGATAAAAGCTTGAGCCAAATCATCCCACGTAAACCATCTACTGGGATCCTGTCTAGTGTACCACTCCAACGCCGATCCTCCCAGACTCTGGCCGAAGTAGGCTATCAGAAGCTCGTCCCGTCCTCCGGCCCCTCTCATTTTACTGCAAAACCCCCGCAGGTGGGCCACCGGGTCACCATGCCCCTCGTATAGGTCGAATTTGGGCATTTTAAATCCTGCTGGCAACTGGACGTCCGGAAATGGACACAGATCCTTATAGGCGACGCTGACCCGGTTGCCTAAACCGTGCATGTTCCTGAAGGACTGCTCCAGGCTTTTAACTTTTCTGGCAACTTCCTCGTGTTCCGAACTTTGGAAGTGTTTTTCCGGTTCTGCCGGATTATCCCAGTGAGGTGTATGTGATTGTGGTTCGGGAGCCCTGAAAGTAGGCTCTGGAGGGTAGTAAGAGTTGTCATGGATCTGAACATATGGCTCGCTGGCCGGCCTTTGCAGAGGAGCAAGTGGAGGTGCTACAAAAACAGGGGTGACTGGAGGAGGATTTGGTTTGACTGGTGGAATGTGGGTGGCATATGGATTTTCCCCCTGGAAGTATGGATAGCTCGGGGCGCTTGTTGAAGGATCGACGGGCGGATGTTCCGGAGCTGAGGCGAGAGTAGGGCGGTTTGGTGAAGATTGTTCCCTGGCCCAGGCCAGGTGCATCTCTGTTATCTGTTGTTTTAACCGGTCTACTTCTTCCTTCATGATTTGCAGCTCGGACTTTTCTTCCTCGAGACTCTTGCCAGAACTCGACATGCTTACTGTAACTGGTCCTTTGGATCTAGTACGGTAGGGATGGTTGGCCAGGATATTCTGTCAAACCAACTGCTAAACTTTCTGGAACACGCAACAAACTTGTTAGTTCACCGAGTTTGACAGATATGTTATAGCACGTTGGATGCAATGCACCTAACCAAATAACCCTTTCTACGTGTACTCTTTAACATGCGTCATTCCGGCCCTTTTTTTCTTTTTCTTTTTCCTTTTCTTCTTTTTTTTTTTTTCTTTTTCGACTATCTTTGCAAACCTTATTGTTATTTAGCCTTTGGATTCTTTTCTTTCTTTTTAGTGGTGGTCGAATCTTATGTGGATTGCCTACGTATCACGACCCCGCGTGAATCAGACCGAGCGTAGTTCTGGCAACAAGATTGTGGCAAAATTCAGTAACTTTTATATCGAATAAAACCGTGTAGTTACAAAACACGTCTTACAAAATCAGCAAAATAAAAGAAAAATGCTTGACTTGGAAAGTAAAGATAAAAATGCCAACTAGCTTGACTCAACATTTCAGAATACATTTTTAATCAAAATCTAATGCCCTAAAACTCCTGGGGGCCTGCGAGGCATCATTCGGCCTTGCCGCAGGCCTCGGTGTGAGGTCCTTGTGCAGTTCCCTCAACTCTTCCATGATCCGATGAACATAACCCATAATTGAAGCGAAAAGGTCGGCGCGGGGCATTCGTTCACAAGCGAGGCACTTCATGGTGACATAGTGCCCGATTTCTCCAATTCTATCCTTGATCATGTCCCTTTCTGCGAGTAGCCGCTCTATTTGCTGGTTTTTCGCCCCCAATCTTCGAGCATTGTTGGTGACTTGATCTAGGAGCCTATCCACTTGTCCTTGCAGTCGGGCCATCAAATTGTGGCAGCGGTCGAGGTCCGCTCTGGCATCTTGGGCTTGCTTGAAAACCCGCTCCCTAAGGACAACATTTGCTTCCCTCAGGCTAGTGATGATATCAGTGTAATCTTCCTCTACCCGCTTTAGGTGAAGTGCATGTTGATGTGCCTCCTTTTTCCAGCTAGCACGGATCCTCGTTATTTGGGCTTTTGACTCGTCCAATTCTCTTTGGATGTCGGTGACTTGGCTTCTCAAACCCCTTATCAATTTTTCGTCGGCCCGACTCCTCGATTGTTTGTCAGCATCTCTTTTCATTTGCTGGATTTGAGCTCTTAAGAAGTCATTCTCTTGTACCAACTTCTTTTTATCTCCTTCGTCGGTGGCGGCTTGCACGCTCTTCTCGAACTGAAGGTCCCGGACCTGCTGTTCTATCCTGCCGATCTTCGTTCTGTACCCCTCCTCTTTTGCTAACCAATCCCATTGTTCCCGTGAATCTTCCGTGAATTGTTGGACATGGGCTCTTTTAGAACATTTCCGACGAATCTGAAATCTTTTCCCGAACCACACGTTGTACTTTGGATCCACCTCTCCCTTGGATAGTTCCCGGACCATGGTTTTAGGCTCAAGGAACCGACATTCGTGCCATAGCCTTCTAACCTTCTCTTCGGGGAAGACAACTCCCGGGCTCAACTCAATGGCGTACTTCCTTAGGTCTTGATCGGTAGGGATAACCTGAAACCTTCCTAGTTGACGTAACACACGGTGAGGGACATATGGTTGGACACTGCGGATTCCCATCAGAAGGATATAACACTCCTCGACTGCCATATATATTACTTCAGTATCGGGTAACCACCCGAATGCCCATTCAATCTGATCGGCTTCTATTGAGCTCAGTCGTGCAAGCCATGCCTCGACGCCTTCAGGGAATACAGCACCCATCATCCGTTCTTCGAAACCCCTGATACAGTTTTTTCCGGTCAACCCATGGTTCATGTATTGTGTTCGGTGATGGAGGTGTTCTTGCATCCATAATTGGAGTAACAGATTGCAACCTTGGAAGAAATTACCCCCTTCCCGGCATACAGTCAAGGCTCGATAGATTTCGGACAAAACCAAAGGGGCCACCGTGCTGGTAGCCTTTTTGATTGCAACATCGGCTATTCCTACCGGACTTATCTCTATTTTCTTATCTTCGCGCGGACAAATCACAATCCCCAAGAATGTCGTTATGAATGCTAGAATTCGTCTGGCCTCCCACTTGGTTCTATTCCCTGCGTGAGTCAGTCCAAGGTTTGACTCTTCAAAACCCCGAGGAGTGCCGTACCGTTGATATAAGAATTGGAGGTCGCAACACCCTTTCAGCAGATCATCATTTTTCACCTTCCGGCTAATGCTCAGCAGATCCAGAAACCCATGTGGAGATACCGGTCTTGGTGAGAGTAGGTATTGCCCTCTTAATTTCCCATTAAGTCCTGCATAGCCCGCAATTTCCTCTAATGTGGGCGTCAATTCAAAGTCAACAAAACGGAACACATTGCGGGTCGGATCCCAGAAAGATACCAGTGCCTTGATGATGTCTTCCCTTGGCTCGATATTCAACAGATCAACCAAACCTCCCAAAATTCTCCCTACAACCTTTTTGCTATTGTCTTCCAAATCGTTCCACCATATACGGAGCTGCTGAGGGACCTCACTAAAGATTGAAAATGATTTATTCTGATTCGTGCTCATCCTGCACATTTATTAAGGTGATTTAAATAAGAAAACAACTTTGTTTTGCTAAAAAAAAAAAAAAAAAGAAAATAAAAAATAGTTTTCGATCACGGCCTTTCAACGTCTCGGGGACGAAGGCTTTTAAGGCTGTGGGGTAAATTGATCGAAATCAAATTTGACCCAAAGGTGGCCGTTTATACGAAATTAGCCTTCCGGCGTCCCTTCCGGGAACATTCGGCTATTTTTGAAAACAGCGTCACCGACTTATTTAGTACACAAATTAATTTTTCAAAAGGTGAAGTTGGACCCGATGGAGGTTGCCTACGTATCTCACATCCGATGAGAATCAAACCCCCGTAGTTCGGTTTTGACGAAACAAGCGGCATTATTTATTTATTCACTTTACTAAAGGAAAACAAATAAGCTATTTCTATCTTGGGAGTAAAACACACACATTTTTTCATTTTTTTTTTTTTTTTTTTTTTTTTTTTTTTTTTTTTTTTTTTTTTTTCAAGTCTATAACAGATAAATGCGCAAGACAAACAGGATGCAGCAGGATAGTCTGTTCATTTCAGGTCACCTGTCCTAGACGGACCCAACCCCCGTGTTGAGTCCCCTAAGCCAAATGCGACATGATGCAAATAAACGTTTCCTACTAGGGATCCGGCATGAAGCTTTGTTATTCTAGGTTTAAAAACCCGGGTTTATCTGTTCTAGACTTGGCTTACCCGAGCGGACAGCTCGAGCCGAGGAGGAGGCAGCAACCCGGGAATACAGAAGCTTCACCGGTTTTGCAACTTATCCAAACCTCGTTCTAAAATGGGAATTAGACACTATACAGAAAAGAAGTCACACGAAGTGCACCCTTCTTCATGATTTAGAAGACTCGGAGAGGAGATTGGTTCCGGCACAATTTATATGTACAGTTCACACAATATCAAAGCAGTAAAAACAACATTTTGCACATTGAGGCCAACATGTAAAAAAATCAAATAATAAAATATGCCAAATATAACAGTTATTTCGAGCTCGAATTCTAATGGAAGTCCCCAGCAGAGTCGCCAGAGCTGTCACACCTCTTTTTACGCACCCGTGAGGATACAAAGAGTTTTTCCAATTAAAGGACAATCGAGATGGGATTTATTTTAATTATTTCAGAGTCGCCACTTGGGAGATTTTATGGTGTCCCAAGTCACCGGTTAAATCCCGAATCGAGGAAAAGAATGACTCTATTTAACAGTCCGCGAACCAGAAATCCGGATAAGGAATTCTATTAACCCGGGAGAAGGTATTAGGCATTCCCGAATTCCGTGGTTCTAGCACGGTCGCTCAACTGTCGTGTTTGGCTTATCTATCTGCTTTTTACAATTATGTACTTAGTGCAAGTTAATACCCCTTTTACCGCTTTTATTATTGGTTGTGATTTACGAAAGAGAAAGTTGCTTAAAAATATGCTTTCGAATCGCGTCACATGAAATGCACCCGGATTCTCAACCTATTCTTATTCAACATTTCGGGGTTTGGGTTTGGGTCGCATGAAATGCACACCCGTATTTAAAAAGATAAGACTAAAATATGTGACCGGGTCGACTACTTATTTACACTGTTGAGAAAGGCGTGATATTCGTTAAGAAACGACGCATCTCGAAACCTAAGTATTTATATGTACATTTATGACGGCTATGTGATTAGTATAACTATTGGGCGAGGCGTACCTTTGATTCAAATCTAAAGCGAACTACATCTCACTGTATCTTACTTGTATCTTACTTAAGAGTTGATTCTAAATTACTTAAAACTTGCTACGAACCCACATCGCATGAAATGCGCCTGTGGTTCATGACATGCTCTATTTACTTTTGCCCGAAATTGGGGTCGGGTCACATGAAATGCACCCCCGACTCTTTTAATCTAATTACGTCATTCCATTGAGTAATAACTCCCTAGCTAATCTTGCTTTTAGCGTAAGGTCTAACGTTATCAGATTCGGAGATTACACACACGAGCAGAGAAGATTGAATATAGATACAACAGACTAATTCAGGTTTACGTGCTTGTCTAACGACAGTGTGTTTTTGGCCTAGCTACACTTTCCATAACCAAAACTAACAGTACAAGCTTAATTGGAGAATAACAGGATGTACTTAAATATAGGAACTTTAAGCAACTACATGTTTCAATAGACTTCATGCATAAGCTTCAAACTTCATTCTTTCGAACCAAGGAACTACATTAACAGAGGTGTGTACCTGGAATGCGGAAGAACAAGGAAGAGTGAGCAACGGCAATGCAGTAACAGGAGCGGGAACAGCAACAGTAAACCAATAATCAATAGACCAGCAACCAAATAGACCAACAGCCAACAAACTAATGAACCAACAGCATCAACTCAACCCAACAGTATCAAATGAATACCAACACAGCAGCACACACTCAAAAACAGTAGCACACACTCAAAACCAGCAACGATAATCAACCCAGGCAGCAACCAAATGGACCAACCAGCAATACGAATGACCAAAAGAACAACAAAAGAGTGGCAATGGTCGACAGTAGCAACACTGGACAAAAGAAGAACCAACACTGGACCAAACAATGTGCACAGCAACAACAACTAGCGGCAGCACTCAACTACACCAACAGCCAACACTAGGACACAGCAGCAATACTCAATCGACCAGCAGCAACATACACCCAACACAACCAAAAATAAAGGCCCAGCACTACCAACAACACAAGAACAGCAACAAACCAGTGACCAAACTGGATCAAAACCACGAAACAGTCCAGAAGCCAATGAAACAGTGACTCTACACCAATGAAACAGTAGCCTTTTCTCTGTATCTTTCTATATGTATTCTTGTATCTATTTTTCTTCAGGTGTTCTAGTTACTCTCAGGTTTTACTGTTTTTGCTTCTTCAGGTATTTCAATCTCTATCTGTGTATGAAACTTTTGCTCTCTCAGTGTGCTCTCTCAGGTGCTCTCTAATATCTGTCAATGTCTATCTATCAAATGTATGAATATGCTGCTGTTTTTGCTTCTCCAGGATGCTCTCAAGTCTGTCTCTCTAATCTCCTTATACATGTATGAATATGCCCTATTTATAGCTAACAGCCCCTCCAGACCATCTGCCCCTAATTAACTATCACCCTGCCCATGCTCTCAACTCTGCCAGACCCACTGTCCCTGAACTTCCACTACCCCTTGTCCATGTATGGACTTTATTAATTAACTATGGTTTCTGCCCAGACAAGGCTAAGTGCCCTGCAGTGACAGCAGACTCCACTGTCCAGCTTCATGTGCAGGGCACCAGGGATATTTCAAAGATGCTAACACCTAATTTCTAGTCAGCTAATTCCCATCCTAAGTTCGGTTTCAATCAAACACTCCAATTCAATTCACAAGTGTTATTCACTGTCTGGGATATCAAACAAATCGACCTATGCAGCTAATCGACGACATTTAATCAACTACAACCTATAACAATGGTAACAAATCAATTATCCAAACAGTGATTCTGAAAGTCTCGGCAAAAAAATGAAAACCAAATATTCGACGACGCCAAGCGAAACGAATAACTATCCTATGACGAACACATTCGAACAATTAACAGAATACAACTTGACCAAATAAAAGTCTTTGGGGATGAAGAACAAAAACTGAAAAACTAAAGCACGAGGACAAAATTCAATTGATTAACAAATGGAATATGAAGAAATAAAGGAAGAAATACCATAAGAGAAGACCAACTCTGCATTTGAACGGACCCGGACCTGTCTTGGGTTCAATTCGAACTTGGGATTCAACTTGGACTTGGGTTCTTCGTTTTTGAGGCCAATGGACCTTAATTGAGATGTTTTCAATAATGAAAACATCCCAATTAAGGTCTATTAGACCTCAATTAGGAAGAAATCGGCATCTAGGGTTCATGGCCGAGATTTGGGGCGTTTACAACCCTGGTAAGATTCGAGCTAAACCAAGGCCGGTGGGGGTATGAGGGAGGCGAGGGGAGGCTATGGTGTGATTTTGGTGAGGTTTGGCATGAATGTCAAATTCCGGCGACCTTCGAACAAATATTCGAGACGCTCGAGCGATATTCGAGCCTAATGGAGGCTGGGATCGTGATGGGGGAGGTGAGGGGAAGGGTTTGGCATTGGTTTGGTGGCGATTGGCCTACCGGAACCGCCGTGAGGCGATTTCCGGCAGGCGGCGCAAGGTGGCGGACGGCGGCGTTACGCCTGGTCTCTAAGGACCTTTGGGAGACGAAGGGAGAAGGGGGGGTCTGGCTTGGGGGGGCGGGGTATGGAAATGGGTTTATATACATTTTGAGTAGTTAAATCCTGATCGTTGGATCAAACTTGATCAACGATCAGGATCCTCTCACTTAAACCAAACGGTGCCGTTTGGTTAAGTCCTAAGCTGGCTGAATTTTGGAATTAACGGATTAATCTGGGCCGTTGGATAATAAAATCCAACGGTCCGGATCAAACGTTACCGGCTGAAACTGGACGGATACTTGGGCCAGATCAGAAAATTCATTTGGGCCTGGCTTGGAAGAAATCCGATTGGGCCTGGCTTTTAGATTGAAATTGGCCCAGATCGGATATTATATGTGTATGTATATATATATATATATATATGTATGTATATACATATATATATATATATACACACATATGCATATACTAACCTATAACACCGCTATTTTTTACTACAATTAACGCACACAATTACATATCACTCAAAAAAATGTGAATCACATGACTTCGATATCAAACACTGAAAATGCAAAGCCTAGCGTATATTTTTTGTATTTTTAATTTAAATAAATAAACGTGCACACAAAAGATAAAAATAACACAAAATCACACGAATCATGCCCAACATGAAACTATTTTTATTTTTGAATTTTCTGGGAGTACTTCTCGAGTAAGGCAAAAATCACGTGCTCACATTAGGTGTAACAAAAATGTGCCCCCTATAAAAATGAGACCCTAAAATAGTTGTTTTACTTGCGTTATGGAAGGTCGACCATGATTAAAAGAAAAAGTGCTCCCTATCAAAATTTTCCATTCAAACCTGAAATAATCTATAATATAATTAGGGTTCAACAGTCTTTTCTATATCCCATCCACCTGTAAGGATCCGGCCGGTTATTTTTGAAATTTATATCTCAATCACTTATTAATTGCTTTCCCTAAGCTCTTTTTTGCTATTTTTGATTTGCCGGGACTTTTGGTATTAGATTCGGAGTGTTTTGGGATACTTAGTCCCTAAATGAGAGTTTAAAAGTTGGAAAATGATCCGTATTCGGAAAGTGTAAAGACGACCTCGAAATGGAAATTCGATAGTTACGTTAGATCCGTTAGGTGATTTCGGGGTTGGAAGCGTGTTCGGAATGTAGTTTGGAGGTCCGTAGCTCATTTAGGCTTGAAATGCCAAAGTTTAAAATTTCGAGGTTCCCGGTCCAATAGTGAATTTTTATCCGAGGGTCGAATTGGAATTTCAGAAGTTGATGTAGCTCCGTCATGTCATTTGGGATGTGTGCGCAAAATTTCAGGTCATTCGGACGAGGTTTTGTTAGGTTTTTGATCGAATGCATATTTTGATAGAATTTGGAGTTCTTAGGCTTGAATCCTCGATTTAATCGGGCTTCTGGTGTTGTTTGAGGTGTTCTGAGGATTGGTATAAGTTCGAATAAGGTATTAGGTGGTATTGGTGTTTTTTGTTGGAGTCCCGGAGGTCCCGGGATGATATCGGATGTTCGACGGGCAAAGCTTGGAGTTAGAAGGAAAATTGCAGCAGGGTTTCTGGTATTTTCGCTTCTTCGATCTTGGGCTGCAGAAGCGGAGCCGCATAAGCACCTTGTTCACCACATAAGCGGAGCCGCATAAGCGGCTTATTCACCGCATAAGCGATTTTGGCGCCACTTCAGGAGAATCGTAGAAGCGGTCCCTTCCCGTGTAAGCAGAACCGCAGATGCGGTTTTTAGTCCGCAAAAGCGGACCCTGGCATTTTATGTTAGACCACAAAAGCGGTTATTTCTACCGCAAAAGCGATCCCTGGGCCGCAAAAGCAGAAATTATAGGTATGATAAGGGTTTAATCCGAGAGTTTATTTCAAAGTTAGAAAAATCAATTGAGAGCTCTGGAGAAGGCGATTTTGAGTGGATTTTAAAAAGAAGATCATTGGGTAACGTTGATGTGATCCATTCTTGTTATATTCTATCATTTACTAGTTAAATTAACCATTAACATTCAAATTCAATGTCTAAAATTGAGAAAAATGGGTGGAACTTCTTAGGCTTAGTTTTGTAATTTTGAGTGGGCATTTGTCCTCCAATTTGGGAGATTTTTATATGGTTAGACTCGTGAGAGTACGAGAGTTCTGAAATGTGAAAATTATTCGATTCCGGGATGTGGGATGGAGGGGCATTTTGGTTATTTTATCTATTTTCGCGCTCTAGATTTAATTTCAATAGTGAAATCAGTTACTTACAATATTATTTAAGATTTGTAATTGAATTGAATAGATTTGGGCCATTTGGAGTCGGATACTCATGGCAAGGGCATCGTTCCCTAGTTGATTTCGCACCGGTTCGAGGTAAGTGGCTCGCCTAACCTTGTGTGGTGGACTTCGTCCCTTACGATGTGATAATTGGTAATTGAATGCCTTGTGCGTGAGGTGACCAAATCGTACTTGAGCTAATTGTTGAAACCCGTATTTTTACTTAAATACTTGATTTGCATTTTCTTTCATAATTGCCTTACTTTACTTGCTATTATAGCATGTGCTAGCGTAGAAGATTATGTTTAATTGATCCAAGTTGCCTATTTGTTTAAACTCTCTTAACTGCAATTTCGTGAATAGGCCAATACTAATTGTTTCCTTGTATTGTTGTACTTCAATCTCTGAATATTTCTCTGGTGTTGGTTGTGCATTTACATTTGGACTACGGATACGGATTCTAGGAGTTTCCCCTTGTTTGTTTACTTTAGAACTACGGGTTTGATTGCCGGGAGATCCCCCTGCATTTTTACTTTGGGACTAGGGGACGGTATCTCGAGAAATCTCCCTGCACTTTTATTTTGGAATTACGGGAAGGTATCCCGGGAGATCCCCTGCACATTGGAGATTGGACTACGGGATAGTATCCCGGGAGATCCTTTGATATTGGTATGAGATTTGGACTATGAGACGGTATCCCGGGAGTTCCATTGGACAATTGCGAAAAGGGCTACAGGACAGTATCTTGGGAGACCCTCGTCTGTATTCTTGAAATTTAGTTGTATGTACTTTGTGTTTCTGTTTTGTCTTGTAGTATTGTATTTCATTGAACTGTATTACCACCCTGCTATGTTCATTAGATTTCGTCAGACTTCGACTCTGTTAATATTTTGCTATTTTATTGTTCTGTCTTAGTAGGGCCTTGACCTTTCCTCGTCACTACCTAACCGAGTTTAGGCTTGACACTTACTGAGTACCGCTGTGGTGAACTCACGCCTCTTCTGCGTATGTTTTTCATGTGCAGATCCAGGTACCTCTACGCATGTGCACTTCCAGTAGCTGCAGGAGCATTGTTTGGAGACTTGAGGTATATCTGCCGCGTCCGCAGACCGAATAGTCTCCCTCTCACTCTACCTTATAGTTAGCTAGATGACATTCCGTATTCCTTGTTATAGACATTTTCGGATGATTAGAGCAGTATTATGTTTCATTTTTAATCTGTATTGCCCGTGGGTTTTCGGGTCTTGGAGATAGTTCTGTAACTTTTAAAGTGTTAAAGTTTATGTGTCAAGCGGCAACTATATACATTATTCCTGTTATTTAATTTTGATTTTAAATTCCTCAAATATTATTACTTCCGCAATATGTTAGGCTTACCTGATCGCGAAGACTAGATGCCATTATGACGTGTTCACAATTGATGAACTAGGATCGTAACACCACCGCAACCCTTAATGGCAAAAGTGTTCCGCACACCCAAAATTTAAATCGAAGTAATTCAATTTCTACGTGTTTAGTGGTTCAGGACGGTAGTAATGGGTGAGAGAATTGTTAATGGTAAAGGCAAATTTGAGGGATAATTATTTCCACTCATTAAGATAAGTTAGATTGTAACTTATTATCTATTGGATTGTGCACTTTTAAAAAAATAAAATAAAGTGAAGTTTGGGTCAAGAATTTTGAGCATGAATATATAAAGTAGTTAGTACGTGTGATTCTAGAGATTACAAGAGACTCATTATGCCCCAATTTAGGATGTACAAACCGAATCCGAAAATCCTACAAAACAAAATAGTCAAATCAAATTGATTAAAAATCCGATTAGGTTTGATTTTATTTGGTTTTGTATTGAGTAAGAAAATTTGAACCAAAACGACATATAAATATGTAATTTTTATATATACTTTTAACACTTTATATAGAATTTCGTTACAAAATTTCAGAAATATTTGGGATTCTCTTGTGGAATGCAAAATTTAATAGAATATGAAGTAGTTCATTTTTACTAACCTTAAATAATGGGATATATGATCATTTTCTTATCAAGTTTTCTGAAATGCGTCAATTTTTTTTGTTCTTCCACGTTCATATATCAAGAATTATTGAATTTTTTAAATTTGAAGTGGTATTTTGATAATCTAAAATTAAATAGAACTTATCATTAATTAGGTATCATATTGATTTTTATGTTTAATTATTAAATTCGTTTAACCTTGTAAGTATACTTCAGCAAAAAATTATTGTCAGATGACTAAAAAAAACTATCATGTATTATTAACAAAATTTTACCATAAAAATATTTTGATATATCATGTGTTTGTCAAGTTTTACTAAATATATATTAACTTATAAAAAAAGTTTAACAAAATAAGATAGAAACAATATTTACATAATAAAAAAAAAACCAAAAAAATTCGACAAAATCGAACCAATCCAACCCGACATAATTGGTGTGGTTCAGTTTTAATAAAAACTGAACTAACCCGGTCCATATATACCACTACCCCAATAACTAGTGCCGTCATTTTTGAGAAACAGGTAAAAAAAAAGTATAATAAATTTTTTGAAAGTTCAAGGGACAAAAATCATAATATATGGGACATATATCTGAAAATGAAATGTTAACTAGGGTATATGGGGGAGCAACATATGCGACAAGTATATGTAATAATATGGTGCACGAGCACCACACCCCTATACGCATCTTTTAATATATGTAAGTTATCTTTTACGGAAAAAAAAATATGCGACAGCTGACAAGCGACATGCATTTTGTTTCGGCATTTGATCTTTAGGCAATTGCCAATGGAACTATCTTTTAGGGCTTTATACATAGAATTGACCGTAAATTTGCCATTGTGAGTTAATGGCCAGTAAATGTTTTTTACTTATTTATGAAAGATATAATTGTACTGAGTGAGAGCATCAACATTGAATGGGACTTTACCATAAAAAAAGTTTGATGAAGAATGAGGAGAAAGAAAGGCAGAATATGGAGAAGAGTGGTAGCATGCGTGTCTGGTCTCCTTTCTCTTTAATTTAGTGCTTTGCTACTGTGGATTTGATTGAATGACGCAGCAAAACTCAAAAGTGGATTATGCTTCTTTCTATCTATTTTTCCACGAAACTTTTTTGTTTCTAGTCGGTACTCTAAAAAGATTGTTTATTTTTGTATTTTAAAGCACATCAAATCTAATATATTCATTTTATTTTGTGTAACTCCCTTTATGAGAATCATATTGTATACATTCAGAATTGGGCTTCCCTAAATTTATATGGCTAGTTGAAATTGGGGTGGCAATCCAAGGTTGGATCTCGCATTGCATCGAACCTTGGCACGAAGGTGGATTGATAAGCTCATGAGTAGATGATCGATCAAGATCGAGACCGAAGCGAGATAAGACCGAGCGATATCGAAGGAAGCCTACTAAACTAAATAATAGAAAGCCGAGATATCCGTGATCTGGCAAGGATCGTGGCGGAAATCTCGACACGTATGGAGTCAAGATCGGACATTAGGCCAATCATGAGATTTCCTTCTGTATTTAGAATTGTACCATAAATAGAATTCCTCTACTATATAAAGGGGGTTCTAATCATTTTGTAACAATCAGATTCACCCATAAGAAAGCAATGCATTATATTTTCTCTCTTAAGCTCTGTTGTTAAGTTCATACTATTTTGGCATACTCTGTTCGTTCGAGGGCGATCTAGCTCGAAGGCCATAACCGACCATTATATTATTTTGCTTTATTTTACAGCTAATTTCTAACATTAGTTCTCATATTTTTCAGTTTTGTGCTGAGTGAAATCGCATATCCTTAAAATAACTTATAAGTTTAATTGTTATCCAATTTTAAGGGTAAACAGTTCGGCCCACCGTGGGGCTAAGGAAAATAGTGATTGACTGGTATAAATTTTCATAATGCACACTATTTTATGCTTGTTCTTTGAAGTGTCTTTGATTATGGGATTGAAAGATGTCAAAACCACGATGAGAATGAGAATATTGCACCAGGAAATATTGCACCCCATGCTGGCCTCGATGGAGTTCCGGCAATAGATCCAATCAGCGTTAGTTCGCGTGTAGCCATCAATGTAAATGTGACCGTTGATCCCGGAAGTAAAGTTTGTGGGGGTACCCAATCAACTACTCAAAATACGCACGGTGGTGAAGATAGCTGGATTAGCCTGCGGGTAATCTTCGAAATGTTGCAGGCCCAGCAGGAAGCAATAGCTCAGCTCCAAAATCAGAACCACACTCTGAGCATGGACGAACTCGAGTCGTCCCAAGAAGTTGTGCACAGGGTCGAATTGACTTCAAGAAAATTGAATGAGAAGGAATCGGAGACAAATCCCGCTATCCTAAAAATGCTCGAAGAGTTGACGAAGAAAATCGAGACAAGAGAAAAGAAGATCCAGGAAAATAATAAGAAGGTGGAACCCTATAACTCCAGGATTGACCAAATCCCAAGGGGCACTAGCAATATTGAAAAGACTAGATTCTAAAATGTTTGTACAAAAACCCTTCCCCCCCAAGTGCGGCTCCGAAGCCAATCCCCAAGTAGTTCCATATGCCTGAGATTACTAAGTATAATGGGACGACTGATCTAAATGAATACATCAGCTCGTATACATCCGCCACCAAAAGAAATGAATTGGAAGATGACAAATGAATTAGTATTGCTGAAGAAATTCGGGGAGACTTTATAGAAGGTTTCCGTGATATGGTATCATTATTTACCGCCCAATTCTATTGGTTCATTTACTATGCTTGTAAATTCTTTTGTAATGGCGCAAGCCAAAGCCATTAAGGTCATAACAAGAAAGCTGGACCTTTTCAAGGTAATGCAGAAAGATAACGAGATGCTTATGGAATTCATATCTCGGTTCCAAATAGAGAGAATGAATTTTCCGCCGGTCACCAATGATTAAGCTATTCAAGATTTAAGTTAAGGTCTCAATATTCGTAGTTCCATAGCTTCACACCAGTTGAAGCAAAATTTGATCAAGTATCCAACTGTCACTTGTGTCGATGTACATAATCAATATTAGTTGAAGATCATGGTTGAGGATGATCAATTGGGGATTCCTTCCAGGTCCGTTTATCCTGATAGGCCCGCGGATAGAATCAAGAGGGATATCGATCGTGACCCAAGGTCGAATAGAGATTGATATCACCCGTACAACGGAGAATATAGAGGCAGCGGGTTTCGAAGAAACTTTGCATGAAAAAAAGGAGAAATGATAGGAGTAAAAATCCACGGGGGCTTATGAGCAATAGTGGTTTTGACAAGTATGTCGGGCCCAATAAAGCTTCACAATTCTCGGAATATAACATCAGTGTAGATGCATCAGCCATCGGGCGTATCAAGGATACTAGATGGACTTGAGCTTTTCAGACCGATCCAGCCCAAAGAAATCCCAGCCAAATATGCAAGTATCATGGCACCCATGATCATAAAATAGAAGATTGCAGACAGCTAATGGAGGAAGTAGCCCTGTCACACCTCCTTTTGGCGCGCTTACCCCGAGGGATAAACGTACAAGGGAGTTTTTCCAATTTAAGTGACAATATTCGAAATGGGATCATTTATTTATTTCCGAGTCGCCACTTGGAATAAATTATGGTGTCCCAAGTCACCGATTTATTTAAATCCCAAATCGAGGAAATTTTCGACTTTCCAAATAAAGTCTGCGAACCAGAAATTTTAAGTAAGGAATTCTGTTGACCCGAGGGAAGGTGTTAGGCACCCCCGGATCCCGTGGTTCTAGCACGGTCGCTTAAATTATTGTAATGGCTAAATATCTGATTTTTAAAACATGTTCAATACTATAATGCAATTTTAAATCATTTACCGCATTTGATTATTTTTTAAGAAAAAGTGAACATTCTTATTGAGGGGCCCCGCGATTTTATTTTTCTATTTAGCAAGGCTCGTAACATTTTTTATTTAAAAGGATAATCCTAAAGTGACTACATTTTTTTTATTTAGTTTATCTTTACAAGAAAAGAAAAAGTCCTAATTAATTACATGCATAAAAGGCTACTCTATATTAGTACAAAAGGTGTTCCCTCACAAGCCGACTAAATGACCAATTTATTCTTCAAATTATAGAGCTAACTACAATTTGACAAAACTAATAAAACGGAAAAATAACAATAAATATTAATCAACAACTTGCTTTTCTATTTCATTTCAAAACTTCAACTTCCAATTCGAGCTTACATCAACACATGGTTTTTAGAATGTGTACCTGGTTTTGAAAGGAATGGAAGATGGAAAATCAACAGGGCGGTGAAAATACAACAACAACAACAGTAACAACCAGCAGTAGCTTCAACACCTCAATCCCGAAAATCCCAGCAATACGGAGAAAAAACCAGTAAAAAATAGAAAAGAAAAATATATTCCAGATTTTCTCTTTGTTTTGGCTTTCTAGCTTTGAACTCTTTTCACTTCTCAAAAGAAACTCTCAAAAATTGCATTTTTTTCGTGTATACTTCTGTATCCAGAGTGTATATCGAGTGTATACCACAGCAAGGAATTTTCTTTATTTTCTCTTCTCTTCCGATTTTTTCTCTCATTTTTCTCTCCCCCTCCCCCCCTTTCTCTCTAATCTTCTCTTCTATTTATAGGCAAGAATTTTGAAAATTTTCAGATCTTTTTATTAAAAATAATATATTTTTTAATTTAAAGAAAACCCACTAATCCATGTTTTCCTCTCCATGTTTTCTTCCTTTATTTCCTTGCCCCCACTACTTTATGTTATGTGATTATGATTATTTTTTGGCTAAAAATCTGAAATTTTCATTTTGGGCCAAGGGGTTTTGGGTTGGGTAAGGGTGCTTAGGATTGGGCTTGTAACTTAATTTGCAAGATGGCCCAATCCAAATTTTTTCTATTTTGTTCTTCTCCATTATTCAACATCCTAATTAATAAAGCCCAAAAATACTAAGATTAATTTATAAAAACTAAAAATTATCTTGAAATACTAATTAACTCATAATAATAATTATCACACAAAATTAAACATTAATAAAAATAAAATTGCACGATTTGGACATTAAATGCTTAAAAAATGCAAAAATACATATTTTTTATGACTTTTTATTTCTGTAAAATAAACTTAATTGTAAACTTGAATTTTATATACATATGCAACATATTTTTTGTATATTTTATTTATTTAAACAAGCAAATATGCACAGATAAAAATGCAAATAATAAGAAAAATAACACAAAAATCACAAAAATCACGCACAACACAATACTATTTTATTTTTATTTTTTTTGAATTGTTTGGGAGTAATTCTCACGTAGGGCAAAAATCACGTGCTCACAACTGCCCCTCTTTGCGCGGAAATATGAAGAGTTTTCGTGCAAAGATAATGAGCAAATACGAGCGATTTTTGCCCGTTTGAGCACTCCGTGTGAAGCATTTTGGAAAGATCTTGACCGAGCCTTTGCTTCGGGAGGCTTCCTACATATCCTGGGCTAAACAGGAATCAGGTCAATGTAGTTCGGGAAGTTTTGGTAGCTGGGACTACCTTGAACTGACACTTTGCTGTTACTGTTGTTGTCGTTGTTGCAGTTGCTGCTTACTGCTCACTGACCTCCTTATTACACCAAAAGGAGAAATTAAAGCTGAACTAGCTATGCTATCAAAACTATGAGTTACAAGATTCCTATCTATGATTCTCTTGGAAACTTGATCTTGAATCTTAGCTGATTTGTTGTAGACCTCGATCCGAATCTTGATGCTCAACAAGTTGTATGTGCTTTGTTTATTTCTGTAACATTGAGTGGAACGGAGTCGGCGGAACTTGTTACTTCAATCATCTTCTGAGCAATCCGCGCCTTTGTTTACTCCAACGTTTGAACTCTTTTCTTTTGGTTCCTTTCTTATTTTCTTCATTCCGGATTGATGTTCCATTTGTAGGTTATCTCGATCCTTGCGTCCCGAGGTCAAACCTATTTAGACAACAAAACAAACAAACGAACGAAATTTTTCTCCCCCAGTTTTGCTAGGAAAATTTCGTGAGTTAGTTGTGACACAAAAAAAGCGATTAAAAAGACTCTTTGGTATTGGGTAAGAAAATCAGAATTTCACAAATAAACGTTCCACGGCTTTCCGGCCGAGATTTTGAAGAAAAGTTTCACGGCTTTCGGCGGAATTCAAACAATATCTAACGATTTTGGGCCGTCGGATCCTCGGTTTTTTGGCCGGGTAAAAGTAAATGGCTCGCAGTTTTTTGATCGGGAGATCCTCGGTTTTCGACCGAGGATAAAAGTTTCACGGCTTTCGGCCGAATTCAAACAATATCTAACGGTTTTTGGCCGTCGGATCCTCGGTTTTTGGCCGGGTTAAGGTAAATGGCTCCACGGTTTTCGACCGGGAGATCCTCGGTTTTCGACCGGGGATAAAAGGTTTCACGGCTTTCTCGGCGGAATTCAAACAATATCTAACGGTTTTTTGGCCGTCGGATCCTCGGTTTTTTGGCGGGGTAAAAGTAAATGGTTCGGCAGCTTTTTGACGTGGGAGATCCTCGGTTTTCCGGTCGGGATGAAAGTTTCGCGACTTTCTGGCCCGAATTCAAACAACATCTAACAGTTTTTGGCCGTCGGATCCTCGGTTTTTGGCGGGGTAAAAGTAAATGACTCGGCAGTTTTCTGACGGAGATCCTCGGTTTTCGACCGGGATAAAAGTTTCGCGCTTTCGGCCGGAATTCAAACAATATCTAACGGTTTTTTGGCCGTCGATCCTCGGTTTTTGGCCGGGATTAAAGTAAATGGCTCCACAGAGTTTTCGACCGGGAGATCCTCGGTTTTCGACCGGGATAAAAAGTTTCACGGCTTTCGGCCGGAATTCAAACAATATCTAACGGTTTTTTGGCCGTCGGATCCTCGGTTTTTTGCCGGGGTAAAAGTAAATAGCTCCGCAGTTTTCGACTAGGGAGATCCTCGGTTTTTGACCGGGGATAAAAGTTTCACGGCTTTCTGGGCGGAATTCAAACAATATCTAACGGTTTTTGGCCGTCGGATCCTCGGTTTTTTGGCCGGGGTAAAGTAAATGGCTCCGCAGTTTTTTGATCGGGAGATCCTCGGTTTTCGACCGGGGATAAAAGTTTCACGGGCTTTCGGCCGGAATTCAAACAATATCTAACGGTTTTTCGGCCGTCGGATCCTCGGTTTTTGGCGGGGTAAAAGTAAATAGCTCGCAGTTTTTTGATCGGGAGATCCTCGGTTTTCGACCGGGGATAAAAGATTCACGGCTTTCGGCCGAATTCAAACAATATCTAACGATTTTTGGCCGTCGGATCCTCGGTTTTTTGGCCGGGGTAAAAGTAAATGGCTCCGCAGTTTTTTGACTGGGGAGATCCTCGGTTTTCGACCGGGGATAAAAGTTTCACGGCTTCGGTCGGAATTCAAACAATATCTGACGGTTTTTGGCCGTCGGATCCTCGGTTTTTGGCGGGTAAAAGTAAATAGCTCCGCAGCTTTTTTTTGATCGGGAGATCCTCGGTTTTCCGACCGGGGATAAAAGTTTCACGGCTTTCCGGCCGGAATTCAAACAATATCTAACGGTTTTTGGCCGTCGGATCCTCGGTTTTTTGCCGGGGTAAAAGTAAATGGCTCATGCAGTTTTTGACTGGGAGATCCTCGGTTTTCGACCAGGGATAAAAGTTTCACGGCTTTCGGCTGGAATTCAAATAATATCTAACGGTTTTTGGCCGTCGGATCCTCGGTTTTTGGCCAGGGTAAAAATAAATGGCTCGCAGATTTTCTGATCGGGAGATCCTCGGTTTTCCGACCGGAATAAAAGTTTCGCGACTTTCTGGCCCGAATTTAAACAATATCTAACGGTTTTTTGGTCGTCGGATCCTCGGTTTTTTGGCCGGGGTAAAAGTAAATGGCTCCGCAGTTTTTTGATCGGGAGATCCTCGGTTTTCTGACCGGGGATAAAAGTTTCGCGGCTTTCTGGCCGGAATTCAAACAATATCTAACGGTCGGTTTTCTGACCGGGGTCCAAACGGATATTGGACTAACATGATTTGATTCTCTTTTTGGAGTTTTCATTTTCCTTTCTTTTATTCTTCCTTTTGGGCCTTCTTTTAGGTATTTTTTTTTTTGATCATCAACAAATGCATAAGACAAAGCTTTTGAAAAGAAACTTACCTTTTATGCGCTTTCCTTATTCCAAAGCCATTTCAATGCTTGAGTATTTCACTTCTTTGAGTTGTACCTTCTTCTTGCACAATTAAATAGACTTGCTTTCAACAAAGAACATTTTATTAGTTGAAAAAGTGGTTGACTTTGTGGCCTTGATTATCTTCATTGCTTGATCCTTGCCCCATTTCCATTGAGAACTTTGCTACCAATTATCTTTGGGGGTGACTTCTTTTCAAACTGACCGGGTTCATCCTCGGGATTCCACGAGGATTTTCTGTGTGGGTTCTGTCCTTCTGCCACATTCCGTTTCTTCTAAGACCTTAGACTTTGATTTCCATTTTCTTCCCAACATCGGTTCCTTTGGAAACAATCGATCATTGCGATCAAATCGGGGAATGTATCAGTACACCACTGAGGCTGGGTTTTTTTTTTCCTTAATCTTTTTCTTTTTTTCTTTTTTTTCTTTTTTTTTAACCAGACGGAGTCCTGTAAAACCGGTCCTGCCGCTTTTCTTTGTAATAGTTTCAGAATTAAAATTAAACCGAAAGGGATTCAAAGAATAACTATACAAAAAACAAGAAAATGAGTTTAAAGAGAAGCGTCCCTTTCGGGGAAAAGAATGACTTATCTGGGATGCATGCTGACTTTAAATGAACATGACATGCTTCTTGGACTGGACGCCTGACCCACATAAACTTTCCAACTTCTTATGAACCCATTGATTCGCTATTTCAAAACCAGGGAACCTTGCCAAAATTCTTTTAGTGAAGTGACGTCTTCTTTTTGGTCGGTGGCGCCCTTTGCGGGTTTCCGCCAATCGATCCCTCTCATTTATCTTCTCATTGTCGCCTGATAGTGCTCTTTGCGAGTTTTCACTAAACGGACTCTCTCATTTTTAGCCTCTCCAATCGTCATCGCCTTATGGTGCCCGAAGGTTTTCACCGATAAGACTCTCTCATTTTGTTTCTCTCAATTCAGGCTGTGTCAGATTTCCGTCAATGACATTTTCACTTCCTTGCTTTTGCCAATTGATCTGAAGGACTTGAACAAGGTTTTTGGATAAAAAGGAATTTGAATGGAATTACAACTCTAGAACCATCTTGACGGATTTAAACTGAACCGTCACATCATCTGCCCCAGTTTCAATTTTTTTTTTTTTTTTTTTTTTTGGGAAATTGGGATTTTTGGCTTGGTGTGACTGAACCTCAGGGAGAGGTTGCCTACGTATCCTTTCGGAATCAAGTCAGAACGTAGTTCAGGAACTTTGTTTTGTTTGGTTTTTTTTTTTTTTTTTTTTTTTTTTTTTTTTTTTTTTTTTTGGGTAGCCAAAAAAAGGTAACCGGCTCAAAGGGTTTTACAAAGGATTCATAGTGTTTGGGGTAGCAAGAAAGAAAGCCTTCGTCATCTCAATTATACAAAAGCCAACGCCGCAGAAAGTTCTGACATAGTACCTTTATGCTGCATCTGTATTGACTGCTG
Organism: Nicotiana noctiflora; assembly: GCA_032618575.1. NCBI lineage: Eukaryota > Viridiplantae > Streptophyta > Magnoliopsida > Solanales > Solanaceae > Nicotiana > Nicotiana noctiflora. The sequence continues at coordinate 133,051 of JASVEL010002356.1, read as the reverse complement.
TCGTTTCAAGATCATTTCCGTCAATGTCTCCGAGATACAGTGTTCCTCTCAGTGATATTTTCCGGATGATGTATGGATACTTCCAATTAGGAGCGAATTTTTCCTTTTGTTTATTGGTAATGCGGGGGAATACGCCTTAACGCCGGTTGTTCTATTTCGAGATTCCTGGGCCACACTTTCTTGTTGCAAGCATGGGTCATTCTTTGTTGGGATAATTACTCGGGTATTCCCTGAATACAACACACCCTTTTGTATGGGAACCAATTTCCTTCAGTTATTCCAATTCATTGTTTCATTTCCTCAAGAATAAACTTTTGTGCATTTCAACTCTTGATTCATTATTCTGAAGTCTGACAGCGTTTTAGGATCTAGGCATGAAGTCCGCAAGCATGTCATGTGATTTAAAGCTGCATGATTTGAACTAAAGAGAAGAGAAAAAGAAAACTAAACCAAATCTGAAAGAAAAATTAAGAAAATAATAAAAGAAAAGGAAATGGACGATGAAATATTAATTTCATTTCTTGGAATCGAAAGGATAAAAACAGGGTTCACATTCGGAAATTTAAAGATAAAAACTAAAAGAAACATCCAATTTACACCCTGAAATAATTCATGGATGCAGGAAAGTGCGGCAGGACAAGTTTACTAGGCTTCCGCCTGATCGGAAATGGCCTAGCCTTTCAGTTTGGAAGTTTAGTGTCTGATCCCGTCTCAACGGTGAAAGTCCCTTTCTCTGGCTCGACCATGCGGGTATCGCGGAGCTTTGCCTCATGTTTTCTTTCACCCTCTTCAGTCACGAAATCCTCATTATCTTCTTCTTAACGGTCCTTAAGCTTTTGTGGTACACGTCCAACAAGCACTGGCTTATTCAGCCGTGGTGTCTTAATTGCCCCTTATGCCACATAGGCTTGCTTAGGTGCACCAATTTCCCTTTTTGGCTCTTCTTTTCCCCTTTATCAATTTTCTCTTATTTTTTTTTTTTTTTTGTGATGGTCGAATCTTATGTGGATTGCCTACGTATCATGTCCCCGCATGAATCAGACCGGGCGTAGTTCGGAAAATCGGGAATTGAGTAAATCAACTAATTCTTGAAAGAAATGCTTTAAAAGAAAAAAAAGGAAAATATATTCATATTTTTGCTTTTTTTTTTTTTTTTGCTTTTTGATAGAAAGACTTCTAAAAATAAAACTTTATTTGCTTTGGAGTAAAATCCATATTTTTAAATTTTGATTTTTATTGATTTTTCTTTTTTATTTCGTGAAAAACAGTAGAAAGAACGAAACCATTTTTTTTTTGGTTTTTTTTTTTGGGTTTTTTTTTTTGAACTACTTTTACCCTTTTTTTGAATTTTATAAAAAAAATGATTTTAATGAAGGAACTAAACGAGAATATTTTTTTTATATATATATATATATATTTTTTAAATTGGGGTCGGAACCAATGAGGTTTTCCTACGTATCTCACATCCGGTGAGAATCAGACCCGCGTAGTTCGGATACGAGAGGACAATAATAATAAAACATTTTTTTTACAGGAATTTTCAATTTTCACAATAAAACAAACTTGATTACAAAGTTTTAAAAACTAGCCATACTAACAGATTTTGATGAAAAGAAATACTTACAGACTTGAAAATCAAACATCATATGATCTAATCAAAACAAAAATATAAATTAAGAAAAAAAAACTAGCAGATTACTTCCCTGTTTGACAATTTCAACCAAATGGCTATTTCTGCAAACGTGGCCCCTTCTCAACTCCGTATGAATTTTGAGGCCGGGAAGAATTTCTCTACAAACTTGTCCATTCTTTTAACGAAGACAACCTTTCAACCACTGAAAGATGCTATAAGGCTATCTCGGCAAGAACGATTTAAAATACCGCCGAAACTAGCTTGGCTTATTTTGACCAAAAATTCAAGCATTTACTTGCCACTGATTCTTTTCTTATTTTTTTTTAAATTAAAATAAAAGACATGGTTTTGCAGACACGACCTTTCAGCACCTCGGGGACGAGGATTTTAAGGTTGTGTTTAGCTAATTGACCAAAAATCCTAAAAATAATCAAAAGTGGCCGTTTATGCAAAGTCAACCTTTCGGCGTCCCTCTCGGGAATATTCAACTATTTTTGGCAAAAGCGGCATCACCTGACTTATTTATGACAAAAATTAAAATTTAGATATATTTTTTTTTCTTTTTATTTTCCAAATTAAAACAAAAAAAATCCGGTATTGCAAATACGGCCTTTCAGCGCCTCGGGGACGAAGATTATAAGGCTGTGAGGGTCAATCGACCAAAAAATCTACAAAATGACCCAAAAGTGGCCGTTTATGCAAAGTCAACCTTCCGGCGTCCCTTTCGGGTACATTCGGCTGTTTTTGAAAACGGCATCACTCGACATATTTACAACGAAAAAATCAATTTCGATATTTTTGGTTATTTTTGGAACAGGGGAGGTTGGACCCGATGAAGGTTGCCTACGTATCTCACACTATGTGAGAATCAAACCAGCGTAGTTCGGTAATAAAAGAACTAAATCATTTTAAGAAAAGAAAACAAACTATTTTTAAACAGCATTTCTAAAACAAATTATTTTCAGAGAAACTAATCTATCTTTAATAAATCAACAAATTTTTTTTTTTTTTTAATTTTTTTTTTTTTGCATTTTCGAAAAACAATTATTTTCAAAGGAACTAAGAAAACTAAACTATTATTCGTAAAATTAAGAAAATTTATTTGGAATTTTTTTTTTGCATTTTTCAAAATTTATTTTCATAGAACTAACTATTTTCCATAAAACTATTTTGACTCTATACTCTGACGTTTTCCACTCCTTCCCTTCTTTTTAACAAACCGGTCGGCATGTAAGATCGAAACAAATAAATGCACACAGAAAGATGCAACAAGTTGGTCTTTTGTTTCAGGTACACCTGTCCTAGACAGGCCCAACCCCCGTGTTGAGCCTCCTAAGTCAAATATGCACATGATGCAAATAAGTGTTCCTATCGGGGATCCGGCATAAGGTTTTGTTATTCTAAGTCATCATCCTGTTGGAAAAGGTGTCTAGACTGGCTTTAACTCGAGCGGACAACTCGAGCCGAGGAGTGTCAATGCACCGGTAGCATGGCTTTCCGGCTTAATTGACAATACCCCCCGCCTAAACATGTGTGACTACAAATCCTTCACCGGGTGCCAAGCACCACAGCTATCTTGAGAAAAACGGGCTATGTCCAGCAAATGCCCGATATTATATTTCAAAAGACTCAGAAGAGAAAAATGGGTATCGGCACAATTTATATACAATTCACAAAATATCAAAGCGGTAAAAGCAACATTTAGCACATCAAATATAAACATGTAATAAAAATCAGATAATAAGCCAAATACAACAATTATTCAAAGCTCGAATTCTTAAACCCTGAACCAGTGGTTCTGGGTTTGTATTCCCCAGCAGAGTCGCCAGAGCTGTCACACCTCCTTTTGGCGCGCTTACCCCGAGGGATAAACGTACAAGGGAGTTTTTCCAATTTAAGTGACAATATTCGAAATGAGATTATTTATTTATTTCGAGTCGCCACTTGGAATAAATTATGGTGTCCCAAGTCACCGATTTATTTAAATCCCAAATCGAGGAAATTTTCGACTTTCCAAATAAAGTCTGCGAACCAGAAATTCTAAGTAAGGAATTCTGTTGACCCGAGGGAAGGTGTTAGGCACCCCCGGATCCCGTGGTTCTAGCACGGTCGCTTAAATTATTGTAATGGCTAAATATCCGATTTTTAAAACATGTTCAATACTATAATGCAATTTTAAATCATTTACCGCATTTGATTATTTTTTAAGAAAAAGTGAACATTCTTATTGAGGGGCCCCGCGATTTTATTTTTCTATTTAGCAAGGCTCGTAACATTTTTTATTTAAAAGGATAATCCTAAAGTGACTACATTTTTTTTATTTAGTTTATCTTTACAAGAAAAGAAAAAGTCCTAATTAATTACATGCATAAAAGGCTACTCTATATTAGTACAAAAGGTGTTCCCTCACAAGCCGACTAAATGACCAATTTATTCTTCAAATTATAGAGCTAACTACAATTTGACAAAACTAATAAAACGGAAAAATAACAATAAATATTAATCAACAACTTGCTTTTCTATTTCATTTCAAAACTTCAACTTCCAATTCGAGCTTACATCAACACATGGTTTTTAGAATGTGTACCTGGTTTTGAAAGGAATGGAAGATGGAAAATCAACAGGGCGGTGAAAATACAACAACAACAACAACAGTAACAACCAGCAGTAGCTTCAACACCTCAATCCCGAAAATCCCAGCAATACGGAGAAAAAACCAGTAAAAAATAGAAAAGAAAAATATATTCCAGATTTTCTCTTTGTTTTGGCTTTCTAGCTTTGAACTCTTTTCACTTCTCAAAAGAAACTCTCAAAAATTGCATTTTTTTCGTGTATACTTCTGTATCCAGAGTGTATATCGAGTGTATACCACAGCAAGGAATTTTCTTTATTTTCTCTTCTCTTCCGATTTTTTCTCTCATTTTTCTCTCCCCCTCCCCCCCTTTCTCTCTAATCTTCTCTTCTATTTATAGGCAAGAATTTTGAAAATTTTCAGATCTTTTTATTAAAAATAATATATTTTTTAATTTAAAGAAAACCCACTAATCCATGTTTTCCTCTCCATGTTTTCTTCCTTTATTTCCTTGCCCCCACTACTTTATGTTATGTGATTATGATTATTTTTTGGCTAAAAATCTGAAATTTTCATTTTGGGCCAAGGGGTTTTGGGTTGGGTAAGGGTGCTTAGGATTGGGCTTGTAACTTAATTTGCAAGATGGCCCAATCCAAATTTTTTTCTATTTTGTTCTTCTCCATTATTCAACATCCTAATTAATAAAGCCCAAAAATACTAAGATTAATTTATAAAAACTAAAAATTATCTTGAAATACTAATTAACTCATAATAATAATTATCACACAAAATTAAACATTAATAAAAATAAAATTGCACGATTTGGACATTAAATGCTTAAAAAATGCAAAAATACATATTTTTTATGACTTTTTATTTCTGTAAAATAAACTTAATTGTAAACTTGAATTTTATATACATATGCAACATATTTTTTGTATATTTTATTTATTTAAACAAGCAAATATGCACAGATAAAAATGCAAATAATAAGAAAAATAACACAAAAATCACAAAAATCACGCACAACACAATACTATTTTATTTTTATTTTTTTTGAATTGTTTGGGAGTAATTCTCACGTAGGGCAAAAATCACGTGCTCACAAGCCCGATTATTCAACGAGGGCATCTTCGAGAATTCTTAAGAGATCGGGCCAAGAATCATTTCAAAATAGAGATTCTAGTAGGTAGAACGAACAGGAGGAGCGATAACACGTGATCCACGTGATTGTTGGTGGGGTTGATATTACTCAAGGACCAGTATTTAAATGCACCAAGGTGTCAATCACAAGGGAGAAGCGAGCTTGAGACTACTTACTGGGAGGGACCTTATCTTACAATGACGAGGAGAAGGCATCGAATAACCCCACAACAATGCATTAGAAATATATGTCCTTATGAGTAAAATTCAAGTTAAACGTGTTTTGATTGATCCAAATAGCACAACCAACATTATTCGATCAAGGTTCATAGAACAGCTTGGCCTACAAGATCAAATTGTGCCTGCAGCCCTAGTACTTAACGTCTTCAACATGGCAAGCGAAACCACAAAAGGTGAAATTATTTTGCCAGAAACGTGGCCGGGACCATCCAAGAAACAAAGTTCCATGTGATCGAGGGTGGCATAACGTACAACGCACTGCTCAGAAGGCATTGGATCTATAACATGAGAGCAGTACCCTCGACCCTTCACCAAATTTTAAAGTTCTCGACATTGGAGGGAGCCAAAACTATGTATGGGGAACAACTTGCCACTAAGTAGATGTTTGAAATCGATTAAGTGATACTGGTATGGGCACTTTCATCAGCAAAAGGGATTGGATACGAAGGGAAAATAAGAGGCCAAATAACAACTACGATCACCAATCTCGAACCAACTGGAGGAGCAAGGAACTTGCAAGGATGATGACTATATGATACCTCAATCCTTTATAATCCTCGATGACTCTAATGCCACAAAATCAACAGTCTAAGAGTTGGAACAAATCATACTGATCGAGCATCTGCCTGATCAAAAGGTATACCTGGTCATGAGGTTAACTCTCGAGCTCAGGAAAAAAACTTATTCAATTTCTTAAAAATAATATGGATAGTTTTTCCTCATCCCATCTTAATATGATAGGGATCCCATCGGAGATCACTACTCATAAACTAAGCATGGACCCGAAGTTCCGTCTGGTGAAATAAAAAAAGGAAACCTCAGTAGGTAACTAAACTTCTCAAATTACGATCCATTAGGGAAGTAAAGCATCCTGAATGGTTAGCAAATGTAGTGGTAGTCCTTAAGAATGGAAAAAAACTTAGAATGTGTGTTAATTATAAAGATCTGAATAAAGCATTCCCCAAAGATTATTTTTCTTTGCCTAACATCGATCGTATGAGCGATGCCACGACCAGCCACGAGACTCTCAATTTTCTTGATGCCTACCCGGGTATAATTAAATATATCACTAAGTCTGGAACCTACAGTTATAATGTAATGTCATTCGGACTAAAAAATGATAGTGCCACCTATCAACGCCTAGTAAATATAATGTTCAATCAACAAATAGGGAAATATATGGAGGTTTATATTGATGACATGCTAGTTAAGTCCCTACGAGCAGAGGAACAATTGAAGGAAACTTTTGATATATTGAGAAAGTACAATATGAAGCTCAACCCAGAAAAAAGTGCATGTTCGGGGTTGGCTCGGGCAAGTTTCTCGGCTTCAAGGTATCCTGATAAGTTATGCATCATTTGTTTTGATGATTTGAAAAACTTTATGAGAGAACCAGATAAGGAACCTGATACAATTAGTTCTCTTGCATTTAGAGTAACCATTCAGATGTCTGGTTCAATTCTCAACGAAATCATATAAGGAAACAACAAAGGGCACAAATATGGATCAGTTCCCCTGGTCGTCGTATAGTCATCTCTATAGCTTTAAACATTCTCAAGACCTCAAGATCACAAAGTTACAGGTTGGGATTCAGTGTGGAAATATGATTCAACTCCTCAGACTGGAAGAAATAGCTGAGGGACTAGGTCCCTACCAATTCCCGAGGAGACTGTACGAAGTCAACTTTCCAACTGGAAAGTTGCTGCATGCACACACTATAGTGCAGGAACTGTGCTGTAGTCAACTTTCCCGGAAAACTTCTTACCTATCTTGCTTGCACCACTGTAAGTAATGTCACACATGTATATATGCATTCAAGGGAGGTAAAACATAATTACTTGAACGCTGCAAATCAAAGAAAGATATTCTTTCAAGTGCTAGCCACCAAATCTCTCAAGAAAAAAGCTACTGCAATCTCAAGGACCAGATCCAAAGATTGAAGATATCTTAAGTCCTTAGGTTTATTGAATCTTTGTTATTTTGTTCCTAACTTGTAATTCCTACTTAACTTAGTTAGAAGCATTGTGTAGCAAACCTTTGTAAATTATAAACCATTGTGTTTATGTCTTGGCTAGAGTTAGTCGAGTTGGAAGTCTTTGTAATAGAGGTATTACAAAGTGGCTTGTAATAGTATTGTTACAGGTTAGTGAGTGATTAAGTCTTTGAAGTCTTTGTAATAGAGTTGTTACAAAGTGGCTTATTATAGTGTAGTTACAAGTTCGCGAGGGATTAAGAGGTTAATTCACAGGTTACAATAGGTTGTAATCTAAAGATTGCTCAGTAGTGAAGTTGAAATCCTAAAAGGGCAGGTCGTGGTTTTTAATCCTGTTGAGCTGGGAGTTTTCCACGTAAAATTTCTCCGTGTTCTTTATTTTCTATCGATTTACTGTGGGAATAAATAGAGAACCATGTTCCCTATACTGTTTGGTTTTATAGTCTGTTGCTTACTGTGGGAACTGATAGAGAACTTTATTCTATATACAGTTTAGTTGATGCTTAGTTTCTATCATGCCCAATCGGGGATAGAGATCAACCCTAATAAGTTCAAAGCTATCGAGGATATCACGATCGTAGATAATATAAATGCCATGTAGAAGCTAACGGGGTGCATAGTCACCCTAGTGTGATTCATTTTGAGATCCTCAGATAGGAGCCACTGATTCTTCTCACTGGTTAGGAAGAAGAGCAATTTCGCATGGACCCCGAAATGCCAGCAGGCCTTGGAGGAACTAAAGCGGTACTTATCGAGCCCGTCGCTGCTTCTTACCTTAAAAGTGGATGAACAACTTTACTTCTACTTGGCAGTATCGGAGATAGTGGTAAATGGAGTCTTGGTTAGAGAAGAATAAGGTACGTAATTCCCTGTCTATTATGTTAGTCGGACCTTCGGCGAGGCCGAAACTCGGTATCCTCAGTTAGAAAAGTTAGCGCTCGCTTGATAAGAGCCTCTAGGAAATTAAAACTGTATTTCAATGTCATCCCATATGTGTTGTAATAACGTATCCTCTTTAAAATATTTCGCATAAACTCGAGCTTTTGCGGCGATTGGCCAAATATAACATAGAACTCAGCGGGTTCGAAGAGCCATCAAGTCTTAAATCTTGGCAGGCTTTGTGGCTGACTTCACACCAGCCCTAGTACCCGAAGTTGAAAGAGAATTGTTAGTCAACTCGGGTACATCTTCGGGGATCTGGATCCTCTTTATGGATGGTGCTTCAAACGTAAAGGGGTCCGGACTCGACATCGTCCTAACACTACCCACAAGTAACATGGTTAGACAATCTATTAGAACTGTAAAATTGACTAACAACGAAGCCAAATATGAGACCATGATGTAGGAACTGTGACCATGATATCAAATATGAGACCATGATATCAACTATCGCCATTGCCGAACTTCCTATCAACCTTTGAAATAAGGAATTGAAGGTGATAAGACCACACTAATGACTGTGGCTCTGATACCATATTAAATTCAGCTAATCATGGAGCTCTGCCATAAATATTAAGCTAAAGCACTATGTTAATTGTAAGGAGAAGAAGATCGCAGGGAATAAATCTAGGGAATATTCTAGAAAAAGAGAGAGAAAGTGCAATATCTCAACCTAAGGGGTTTTCTTAAATTTGGAAGACTAAAAATTCTCTTACAAGTGATGACATTCAAGAAGTCATGGAGTTAACCATTTTTTATCTGTACTAAATATAGGCCCGTTGGATACAGGGGCGGAAGGGGGTTCACTCGAACCCCCTTCGTGAAAAAATTATAATACATATATATAAGGTAAAATCTATTTTTTTCCCTCTATATATTAAGTTTGAACCCCTTAACACAATTCATGAGTGTAGTTTAGTGGTCAAGGGGGTTCAAAATCTTCATAAAGTCATAGTTTCAATTCCTGCTAGCTACAAAATAATGTTTAAACCCTTTTTATGGAGATCCTGCTTCCGCCACAGATGGGATAATTACTCATTTTAATCCTCTTATATCTGACACGACCCGATCCCTTACCACTCCTAGAATGATATAACATATTTAAGACAATATACTTCTAACAATGTTTTTGGTGTATTACATATTTAACATATGCGTCAAAAATTTATTTATCTGAGGTAGCTTCATAAGAAAAACAAAAAAAATAAGAGAAGGTCATCATTGGAACGTAAAGTACCACCTTGTAAGCTGTTCTTTTGTAAAGTAGGAATTAGTCAAGTAATAATCCTAACATGGTATATAATACAATCACGCTGACACTCTCACGAAATTGAATGCATAAATGTTACAAGGTTCGAACAAAGAGAAAAGTGATACACGTACATCTAGGTTAATATTTGGACGGTAAATTTCATAAATGATCATATAATTATGATATTTTTTTATTAAAGTCATATGACTTTTTTTCTCACACAAAAATCATAAAACTTTTACTTCTTTACTCAAAAACTCCTAGTGACCGGCAAAGACGATTCTCCGATCGTTTTTCAAAAAATATATATTTTTTCAATATTTTCAATTTTTTTTAAAATGAAAATATTTTTTCTTTAAAATAAAAACTGAAAAACTAAGATAAAATTAAATGCTTTAAAAAAACTGGAAAAAAAAACTAAAAAAATATTTTTTTGTAAAAATTAAATTATTTTTTGTAAAAACTAAGAAAAAAACTTTACTAAATTAGTGGACTATTGGTGCATTAGTTTAAAAAAACGAAAAATATTTTACAAAATAAATAAGGTCCAAAAAAGATACATTTTCAAGAAATGCTAAATATTTTTTATTTTTTTAAACTAATGCACCAATAGCCTACTAATTTAGTAAAGTCTTATTCTTCTTTTTTTTTTCCAGCTTTTACAAAAAAATAATTTTTTTCAGTTTTTTTAAAAGCATTGCTTTTGTAAAAACTAGAAAAAATATTTTTAATAAAATATTTTCGTTTTTTAAAAGCTGAATTTTTTTTTTTTTTTTGCAAACTCAATAAAGTCCAACAAAGTTACATTTTAAAGAAATGCAAAATATTTTTATTTTCTAAACTAATGCACCAACAGTCCACTAATTTAGTAAAGTCTTTTTTTTTCTTCAGTTTTTTACAAATAAAAATCATTTTTTTAAAAAAATATTTTTTTTTCAGTTTTTTTAAAGCATTTCTTTTGTAAAAAATAGAAAACATATTTTCATTTTTTGCAAACTAAATAAAGTCCAACAAAATTACATTCTCAAGAAATGCAAAATATTTTTCATTTTCTAAACTAATGCACCAATAGTCCACTAATTTAGTAAAGTCTTTTTTGTTTCCAGTTTTTACAAAAAAAAATTATTTTAAAAAAAAATATATTTTTCAGTTATTTTAAAGCATTTCTTTTGTAAAAACTAGAAAAAATATTTTTAATAAAATATTTTCGTTTTTAAAAGCTGAAAAAAATATTTTCAATAAAATATTTTTATTTTTGAAAAATATTTTTTTTCCAGTTTTTTTAAGCATTTAGTTTTATCTTAGTTTTTCAGTTTTTATTTTAAAGAAAAAATATTTTTATTTTTTTAAAAAAAATGAATTTTTTTTTAAAAAAATGACCGGAGAATGTCTTTGCCGGTCACTAAGACTTTTTGAGTAAAATAGTGAAAGTTTAATAATTTTTGTGTGAGAAAAAAAAGTTATATGAAAAAAAAATATCTTGCAGCTACGAAATCCACAACAGAAGCACCCCTTTTCCGGCTCCTCATAAATGACGTTAGGATCAGCCGGCTCATCCTCGGAATCCGAAAAGAAAACAGAGACAGAACGGAATCACTTTGTTTCAGTTACATATCTAATCATACTGAATAGGATTTGAAGAGCTGTCACGATCATTCACAAAAATCTTAGTGAACTATTGAAGCTATCAGTGTGATTGATCAGACAAGTACCAAGGGCTTTCGGTAGACTTCTTTCATTTCCGAATTAGCTTGCGAGATGATTTGCAGAATAAATTCTTTCTAGGTTTGTCTTGTGTCTCCGAAACAAACGGTCCATGTGAAAAAATACCATAGTTATATGACCATTTATGAAATTTACTCATGTATTGGATAATAATACACTCGAATAATTTTTTTAGCTCTTTATCTGTCAAATTATGTGGCATATGACATTAAAAACAACTAAAAGAGTACACATGATGTTGCTATGGCCTCTACAATAATTTCGTGATCTTGATAATAGTCTCGTGAAGGTGAAAATCAAACAAGTAGAACAGAGCAATTAGTATTATTCTTTTACTTTTAAAATGATTGGCTTTTCGCCTTTTGCCATTTCCCCTTGCTTTTTATGATTGTACTTGCAGAACTTATGATGAAGAATTCCATGAAAACGTGCAGAAAAAATCTTGAATAATCTGAATGATCACATATATTCCTGTATCTCGCATGTCTGTCCTTCATTAAAGTAAAATAAATTGAGTTTCTCTTTCAATTTTTCAAAATAGAGTTTCTTCTAGAATAAATCAACACTAATAATATTTTCCACGTGTTTGGAATAAAAATAGTGATAATTCGTATAACCAATTCTAATTTGTTTGAGAATGAGATGTAGTTATTATTATTTTGAATAAACTAAGAGTCACAAGCTACATATATGTAAAATGGTATGTTATTCCATGAATCAAAGGATTATGCTAAGAATAAATCAACAGATAATTAATGCAGTCACAAAGCTGCATAATTGTAGATCGAGGGAATTTTCAAGATTTAATTACTTTAATTTAGTGAACTCTCCAATTTTGAGCATGATTAACTCTTTTCTTGCATGTTACTCAACCAAGAGAATTAATATAATTCTTCATGCAAAATGGTCCAAATCACATTTAGGGTGTGTTTGGTATAAAGGAAAACATTTTCTGGAAAATATTTTCCAATTTTTCCATGTTTGGTTGGCTTAAATATTTTGGAAAATATTTTCCTTATCAATTCATTTTCCTCCAATTGGAGAAAAATGTTTTCCTTATCAAAAGAAGGGAAAACATTTTCCTTCGTACAAAACACACCCTTAGTATGTTCTGAGAATCGATATTCCACCATTTATTTCCATTCTCCAACTTTTTTACTCCGTTGGTTTCAATTTATGTGAATCTGTTTGACCGGACACGGAAATTAAGAAAAAAATGCAGAATTTTGAAATTTGTCGTCCTAAAAAAATTAAAATGAGACTCGTAGTATTTATATGGTTATAAAAGCTTCTCATTAAGGGTAGTTTTGAAAGTTTAAGCTAAATTATTTTCAAATTTAAAAAGAGATTATTCCTTTTAGAACGGACCAAAAAAGGAAATAGGTTCATATAAACTGAAACTAATTAACAAAATGAACCTCGGCAACATCAAGATTTTCATCAAACCCATAGTTTTCAGATGAGGAAGTTTAACACTTCAGAATAAATGCATGTCAGCTCATGAACATTCCACTCGTCTATGACAGATTCAACTTACAAAATTAGATACGTAATTTAAATTGACAAGAGTTAATGTTGACAAGAGAATACAAGTTGGTGTAGAAAAAATTGCTTATAAAAACTTCAAACAAAATTATTGGTGAATATTTTTGAGATAATATGGTGGTTAAAATCTATAAAGTGTTATTTCAGAGAAGTTAAGTCGGTATATGACAGAAATTTAAGTACAAATGCATGTTTTACCTCCAAAACATAATTATCATCCGATTTGCCTAAGTTAATATTTTGAAAAACTAATAATTTTGTGATCATTAAATTTGATTTATTGATTATTTAAATTTGAGCCTAGACAAGGTTGATAAGTATGAACATAGAGATTGACAACTACTCAATCCACAAATAAAAGCAAGACAACAACTTCTTATCCGAAAAATAAAGGAGCAATACAACATGTTGCCGTGTCGGTCATTGGATCTAGCTTTAGTGTCCATGCATGGCTTCTTAAAGCTATCTAAGTTTCCAATATGTGGTCTCCAATTAAGAAAATGATAAAACGAGGAAGGGTTACGGTGAAGTAGTAACTATTTCTCCATTCTTAATCATAGATTTTGGGTTAGAGTACTGGATACGGAATTATCTTTGATTGGAGCGCTTTAGCTTCTAATATAGGATTTTTAGTGCGAATTCAAATATAGTTGAGCCCCAATATAACAGATACCGAACACTGATAGTTCAAAAAAAAAAGGAAATGGTCCATCCTCTCGTTAGCCTATCATGGCGAAAGCAAATATGTACCTGTGGCACCACAAATAGCTAGCACGCCATAATTAATGGTGACATAGAGATATGGCCAATCAAGCAAAACTTCATTTTGTAGGCCATCTCCTTTATTACCCACCAAAACAAAAGGCCAAGAAGATATATGATTATTATGAGTTCTTCCTTTGTTGGATTGCTTGACTATATCCATGACTATGTTCAATGTATTCTTCGAAGATCGATGAAGCTATTGATGCTTTACGTAGAATGGAAATTGAGGTCACTACATAACATGCATTCGGGTTATACAATTTCTAGCTATGGTTAACTTTTTTCTCAAATATAGATAAACACTTGCCTAAAAGAAAAAATGGATATTTAAACTAGAACATTGTGCGGGATCACATTTGACCAACCACGACCTACGGTAAACACGACAAACGAGCAGGCCTCTCTGACCCAACGTCTCAAAAAAGTGACTTTATTATAAAAGAGAAGAATGTACGGTCCTTGTAATATTGTAATCCTGTTAAGGGACATTGGGAATATTCTATCGGATATTCTTGGTAGTTTTTCTCTAACAACCTAAGAGAGTCTCTCTTATAAGTATATAAGGGAGATGAAGGGCTTTGTGGGGGGGGGGGGGGGGGCAGAACTTTATAAGAAAACACTATGTGAGAGCAAGAGAAAATATATTACCAATCATATCTTCATTTGTTTAACCTAGTACTTATTATATTGAGCTAAAATTTACCCGTTCTTCTTTTGATTAATTTGTTCAAGAGAGCTTTTGAGTCAAACAAACATGAATTGTCAATTTATAACGTGTCTTGAACAATTTTAATATTATAGCGTGCACTCAAAAAGACAACCACATCGACATCCACCATAGGCTCGGTGAGTTATTCTCATCTCAAGATAATTTCCAGTAAGTAATGCTTGTAGGGCATTTTCAGTACTGACGACTGACGAGTCTTCGTACTAATACAAAAACAAATTAGATGAGACAAACCTTACTTAGTCTGCCTCTCTGCCTCTCGGTGTAGGGATAAGGTCCGTGCACATATACCCTTCCCAGACTTCACTTATGGAATTATACTAGGTTGTTATTGTTGTTGTAAACCTTACTTAATCAAGTATAAAGTCCAACTGATGATAGATATTTTGGCAAATTAAAGGAGAAAGCGAGCCCCCCCCCCCCCCCCCCCAAAAAAAAAAGGTATGAGGCATAGGCAAGAAAATGCTTGATTTACCATACAACGACCAAGTTAGATGCTACTAGACGTCTCGCTAATCGATTGTCAATAAAATACATTGTAAGGTGGAAAATTTGACAAGTATCCTGCTTGGTTATTTTTTGTTTTGAATCCCGGGGAAACTCGCAGCCACTACAGTTTCTATCTTTCGGGTGAGCACTGGGTAAACTCACTTGTGTATTAGCCTGCAAACCAAATAGGATATATAAATCGTACTAGGCAAACCCTGTGTGACAGGCTGACCCAAAAGACATTAAGGGGGGAATCGATCCCAGGTCATCTGTATGGATGATTGCAATTGGGCCATTAGTATTAAGTTAAGTTACAAAATGGTGATTAAGTTGCATTGCAATTTTCTATCGCCTACACTGTTATGTTATTCTTTTGCTTTTCCATATTATAGTCATATGATATGTAGAAAGTATTTCTTCCATTAACATTGCACTATTACTCCAAATTGGATTATTAAGTTTGTTGAAACTTTCTCTCTTAGTAAAAGGGGTGGTAAAGGAACAATATAATTGGTCTAACAAATAGTTTTTGGATGTGTAGCGAGAATCTCGGCGGCGACATAGATTTTATTTGGAGAAGCTTATGCTGATATGCATAATAATTATATATATTCTTGTTCGTTAGGTATAATTGTAGCTATCAGATAGCTGTAGTTGACTCTCATTTATTCATGCCGTTCCAATCAATTGGTCTTATTGTCCTTTCCTGGAAAGGGGAAGTTGAAAATTCCACAAATGATTAATGCCATCAAAGATACAAAATATTCATCCCCATTCAACATTTATACCAAATTAATTAATTTTATTTTCTAATTTACTACGAGATATCTTCCCCTTCCAACTTAAGCATTATTATTCTCTAACTTCAGTCATCAAATTAATTGAGTAGGTATCATTTAATTCGCTAGCATTAGTGTTAGTATGTTATTTTTTGCTATCTATAGATGATTATTATTATCTTATTTCATCTTATTATTATTTCTATTAGTTGCCATTATCTTTTCTTTTTTCGTCATTTTTTAGCTGATGGTCTATCAAAAACAACTTTTCTGTTCTTCCAGGGATAGGTTTTTTTTTTTTAATCATTTCTGATATTTAAAAAATATTATGCAAATAAACAACTATTAAAATCTAATTGTTAAACTTCACGTGAAAACAAATTAAACAAAATAAAGCATTTTTTGACTCCAAAAATATGACATTAACCCGTACAATTAGCATCCCAAGGGTGTAGAACATTAGAGAGCAGAGTACAAATCATAAAATAATACATTAGTTAATTTTCTTCTCATCAATAAAGTTTGATAGCCAAATTCCGACAATATATACCATGAAAATTAGTAAAAGACAAAATGAAGGAACAACTACTGTGGTTGGCTAGAATAACTCCTCGAAATCCTGCTCTATACTAGTCTAGGCATGCAGTAACTTTTGTCTTCATGACTAAGAATTACTACTCCCTCCCATTCAAAATAACTGATTTTTTTTTTTAATGTTTTTACACATATTAAGAAAGTTACCTTTTAGCACTAATTAGCAATAATATTGATCATTTTAACATTACTATCTCACATAAACACTCCTAACACATATTCCAACACGATTTACTCCAAAGACAAGGTAGGAAAAACATCATTAAATCATTCTTGAAATCCGAAAAAATCACTTATTTTGGACCACAAAAAAAAAGACCAAAAAATCACTTATTTTGGACCGGAGGGAGTATATTATACAATCTTCTATTATGGAGGTTGAGGTGAGGTCTTTAAATAATAATTCAGAGAAATGACAAATCTAGATTAGCATATATCAAGGATCTCAAAGGGATATCTCCTTTTGTCAATTTCTTTTGTTTTGTTTTAGAGAGAGGGAGTTGGGTTGCTCTAAGTTCCAAGAAAGAAGTCAAATGAAGATAAATCAAAACCAAACCAAGGCTGATGTTGATATACATGTGGGATTCCTAATATCAGAATGGGGCCCTTTTTTCCACTGCCATTTTCCTCTAGCTTTTAATGAGTGTTGACTCATTGACCAGTTGATTTAATCAACCTGGTTAATGGACTTAATGATCGAGTTAGTTCTTGTTTTTGGTTTAATTAGTTCTGATAGTGACCTACACAACTTGTACTCAAGATTTCTTAGCTATAACATAGGGTGAAGTAATAGCTTAGGTTTCTCATCCGGTGTTCGGTATCTATATTGGAGCCCAACTATATTCGGATTCGCGTCGGGTAAGGCCCCATTCAGGGATAACGCTCCCTA
The DNA here is from genome assembly GCA_032618575.1 of Nicotiana noctiflora. Classification (NCBI taxonomy): domain Eukaryota; kingdom Viridiplantae; phylum Streptophyta; class Magnoliopsida; order Solanales; family Solanaceae; genus Nicotiana; species Nicotiana noctiflora. The sequence goes on along the minus strand of JASVEL010002356.1, from coordinate 115,766 downwards.
CCAAGGATTATCCCATACCCATGGCTCGAACTCGAGACCTCTACTTAAGGAAGGAGCAGCCTCATCCACTGCATCACATCACTGGATTGATATATATTTGTATATATTACAGGTACTAATTCGATTCATTTAAAAAAATGGTCTTCTAGTGGAAATAGTACCTGAAGAGGCCGAATCAAAACAGTATACAGCTAAAGGTGGTGGGGTTTCTGGAAAAAAGAGACCCCTTCCGTCATTTACAACACAAGGAGTCAAGGAGGTGGGGTTCACTTGATGTATCTTTGCCAATTTCTCCCCACGGTTCAAACTTTCTCAACTTTTTATTTAGTTGCGGAATCAAGATTTTAATTAAAAAAATTTAAAATATACATAAATTTTTATACATAGAAGTCAACTACATTCAATATCTATTATATATACATAAGGATTCAGTGGCGAATCTAGCATTTTAAAGTCATGAATGCTAGCCGATTAAAATTTCAAAAGAAAAGAAAAAAAAGTTTTATTGTGGGTGCTCACTTAATATTTACAAAATTACATATGTAAATTACTAAATATAATCAAAAGTAATGGGTGCTTAAACACTCATACATGTGTACATAGATCCGCCAATGCATAAGGTATATACCCGAAGGAGGTTCACGTGAAACCCTAAATCCTGCGCTGCTTCTAGCTAGTGCCTTTTGAAATCTGTCAATGCATGAGAAATGTCAATTTCTATAACAACAACAATAACAATCCAGTATAATCCCACTTAGTGGGGTCTGGGCAGGATAGTGTGTACGCAGACCTTACCTCTACCCTGAGGTAGAGAGGCTGTTTCCAAATAGACCCCCGACATTATTCCCTCCAAGAACTTCTCACCTAGACTCAAACTCACAATCTCTTGGTTGGAAGCGAAAAAATATCAACTTCTAAGCATTTTAAATCAAATAACACCTTAAGAAGAAAAGTCGGCTAAAGTCTATTTCAAATTTTCACACCGTTATATTTGAGAACCATGAATATACACACAAACACAGTCCCATATTCTGCCTGCTAATTCTTTTGTTAACTAAAAGAATATATTGAAGTAAGTAATAAACTCGTAGAAATTAATTAAACATAGTCATTAACAATTTAAGGCAATTGATTTCACTTAAATTATTTTAGAGACGAAACATTTAGAGTTAATTCTTCAACGTTTTTCCTCAACCCAGAAGTTATAAAATTCGTAGTAATATGGGATTAATCATATATATCGCACACTCTAAAGATTTGTAGGGAAAGCATAATAACCAAAGTAGAGTTAGTTATTAAGAAAAGAAACAGACAGAAATTTGGACGACCCTTCTAATGGGCTTTCATTTCAGTCACTGCGCCCACATAATAGTCAAGAAAGCCCATAATCATTTTGATAGACCCAGACACTATGCGGTGGAAATGATACCGGGTAGCTACATTAAGCATGTTGTTTAAAATATTATTCGGTTTAAAATGTATATAAAAAATAGTCAATTTGCTCAAACTTCAGAACATGGTGTCCTAAAGTTCGAAAATTTTATTTTGGAAATTTGAATTTTATGTCCTGAATTTTAAATTAGCAGTTCAGAAATTTGGGACAACTACTCCTAAATTTTAAATGAGTAGCTCAAAAAATTTAGGACACTACTTCCTGAATTTCAAATTAGTGATCAAAGATTAAGAATTCTTACTCATAAAATTTGGGTGAATTAATCTTTAAATACATGATAAATTATAAATATATTTTGACAGTCAGCTTAAATGTGGCTACTAGTACACGTCACCAACTATCTATTGTTATATTGGACCGGATTGCAGAGTCTTTCGATCGGGGCAAGTGCCCAAATAGCCTCTTGGAGACCCCCTTTTAAAAAATGAAATTTTACCTCCACTAACATTATTTATTAAAAATAAATAGCTTTTTAAAAATTATCTCCTATAGTTACATTTAATTTTTTTAACAAAATATCTATTATGATCACTTCCTACCTTTAAGCCATTAAACACACGATGTATTATTTTTTTCTCTCCTTATCCCCTCCTTTCTCTTTCATCTTTCTTTCTTTTTTTCCCTTGGTTTTTTTTTTCCATACTCTTAGAAACCCTAGCAGGGTCTGTGTTCCACCAACAACGGATCTTGCCTGCGACCACTTCCCCCATTCTTTATTGTGTCACCCCTAACTCCCTCCTCCGGCCAGCGATTTCTTTCACACAGTTGTGTTACACATTTTAAATTTTTCTTATTTTGCATTGATTGTTCATGTTTGCCTTGTGAGATCTGAAGAAGTAATGTCTCTAGTTTTCGTTTGATGCTTTACATTGGTGCTTTTTCAATAATTGTCTTTACTTAACTGGCGGCAACGCCCAACATGGCGGCGGTCTGGATATTGGTGGATTGGGGACGGTGTTTGAGGTTGAGGAACTTGAAGAGGCTGTTACTTTTTTTTCCCATTGTATTTCAATATATCTCGTTGTATTCCATGTATTTCATTGTATCCATCGTCTTTAGTTTTTTCTACTTTTTCAATATTCATTTTATTTAACTATATTCAATGTAATTATATAATTTTAAAGCTTCACTTTGATTCACTGTTTTGTTCAGCATTATATATTCGGCAGTATGTATTCAATATATTGTAGAATATATTCATATATTTTTTTAATTAATATGTATTCAGATGTATATATACATTCAAATGTATATGCAGTATGTATTCATATCTATTTGCACTATAGATGAACTGCTATACTTCAAGTATTCAATGTACTTTTATGTATTTAAATATTTTCAATGTAATTATATAATTTCATTATATAATCCTATTTGTAACGATACCACTAAAAAATATTTTAGCTAAGATACCACTAAAAAGAAGAAAGGATGGATTGAATTTCTGAAGATTGTTTTATTTTTAGGATGTTTTTTGGTGAGAATCTTTTCTCTAACTGAAAATATAAAATTTTGAGTGTTATAATTGAGTTACATTTGGAGTCTATCGCGTTAATTGATTCACTAACCGCTTTCAAACAACTGAAGACCTTTTTCCACAAATTTTGTTACTGTATTCACGAATACAACTCTGGAATACAGTCGAAAAATATAGTTATAAGAAGTAATTTAATAAATGGTAACTATAGTAAGCTAAAAATCACTAAACATAATGGTTTCTGAAAATTTCTCTTCAAAGAAAAATTGAAGTTTACAAAATTTTTAACGTTTTGCCGCTTCAAAATCATATTCGACCTAAGGGACTGAAGTGAAAAATTATGGGTCTCAAGTTTTCACTTCAGTCATCCAGGTCTGAAGTTAGAATTGCCATAGCCTAACATCCAAGTTTGAATTGTGAATGACAGTTGAGAAATTAAGGATTTGAGGCGTGAAAGATCATTATTTTTTAGGAGTTATTGCATGTATATTCTTTAGGGATTATAAGCAATTCTCTATCATAAGACAACAAAGCCTAAAAATATAAGTGCAAATTTAAATTGAATACGCTACTTACGCTACTTCTGGGATGTCGTCGTATTTATAGAGAGGAAAAAGAGACTTTTCGTGAAAAGTTTCCCTTTTTTATGAATAGTCACAATTTTTTTGTTAGTTCAAAATTTATATTTTGAATAAACAAATAGAAGTTCCAAATATAAAATACAAAATAACATCTTTATTAAATATTTAATTCGTTCGGTTATTCATTTTATTGTACTTAATTGGCTTAGCTTTATAAAGCTAAATATAAATAGCTTGCAGCCATCGATGTAGGACTCGCGCATATGTACAAACTACTCTAACGAAAATGGCATCCAAAAACATCTTCCCGAGACTTCTTACAGAAAAAGATTTGGAAAGTACAATTTCGTTTCCACATCATTCTTTTGCAAAGCTTTTGGGAAAGGCTAAATACATATGGAGACATTTAAAATTGGCACGACTTTTTATTTAGACACCTGAACTTAGGGGTATTCTTTATGTGCACGTACATTACATGAACTTTCTTCCAATTAGGCACATCTTGCTGAGTTGGAACATAGAGTGAGCTCACCTAATATAGGCGCGTGAAAAGCCCAAAAATAGATTTTTTCATTTTTTTTGTCTTTTTTATTTCCTCCTACTTCTTCTTCTTCTTTATGTCCACCACCATTGTCTCCTCCACTTTCACCATTGTTGTGCCTCTGCCATTGATTTTGTTCGAAAGTTTGAACCAACCCTTCTTCTTTACACAAAAAATAGCCGCCAACCCCTTCTCCAAACAACCAGCCGCCGCCAAGCTCCCCCCTCCTCACCATCAAATCCTCTACTCCGCCCCCTCTAACCCTCATCGCCAACCCCTTCTCCAAACAACCAGCAGAAGTATTATTTCTTTCATTAGGATAAGGATTGTCCATCATTGCCGGCGACGGAAATGAACTCCGGCAACAGAAGCACCTTTTATAGCTTTCCTATTCGTCAATTTCGCACTTGTCTTTTTGTTCTTTACCCGTCTAAGAACTCTAGTGGTACATGGATTCTTGAATTCTGGATTCTTGCTTCTAATTTTCATGGACGAGATTTGTCACTTGCTTTTTTGACATTTCTCCAACACTCTAGTGGTAGTAGTAATTGAACAAGTTGCTCAGATGTCAAAACAATTTTTTCTCGACCTATTCGCCGTCGATTCTTCTGAAGCTCTTGTTGCCACCGATGACCCAGTTGAGAAATTAATAATTTGTAGGTATAAATTAATCCTTTTTTTTTTCTTTTTGAGAATTTTTTTTAAATTTGTTACTAAATAGATTTTAAAATAGTTTTTTTCTTCTTTTTTTTAACTCAAAATGTATATATTTCTTTTTTCTATTTGTGATTCGCCATGTCAGCCGTGAGTGCATTGCGCACACTTTGTAAGTTTGGCTAATTGTCAAAAAAGTGTCTAATTGGAACAAGTTTAGTGTAGTATAAATGATCAATAGGAATAACCTTCAGTTTAGGTGTCTAAATGAAAGATGATGCCAATTTTAAGTGTCTCCAGATGTATTTCGCCTTTGGGAAAAAAGATAGCAACTTTAGATCTAGTTTTCTCTAAGCTAGTGTTTGAATATATATTTAGTTGAAACTTGAAAAAAAGTAATTTTGAAAAATAAGTTTTGAAAGTTGAGATTGTATTTGGACATGCATTTATGTGAAAAACAGTTAAAGTTTTAGGAGTGGAAGAGAAAATTACATCCAGAAACTTTGCTTAAACAACTTTTGGGAACTTAATTTTTTTTTTCCAGAAACTGCTCATATTCCATGAACAAAAAATGATTTTAATTTTTTTTGACAAAAGTAGCCAAAATCTGTGGCCAAACTGGTGCTAAGTCGCGATATGAAATTCAGAAATAATCATTAAGAGAAAAAGCTATCCTCAATAAGTGAAAATTGTTCAATCAAGATTTGTATGAATTAGGATAAAACAAATTATAGTTGGCCAAACTTGTAAAAAGTCAAAAATGTTATTTTTATCACAACAATTCAGCTAAACATTCGTATTTTGTTTAATCTATTTTCCTTCTTGTATTGGGTTGATTTTAGATTGGTTAAAGTATATCATTATTTATTGATTATTCTTAATTGAGCGGTAAGTAGAGGTACTGAAATTTATACGGACGTGTTACTAACAGTAGTCTGAAGTACTTACGTGTTATGTCTATTTTTATAAACTTTGCTTTGGCAATTCAGTATCTGAGCTAATACTTGCATTAATTACAAATTGAGAAACAAAAAGAAGTTATAGGTGGAACTTTTAAAACATGGGAGAAAAAATATTTCCGTTACCGGGAATCGAACCCGGGTCTCCTGGGTGAAAGCCAGATATCCTAACCGCTGGACGATAACGGAAGTTGTTGCTTAGCTCTTTAGTTTTATTTTAATTACCATTATAAACTAAATGAAATTTTCCTTATCTTTGCACAAATAAGCGGCCATATTAATTACTTACTTTCTCTAGTTATATACATATATTATATATTAATTATTACACATGATATATATATATATATATATATATATATATATATATATATATATATATATATATATATATATATATATTAGTCTATTCTTTATTTTAAGTGGTAGGGTGAACGACTATTTGGGTTAATTCTCTTTTCTTTACTAGTATTACAATTTATGTTCCCAGTGATCACATAGAACACCACTTCTTGTTTATGGAATTTAGAGGAGAGCTTATCTCTGGTTAGCTTGTGACCATTGACATTGATTTATGTACGAAATATCTTGACTTTTTCTTGGGTTTTAAAGATCATGTAACACAACACTAGGTAAAATTCACAAAATATTCGCATTTTAGCCCTTGTAACCATTGTCTAAGAGTTCAAATTTTACAAATAATGTCTTGGAGTTTCATTTGTGGAACTGGTAACTCCAAGACAATGGTTATTTTTCAAAAACAGGATCATAAAAGCGGCCAATTGGCGCAATATCTACAAATTACACTCTACATTATAGTCACGAACACTTAATTCTTTAATGATATTGCAGGTATACTTTATAGATTCTGAATTCTCTTTCAAAAAATTATAGGAGACAGAGATTCATATCTCATGTAGGCGATTTTTTCATCTTTACTAAATCGTGGTGGAAGAGTAGTTAATTAGTGGCGGATCTTGAGTATGGTTACAGGTTCCTCGGAATTCAGTAATTTTTGTATAGACGTTGTATATCTATTAAAAAATCTTCTAAATATGTATAAACGTTCAACTATGAACCCAGTTATTATTGTATATTAATTTGAGATTATTGTAAGAGTAATATAAAATTTCGTGTATGTCCTATGTCTAAAAGAGTGTCGTATATATGTAGGAAAACTTTCCTGTTGACCGTTGTACCTAAGGGAAAAAACGAGTGCCTCGGGAAAAAGAACTGACTAGGTTCGCCCTAGTAAATTTGAAGCCACTTCGCCAGCAGGCCAGACTCTATTCTTGTGCTAGGAGAGGTTAGAGGCGGATCCAGAATTCAAAATTTATGGGTTTCTATTATAATTAGGGGTGTACAAAGGAAACCGACAAACCGCACCAACCCGATAATCCGAGTCAAACCGAGAAAAAAAACCCGACTATGGTTTGGTTTGATTTGGTTTGGTGTGGGAAAAAAAACCCGACCATAATTGGTTTGGTTTGGTTTTAACTAAAGAAAGTCAAACCGAGACCAAACCAACCCGACATTACATATATATAAATATTAGATATATTTAACATATAAATATACTTATTGTGATGTAATTTATAAATATTTCTTAAAAAATTCATAATTTTATCTTTTAAGATTGGACTTAGAACTTTTGAATGTTCCAATAAGTTGTATAGCTATTAACATTAGTAAACTAAATAATGCTACCTAAACCAATATCAAATCAATATTAATGCTAACAAAAAACATTCAATTCAATACTATGAACGAGAATGTATTTAATATTTATATTTTATTTTGCAATAATTTAGATAAAAATGCATAACATATTTTTATTTTTTCTTTATTAGCGTTTAGTCATGTGATTGACACTCCCTTATTAATTAGTATACTTATTTTATCATGACTTATTACGTTTAAATTATGTTTATTTTTATTATAACTTTTTAGTTAGCAATATTTATGTTACAGAATTTTATTATCTTTATTGTTGAATATTTTAGATAATGCCATGATACTTTTCATATTTTGTATTATTTTCTTGAAAAATACTTTGGATAGTTGTATATTACTAAGATTAAAGAAATATTTTGAGCACAATTTATATGTTTTGTTCTACGGAGATTTTTCCGGAAAAAACCCGAAAAACCCGAAAACCCGAAAAAACCCGAGAAAAACCGAGAGTGAAAAACCCGAGTTTTTTGGTTTGGTTTGGTCTTTAGATTTAATAACCCGATACAAGTGGTTTGGTTTGGTAATTGTAAAATCCGAACCAACCCGACCTATGTACACCCCTAATTATAATATCAAATTAATATACAATATTAATTGGATTCACACTTATAATATCAAATTAATATACGGGATCTATGTAAAAGTTACTGGGTTCCCAGGAATCCACTAACTATGCTCTATATCCGCCATGTGAGGGGTCAACAAAACCTTTTTAAAACTATTTTCTCGAAGAAAGAAAAAATATATATGTGTATGTAGTGTTATTTCGCGACAAAACTGTGACGACCCGACCCGTCGTCTCATGTGTTACTGCTCCATTTCTCCCCCATTTTATGCTCTTTCATGTTTCGTTATCGATACGTGGTGTGTTAGAGTTAATTCGGACTGGTTTTGATAATAATTGAGACACTTAGTCTCTTTAAGGAAGGCTTAAGTTGGAAAAGTCAACCTGGCGTTGACTTATAAGTTATAGGGCTTGAATGTGATTTTCAATGATTTGCTTAGCTTCGGGAGATGATTTTTGATTTAGGAGTGCGATCGAAATTTATTTTGGAGGTCCGATATAGAATTAGGCTTGAATTGATGAAGTTAGTATTTTGGCGAATTCCGGTTGATATGTGAGATTTTGATGCGAGGGTCAGAATGGAATTCCGAGAGTTTCTGTAGCTTCTATATGTGAATTGTGATGTGTGCGCAAAATTTCAGGTCATTTGGACGTCGTTTGTTTCGGTTTTTGATCGAATGCGTGTTTCAAAAGTTTTTAAAGAAGTTAGGCATGAATCTGATAAGAATTGATGATTTTAGTGTTGTTTGATGTGTTGTGATGATTGGAACAAATTTGGGTAATATTTTAAGACATATTGGTGCTTTTGATTGAGTTCCCGGGGGCCTCGGTATGAGTTCGAGTGGTTAAACGGAGAGTTTTTGAAGTTTGTTGCATGTTGAGGTTGTTGGTATCTGTTGGTTTCGTACCTGCAGTTATGGGACCGCAGAAGCGAGCGGGAAGGCGCACACACAGAAATTGATCCATGTCAGGTTCCGTAGAAGCGAAAGTTTGGACCGCATAGGCGGTCCCGCTGGTGCGAAATTTGGGCCGCAGAAGCGGTCAAGGCCCTTAAGTGAAGGTTCGCACGCAGAAGCGGTCAAGGCCCTTAAATGGGCAAAGGTCGCCCATTTAGGTATGCTCACTCAGCTCGCCTAGGTTATCGTGTGGCATCATCGGGCCATAGTTCTCACAGTTCTCCTCAGGGCCATTCACCACTTAGTGCCCTTCCAGCCCAAAGTTCGTCCCTCTATTAGTTCATGGCTCTTCTATGCCAGGTTCTTGTGCTAGTCATTCCGGTGCCAGGGGTTTCCTTCAGTCCCCGTCTCCAGTACCAGGGAGTTGTTATGAGTGTGGAGAGTTGAGTTACATATGGAGGCAGTGTCCTCGTTGTCTTGGGGGTACATCTCGGCAGAGGAGTTGGCCATCGCTTCAGCACTAGTTACTTCACCATCCACCCACCCATCCAGGAGTGGAGGACAGTGAGCTAGGGATAGCCCTAGAAAGGGAGGTCGAGACTTCTAGTATTTATTCTATTTTAAAAATGTATAGAAATAAATCCTTAACTACAAAGTAAAGGACCTCTTTGTTTTGGTTGAAAAAAAAGTATAATATATATATATATATATATATATATATATATATATATATATATATATAATCAAGCTTTTACAAGAGAGCAGTCAAGGAGATGCATTAGAGGCATCATATTTACAATACTAGAGGTAGAACCTAAAACCCCCGTACAGTACCCAATACTATGAGCAAAAATAGAACTAGCCAAAATAGTACTACAAATACTCAGAAGCGAGCGATAGCCTTCGATCTATCTAATTGTTATAGGTTCTTATCTTAAACGCTTCTGCTTGACAAAAGAATTTATTTCTATATATATTTAAAACATAATTGAATAAATTTAATCATATTCATTAAGAAAAGTAGTAATGTAAAAGATTGCAGTATGCTTTTTATTTGTACTCAGGGATTTTTAAAATACTTGGGTTGAAAGTAGTTGAATAATCAAATTTAGTTTTATATGGACGTTTAGATTTTTCATGTTTGAAATTCAAGTTTATAGTAACGTAAGTTTGTAAAGTTTACTCTAATTAAAGGAGAACTTAACTTAAACTAATATTCTCAATGTTGCTAATGCCAGTTAATTTAGTTTTTTTGATTTTTATTGAATAAGCTTGGCCAACCTAGAGTACATTTTGATGATCTTGTGACAACATTGTTTACTTTGTATTGCAAGGATGAAAAGTTATCTGAATAAGGTAACTAAGAGAGTTGACCAAATTTATCTAAAATTATGTCCTATTCCTGTCCTGCCTCGTTAAAATACGAAAATGTATTTTGACTCATCCCGCATTGTCGTGCCCTATTAAAACTTTGTCCTGCCTTGTCCCATTTAGACTTGCCTTATACCGTCCCGTCCCCATTTGCCATCCCTAGTTGCATTGCAGACTATTACCCTAGCACTCCTACCTATTTCCTGTGAAATATGTATGAGTACCTGTATCAATTCACCAGTTATTGTGTGTTCGTAATTTATTGGTATTAATTTTTTTCTCTTTTTTCAAAAAAAAAAACAAATAAATTTTGAGACCAATATCTCATGAACCCATAATAACAGGTAAATGTATCACATGTCTAGAGCAAATCTTCCTGTTATAAGATTGGCCTCATCGGTCAGTATCTTAGAAATTAGAATTGCACCATGTAAGAAAACTTATACTGATCCGTCCGAGCGTTTCGAGCAACTTTAATCATTTCGGTAGCTTGATTTCATGAGTAATTTATGGTGTATTATGACTCATGTGTATAGTTGGTTTTGGGTTTCAGGTATCTCGGGATTGATTTTGAAGAATGAATCTCAAGTTGGAAGCTTAGAGTTGAAAGAGTTGATCAATTTTGACTTTTGTGTATTTGACTCCAGATCAGAATTTTGATGATTATGTTATGTCTCGATGGTGATTTTTGACTTGCGCATATGCCTAGATTTGTATTTGGATATTTTTAGAAGGTTTCGACACTATTTGGCAAAACTTGAAAAGTTGGTTTCAAATGTGTATAAGTATGACTGAGAGTTGACTTTGATGATAACGGGTTTGAATTATTATTCAGGGAGTTGGAATAGATTCTTTATGTCAGTTAAAACTTGTGTGTAAAAGGTTATTCCGAAGGTTCAACATGAGATTTAGAAGTTAAAAGTTCAAAAGTTTATTAAGTTGGATTTGAGGTACAATTCATGATTTTGATGTTGTTATGTATGATTTGAGACCTCGAGTAAGTCTGTGTTATATTTTAGGACTTGTTGCCATGTTCGGACGGGGTCCAAAGCGGATTGAGCGTGTTTTAGATTAATTTCGGACCATTTTTCTCCATCTTTATGTTGCCGGTGTCCTTCACGATCACGAAGGACTGCAGCGATCGCATAGAGTATATTGGAATAGAGTATTTTTCCTTTTGCATAGCTTTTTTTGAGGTTGGACACTACGTTCGCGACATGTAGTACGTGTTTGCGAAGAGTAGTTTGGGTTGTGCATCGCGTTCATGAGGTCTTGGACGCGAACCTAAAGGGCTAATCTATATGTTGTGTGATTTGTGCTTCGAGAACGCGAGGCATATTCCACGTTCAAGAAAGGTACCCCTGAGCAGTGCACATAAGTACTCTATTTTGTAAGTGCCATTTACCACATGAATTAGTGTAATTACTTTGTACTCGAATTTGATTATGTTTCATGATTCTGTATTCTAATTTGTCATTTGATTGATGATTTTGAAAGAGAAATGGGGGGGGGGGTGTCTAAACTTACCTAAAGCAAAATTTTGAGTTTTGAGCATCGATTCTCAGTCGGAATGAGTAAACTTAGTATGGTTTGATTCATAATTGAATGGATTATCGAACTTTATGAGCTTTATCGGGCTTTGAGGAGTGGGTCCGAGTTTGACTTTGAGTATTTGATTAAAGATTCAACCTTAATTGTTTGGGTTGGTATAACATCCCAAAATCCATTAGTCGCGATGGCATCTAACTCAACCCGCTAGGTAAGCCAACCATACTATCCAATTCCAATAATATTTTATAAGATAATTCATCAAGAACATTATCTGAATCATACACATTTCCCAAGGACTGGTAGTTCAAATCATGAGCTTCTTAGAATAGAGTTTACAAAGCTAATATAAAGTAAATGCATCTTTTGTTTGAAAAGTACATAAAAAGGAGTTTTATTAATTCTACGGCTACCATGAACAAGCGGCTACTATAATAGGAATGCATGTACATCTTCAAATCCAGCTCCCATCGAACACAACAACCTCAACAGCCAATATCTGTACACAACGTGCAAAAGTGTAGTATCAGTACACCGACCCCATGTGTTGAGTAAGTAACAAACCTGACCTTAGGTTGAAAGTATTGACAAGCTGAAATATAGGTCGGGTCCAACACCATTAGCTAACAACAATTCTTAACAATGTAAAGCAATTAAATAAATAAGTAGCTTAGAAAAAAAATGCTCAGTCTTTTCATGATTTTTCTGAAAATAGTTTTGTTTTCCAAGTATATCAGTGAACCCAATCCTTTGTTGAAATCGTAAAAAATATAAGTTTGAAAACTGAAATCTTTCCCGAAAACCTTTTATCAGGTAAATGCTTCATTTTTCAGATAGCATGAGGAAAATATATCTTTATGCTTACATGTCAAGATACATGTAAAATCATAAATGTCACCAAAACCGGGTAGTAAAAAGGAATGCATCTCTATGAAAGCATCCCAAGTACGCAAGACACACGCAATGCCTCTTAGTGATGAACTCATGTACTCACACTCTAAGAGTACTAAATCTCACTATCTCACATTTCTCTCTTACCTTGCTCAATACTCAGCTCACTCAATCACTCAACATTATACAATACTCGTAGGGGCATGCAACATAATCCACATATATATAGCTATAACGCTCGTTGCGGTGTGCTACCCGATCTATATATATAGTCAACTCTTACTAAGGGTGTGCAAACTCCGGAGGAGCTCCTACAACTCAAGCCTTATATCGCTGCGGCGTGCACCCGATCCAAAAAATACAATCAATATAATATGCTGTAGCGTGCAACCCGATCCGATAACTGTCACTCATAATCATGCTCTCAGCCTCACTCAGTCCTCAATCTCTCCAGTCTCACTCAAGAGCTCACAATGTCATGAAACTAGCCCGACAATAATGATATGATGTATTAATAAATAAATAATTGAGATTGAGATATGATATGAATGCATGAATATGAACGAGTACATAATATCAATAAAATCAGTGATATGACAATAAGAAACGACCACTATGGGTCCGAACAATATCAACATAAACTCTAAATATGATATCTAGCATGATTGACAGTTCATTACTTAATCAGATGGTAAAAACACAAATACCAATATAATAGGGCCACTAAATAGTGCCATGAAAATAACAAAGTCTTAATTTACTGGGCGAACGCCCACACGCCTGTCACCTAACATGTCTGTCACCTCATCGTCAATAACTTAGCATGTAATTCAGGGTTTCATATCCTTAGCACTAAGATTAGAAAAGTTACTTATCTTGAATACGCCAATTTCCAATATCAAGCAAGCCAAGCGGTGCTCTAAGCGTACCGTCACTCACGTAACGACCTCCGAACGGCTCAAAACTAACCAAAAGCAACTCAAATATATCATATAAAGCCCAGGAAAATCATTTCAAATGATAAAGATCGAATTCTACATCAAATACCAAATCTTGCTAAATATCACACTTGGGACCATGCCTCGAAACTCGAAAAAACTCACAAAATGCAACAACCCATTCAATTACGAGTCCAACCTTACTAGTTTTACTCAAATATGACTCTAAATCGATGTTCAAAACTCAAAAATTTATATTATGAAATTTTAGGCCAACACCCTCAATTTCATCTTTAGAATTCATCAACCAAAAGCTATAATCGAAGATAGATTCATGGATTATAACCAGGACCAAGTATAGAATACTTACTCCAATTCATATGGTGAAAATTGCTCCAAAAATCGACTCAATCTGAGCTTGGAAATGTTAAAATGAAGCTTAAATTGTGAACCATAGTATTTAACATTCTGCCCAGCACTTCCGCTTCTATGCCACATTAGCCGCTTCGTTGGCGTCACTTCTGCGACACAGACTCTGGTTCTGTGGACTTTACTAGCCAAACAACCCCTCGTACCTACGAATCAACATCCGCTTCTACGCAACCGCATGTCGCTACCAAACTCACTCCTGCAATGAATCTCGCTCATGTGCACAAGGTCTTCTCTTCCGCGGGGCCAAAAATTCGCCCATAATCCTGCTTCTGTGATCCATTCCAACCAGGCCTTCTTTCGCTTTTGTGATCAACTGTCCACTTCTGAGTACTAGCACTTGTGTGAATCCTTCAGCAGATGCGGAAACACCAAAATCAACAGCCTTCAACAACAAGAACATAAAGAAAAATGATCTAAAATAAAATCTAAAACACACCCGAGCCCCTCGGGACCCCGTCAAAACACACCAACAATATCCATATCATAATAAATACTTTATTTAGGCCTCAAAACACACATAACAATATCGAAACGATGATTCACACCTCAATTCAAACATTAATGAACTTGAAACTTCAAACTTACACAACCTATGCCGAAACCTATCAAATCACGTGCGATTGACCTAAAATTTTTTATACGAGTCATATTTGATATTATGTACTTGATCTAACTTTCGAAATCAGAATTCAATTCCGATATCAAAAAGTCCACTCCCGGTAAAACTTTCAAAAAACTTCAACTTTTGCCATTTCAAGCCAAATTCAACTATGGACCTCCAAATAAAAATTCGGACACGCTCCTAAGTCCAAACTCATCCAACGGAGATAACAGAACCATCAAAAATCTAATTTGAGGTCGAGACTAAAAAGTCAAACTTTTTTTTGTAGGTTTCAACAATGATACCTTTTAATTTTGAAGTTTCTAGGTGAGAATCATTCTTAGGAATCAATCTCAAATAATATGAAAACCAAAACCGATGATTCACGTAGTTATAATACATCACACAAAGTTACTCATGCCCTGAAATAGCCAAGTGAAGTGCAAATGCTCAAAACGGTCGATTTGGCCCTCTCTTATTTGCCTTGGTAATGGATGCTCTAACTCGCCATATTCGAGGGGATGTGCCATGGTGTATGCTCTTTGCTGACGACATAGTCTTGATAGACGAGACGAGGGCTGGTGTTAATGCGAGGTTGGAGGTCTGGAGACAGACCCTCGAGTCCAAGGGTTTTAAACTAAGCAGGTCTAAGACAGAATATCTAGAGTGCAAGTTTAGCGCCGAGTCGAGCGAAGTAGGCTGGGACGTGAAGCTGGGATCTCAGGTCATAGCCAAGAGGGACAGTTTCAGATATCTTGGATCAGTGATTCAAGGGGACGGAGAGATTGACGGGGATGTCACTCACCGTATAGGAGCGGGGTGGTTGAAGTGGAGGCTCGCATCGGGAGTCTTGTGTGACAAGAAAGTTCCACAGAAACTCAAGGGGAAGTTTTATAGAGCGGTGGTTAGACCTGCCATGTTGTATGGGGTGGAGTGCTGGCCTGTGAAGAACTCTCATGTCCAGAGAATGAGAGTTGCGGAGATGAGGATGCTCAGGTGGATGTGCGGGCTCACCGGATTAGATAAGATTAAGAATGAAGTTATTCGGGAGAAGGTGGGGGTGGCCCCAGTGGATGAGAAGATGCGAGAAGCGAGACTCGGGTGGTTTGGGCATGTGCGGAGGAGAAGCCCTGATGCACCGGTGAGGAGTTGTGAGCGACTGGCGGTGGTTGGCGCGAGTCGAGGCAGAGGGAGGCCTAAGAGGTATTGGGGTGAGGTGATTAGGCGGGATATGGCTAGAATGGGGATTTCCGAGGACATGACCCTTGATAGGAAAGTTTGGAGGTCTAGTATTAGGGTTGTAGGGTAGGGCCTTCTAGAATTCTTAATACTTCTGTTAGGGGCTGAGTGGGGTTTGGTAGCGACCTCTATAGTTAATTAATGTATTGTATTGTGCCTCTTGTGGTAGTAACCGATTGGTATTATTGCATGTCATTCTACTTTTGGTTTTATGTTTAGATAATTACTTATTTGATTTATCCCGGATTTACTAAGATTGTTTTGTTTTGTTTGTTGATTTTCTCTCTCCTTTTCTGAGCCGAGGGTCGGCCGGAAACAGCCTCTCTACCCTTTCGGGTAGGGGTAAGGCCTGTGTACGTATTACCCTCCCCAGACCCCACTTTGTGGGAACATACTGGGTAGTTGTTGTTGTTGTTGTTGTTGAGTATATTTTAGCTAATCTCGAGTCGTCCGAAGGCCGATTTGTGCGAGATGAAGCTTTTAGTATCTCAATTTGGCTTGTTTGGGGTAAGTGGCTTGCCTAACTTTGTTGAATTTTTTTCTACTAATTGTTATTATTTGCTACATGTGGGGGTAATGAATATATGATGTGATGAGCGTATATGCATGTGCCATGATTTATCATGGTTGAGGGTAGATTATACGATTATTTGTACCTTGATGGAGTATGAGACCTTCTTGCTTCATGTTTTACATGACTTCTAAATTGCTAGGACTATGAAGTTAAATGCTAGAAATCATGATTTAGCTTATAATAGCTTGATTAAAATTTGACGGACTTTTTGTGAAACTGTTGATGTGCTGAGTTCGGTCGTCATTATACTTAATACAAAATACACCGTTATAACCATTATTCTTGAGATATAGGATTCTATACTTGAGTTGAAGATCATTTTTTTGATTTGTTGAGATACTTGAACAGTAAGGTTCTTGAGGTTTATTGAATTGTTATTGGCTTGAAAGCTGCGATTGATGTTCATTTGGAATATTTGTTTAATCACTGTCCTTGATGCTATTCATGCTTCCTACCTTTCTTGTTATTGATATACATGTGCTTGGCGAGGAAGAGTATAAATCATGAAGGGTGATGTCGTGCCATTGTATATACATTATTATGTGAGGAAGAGTGCAAAGTACGAAGGGTGGTGATGCCGGCCATTTTATATATATTATCGTGTGAGGAGGAAATTAAAGTAAAACACAAAGGGTGGTGATGCCGTGTTATTTCATTTACATTATCATACGAGGAGGAGAGTAAAAGCACAAAGGGTAATGTCGTACCATTATTTTTATATTATCATGAGTTCATGGCACAAAGATTATTTCCATGCAGGGGAGGACGAGAGACATGCATTATATTATGATATCTTTTCCTTGTGTATACATTCATGCCTTTATATTGAGCTTTACTATTGCACCTATATTTTCAATATGACTTATCGTTGTTGTTCTGTCTTTTACTTCTACCTCATCTGTTGTTGTATTATTCACGTCTTCTATCTGTCTAACTTGTAAATATCATGTTTTCCTTCTTGTTTGACATACATACATCCATTCCATTTCTTAATTGTTGCACTTTCATATAAGCCTTCTACCATGTTAGTTGTCCATGCCTTCTATTTGTTTAGCTTATAAGATCATGCTTTTCTTCATATTTGATATCTAAATCTTAGCCTTCTACCATCTTAGTTAGTGAAATTTACGTTTTTCTATCTTAACTGCTATCATTACTCATATGCCTCCTACCTAGTCTGTTATCGTTGCATATATGCATATTCTTGTTAGTTATTGCTATATGTGTATCTCCCACTTTGTCGTTAACCTTCTTGGTATTGTTATATGTATGCTGTGTGGGGAAGAGTTAAATTTACAAAAGGTGTTGTCGTGCCAATTGATTTGACATAATGAAAAATATTTGTTAAGGATGAGATAAATGCATGAATGGTATTACCGTGCCATTTGATTTGATATATTAAGTTCATTTCTCACACTATGAAAGCTTTGGATTCAGTATCGTGGTTGATGATCATCGCTTTAAGAAAAGGATTAGCTGCGATATAGAGAAATATTGACCATAATTTCTTCTAGTAAACATTATTGTTTCGCATATTTGTTCTCGTCCTCTTCTTTGTTATGTTTTAGTATTGTTTTTGTTGTTATTCTACTGCACAGGTTATAGCAGCGAGTATTTTTTAACTGAAAAGCCTTTTTATTACTTTATCGAAGTTAGTCAAGATACTTACGGGGCACATGGGGTTGGTTGTACTCATACTACACTTCTGCACCTTGCATGCAGATTTTGGAGCTGATTCTGCTATGCATAGGGGGAGCTCGCATTAAAGCTGTACCCGTTGTCCGGACATGACTACCATTTGTCCTTGGTAGTTTTAGATTTATGTTCTGTTTTTATTTAATTCAAACGGATATTGTATTTATTTATCATATCGGTTTGTAAATCTAAATTGTAGTCGCTCTTGACTTGTACTATCAGTTCTTGGGAAGTTGTATAAATTTCAGTTAATTCACTTATTGGTTTCATATTAATGTTAGAACTGTGTTGATTGTATTTGATTTACCTAGCGGGTCGAGTTAGGTGCCAACACGACTAAGTGGATTTTGAGTCTGTGAGAAAAAATATGGTACCAATAGCATTCCCAAAATGAAGTACCACAATGCTTTTAAAAGCAAAACGTGCAAAAAAGGTTTAATTTCTCAAAGAAAGAAAGTGTTTAGTATGACAATAATCATATTTCAAATGAATTAACACTAATTCCAATATCCAATATACAAAATGGTGTTAAGTATCAACTCTTCAAAGTTACTATTCAACAATCGACTGCTACCTGTTGGATTCAAATTGCGCTTATTGTTTGAAGACAAATTTCTCTGAAGTGCATATGAATTGGTTTGCATTAAATGACGAATCAATGACTTCTAATAGCAAACAACAACAATAACTAACCAGTATAGTCCTATAAGGTGGGGTCTGGGGAGGGTAATATGTACGCAGGCCTTACCCCTACCCGATAGGGCAGAGAGACTGTTTCCAATCGACCATCGGCGAAAGATCGAAAAAAGAAAAAAAAAAACAAAAACAAAACAAACAAAAAAACATTAGTGACTTCTAATAGCAACAGTTATAATTAATACGTACCTGCCCTGGAATGTTTATGTGGTGAAGTATCACCATCGTAATATGGCGTAAATTCAAAATATTATCTATTTGATTGTATTATTATTATCTAGACTCTAGAGTAGCAACAGCCATATAGGGAAAGCAAAGGTTGTGTTCAGTTCAGCATCACATGGACAAGGCTATTTCAGCAGAAAAGTCTTGGATAATACTTCTTGTCTTTTGGCATACTTACGATTATATAACTCCCCAAAATTTACTGTTTTTATAAGAGAATCCATGAAAAAGCCAATAGATAGGGACTTCACATAAGAGTTGTAATTATTCACATGCCCTCTGCTTGCTTGTGAGCTCCCACTTTGCTGAATTCATTTATTCCCTTCAATAATAGGGATTTGAACATTTAAAATTCTCTGTCAAGACTTCAACTTAATAATGTATTTATATTTGGCATAGTACCTTTTTCAATTTTATCGTGAGCCTAGCACTTAGTTGAAAGCGAAAGTCATATTTGGATATATGAAATAAATACAAGTTTAATTTTATTTGTTAGATATTGGTCACATCGTTACAGTCTAGAAAAGAAATATCGGTAACCAAGTCCTGGTTGTAAATATAACGAGCCAAGTATAAAGCTTGATATTTCTAGGGGTGTTCATTAAAATCCGAAAAATTGAACCAAACCAAAAATCAAATCAAATCGACTAAAAAAATCGATACTTTTTGGTTTGGTTTGGTTTTGATATTGATTTTAAAATCTATCAAATTTAGTTTGATTTTGATTTTAATGAGAAAAAATCGAACCAAATTTACTATAGAAGTTGCTATTTCAAATTTGTTATTACACTTATATATATGTATATTATTATATAAAATTTAAAAAAAATTATGGTAAATGTTGTAACAGTTTGCACTTTAATATAAGTAGTTCTTTACCTTTATATTCTACTTTGATTGGTAGGTTTTTTTTGTTTAGTGTAAGAATCCATTTTGTATTAAAAATAACATACTTTTAGTTGAGTCTTTAAATTATTCATCACCATGTGATTCAATTATCATCAATATATCTTGGTAAATAATAGATTTCTCAAAGGGAAATTAATTTGATAGTGTTACGTAGAAAATGTGGTCGCCGAAATATGTGTTTGGTAGTGTATGTCTTTTATTTAATAAAAAATAGATAAATAACCGGGGGGACCAAAAAAACCAAAAAATCGAATAAAAAAAATCGACTTAATTGATTTGGTTTAATTTTAATATTTGAAAAATTAATTTACTTATTTGTTTTTTTAGGAAAAATTGATCGAAACCCAACCATAAACGTTCTTCAGACATTGCATATATCATGTGACATCCCACGTGCAAATGTACTAGAATTGCACTGCTTACAAAGAAGAGTGTTCATATTTTGTGTCCCCCCACGTGCAACTGATTTGAGACTGTTGTTCATATTTTAAATTTTAATACACACTCGGAAGAATAAAAAAATATGCCTTCACAAGTTGTATCAGCCTATCAGGCCAGGCATAACTTTAATATCATTTTCATTATTTTACCTATCTTGTTAAATTATTTACAAATCTTGCCATGCCTTGTTCACGAGTTATGTCGGGCGGATATGACTTTGGTTCATAATCATCATTCTACATATCTTGTTAAACAATTCACAATTCTTGTTCTTGCTAATAAGAGATTCGACGAATTTTGTAGCCTACAAAATTTTAGGCTTTATTTTTTTTATATTTTTTATTTAAAGTTTATTTTTTAAAATATAAAGTTATTAATAAAAAAAATTTATAATTAATTTCTCTTAATAAGTTTTTCTTAATTGACAATATAGCTAATCTTAGTAGGTAAGAGTTTATGAATCTTAATTTTGAAAGACTTTTCTCCGTTGAAGAAATAGTAAAATGAGTTATTAACATTAATTTTTAAGCATATATCCATTTGGAGCCCACGAGGATTGGCTGATTTGGTTGTGTGAGTCGTTTCCCCACATGGAAGACCTGGGATTGATTCCCTGACTAACAACCTCGCAGTTAGAGCTCGTCGCACCTAGCTTGCCTATTGCGGTTTACATATCGCGTGTGGTTTGCGAGCTATATATTGCATAATGACCAGATTATCTAATGCGCACCCGAGGGATAACGACGGGGGTTTCCCGGAAAATTTTCCAAGAAAATAATATAGACATTTGGAAAAGAATCGAATCTGTTTGTTTGATTAGGTATATCAATTAAACATGTGTCTTCTAATTATTATTTTTTCTTGACACTTTTAATTTAGAAAATAAATCTAAACCATCAATATCATATTTATTATTATGCTTTAAAGTAATTCATTATTATGGTAATATTTTACAAATTTTCATCATCTAGTGATTTCGATTTTTTACCGTTAAAATGAAAAATAAAAACTATTATCATATGCTTCGAATTGTTCAAATATATTTTGAAATGAAAAAATAATTTTGTCTATTATGTATAAAAGTAATCAACTCTAAAAGATTCTTCGAGAGATTTTGACAACATTCTCATCAAATTGTTTGTTTCTATATATTACACGTTTCTTACGAAATTTAGATTCGATATTGATTTTCAACACAATTTCCTCGGCAGAAAATTTTCTTCTCTATAGTGGTTAAATAAAGAAATTAAACATTTTTGCTTTATACATCTTTTATATATATATATATATATATATATATATATATATATATATATATATATATATATATATATATATATATATATATATATATATATATATATATATAGAATCTATTACGTATAATAAAAAATGGGACCACTATAAATATGGGCCTAAACCAATTATTTTACTTACTTTAGGAAAGGCACCTGCTCGCCAAATAGGTAAAACTTATTTATGTCGTTCAATTGTTGACAAAGTTTTGTCGGAATGCCTAGAGTGATACCATCTTTATTCTACCATCATGATAAGTTGTTAACCAGTTTAACCTGATTGACAAATCTTCTATGTATTAGTTTAATTTTTAAGGCCATACGAAATGATGCAGAAAATTATTATGCTTTACCTAGAGTGTAACGATTTTTTAAAAGAGAGCCTCTTCTATTAAACTAGTATGATAATGCAATACTTATTTGTGACGATCCAAAGGGTCATCACTTATTTTCTTAATCTTTTCGAGCTTCTGAGGTTTTGAAAATCTCATTTATAGTTGCCTCGATTGCATGCGAAATCCGGGCGCGAAGCTGAAAAATTTTTATGTTGAAATATATGAAATATGTGGAAAATTTGAAGAATTTTGATATTAATATTTATATGGTTGACTTTGGTCAACATTTTTGGTAAACGGGCCCGGACCCGTGATTTGACGGTCTCGAAAAATCCGTAGAAAAATATGAAACTCGGGCGTATGCCCGGAATCGAAATCCGAGATCTAGAACCCCTGTAAACGAATTTTTCTGTTAAATTGTTTTCTGAAAATGTTTAAGGAAAATAAAACTGAAATTTGATTAAAAAGTAATGGTATAAGGCTCATATTTTGGTTCCGACACCCGGTACAAGTCATACATATTGGTTAAGCGCTTCCAGTAAAGTTTGGCTGAAAACGGATGTTGTTTGACGCGTTTCGGCCTTAAATTGAAAATTTTGAAATTTATGAAATTTTAAATGAAATCTTGAGTTTTAAGGTTCAATTCATTGATTTTGATGTTATTTTGGCGATTTGATCGCGCGAGCAAGTTCGTATGATGTTTTTGAGCCAGTGTACATATTTGGTTTGAATCCCCGAGGGCTCGGGTGAGTTTCGGATAGGTATCGGGATGGTTTTGGACTTGAAAATGCAGCAGAAATTCTGCAATTTCTACACAGGGATTTTGTTCTACGCGATCGCGGCCTCATCCACGCGATCGCACTGTATTGGCCACTCCTTCTACGCAATCGCAGCATCCCTCACGCGATCGCGTAGATTCCAGTTTTCCCCCAACGCGATCGCATAGGCCAAATAGGCCGCCTCGTGAATTTCCTCTACACGATCGTAGCTTTACTCAAGCGATCGCATACGAGGCCAGTCTTTCCTCTACGCGATCGCAGACCAATTCACGCGATCGCGTAGGGTAATTTCGCCCAGTGAATTTTTCAGCTCAAAACAGAACACTTACGGGATTTTATTTTCTCAAAACTCTCTCTTCTCCACAGCATCTTGGGCGATTCTTGAGCAATCCTTCTTCAAACTTCTTGGGTAAGTGATTCTTGACTCGTTTTCTCTGTTTTCCATCAATATTATTTGAATTCCTAGGCCTAAATATGTGTAAATGGGTAGAAAAATTAGAGAAATGAGTATAGTTAGGGTTTTCAAAGAATTTGCGATCTAGACCTCGTTTTGGGGTCGAACTTAAGAATGAATTGTATATTTGAACTTGTGGATGATTGGGTGAATTTATTTTGGTTCAAACCTCAAGTTTCGAGCATGTGGGCCCGGGGTCAATTTTTACTATTCCGGGCAGAATGTTGTAAAAGTTATATTTAGACATATGAACTAGTTTGTTAAGTAGAATTGACAATATTAAATTAATTGTGTATAGATACGATTGGACTGGAGTCAAATTCGAAAGGAAAAGGCATTGCTACGGATTGAATTGTTCGAAAACTTTCGAGGTAAGTGTTTGTTCTATCCTAGCTTTAGGGAATAGGAATTGAGTTTATGTATAAATTGTTATATGTGGAGTCCGACGTATAGGCATGGTGACGAGTATCTATACTTTGGGGTCGAGCATGACCGTGGGTCTAAAAATGGATTAAATTCTTATTAATCCTATGTGTTTATGTGAAGGGAAATAATTATTGGTTTTGTACCGGTAATATATATAAATTGTTGATTAAGAGTTATTGGTGTCACACCGGTAACAGAGATATATTGTTAATTTATTATCATTTATTGATTTTATACCGGTAATATATATAAATTGTTGATTAAGAGTTATTGGTGTCACGCCGGTAACGGAGACATATTGTTGATTTATTATCATTTATTGGTTTTACACCGGTAATATAAATAGTGTTGAAAGTGAATATTATTGGTTTAATACTGGTAATACTTTTATATACTTACTGTTGATCAGAGATTATTGGTTTAATGCTGGTAATATACATTAATAAAGAATTGGGATCGTGTGGCGCGCCGACCACTTATATGATAAGAAATGAGATCGCGTGGCATGCCGACCACAAAGTGATTTGAATCTTGGCATTGACCATAGTTGTCGGTAGCCTATTGTTAAATCTTGGAGCGAGTGGTACGCTACCACAAGATATGCAAATGAAAAATGAATTGAGACATGAAAGTGAGTTCTGTTCTATTGTTTAGATTACATTAGATATTATGAATTATTGATTGTTATTTCAAAGCAGATTCTTTCCTTATAAACGTTCGATAACGTTTTCCTGCTGTTGAATATATATATATATATATCAACTGTACAAGTTTATGTGGGTGTCTGGTCCTAGCCTCGTCGCTACTTTGCCGGGATAGGCCATGCACTTACCAGCACATGTGGTCGATTGTGCTGATACTACACTCTGCGCTCATTTTGCACAGATGTTACGGACAGCAGCATCGACAGTAGCACGATTGTGGATATTCCGACTACTGAAACTTCGAGGTAGCCTTGCAGGCGTCCGTAGGACCCGTTGTCTCCCCTGTCTATTTTTTTTTTCATTCTGTTATCTCATGTATTTGAGATAAACAGCTTATATTTCTTTTAGACGATTATGTGTATTATTCCTAGAAGTTCGTGAGTATTGTGACACCAGTCTTGGGTAGTATATCAATGTTTGGATTTTCTGTATCGTATTTAGTAAATTTGCTAAATCTTCCGCTAAGTTTAATTATTCCGCTGTAATTACATGATTTTATTTAAAGTTTTAAGAAGAGAGTTGTAACTAATAAAAATGTAAGTAACATTTTGCTTGACTAGCTTCCAGTAGTAGGCGTCATCATAACTCCCGATGATGAAAAATTCGGATCGTGACATTATTACATCTAAACATGAATTTTTTTTATACCAATAGAAAAAATAGCGAACTGGTCCATAATATATAGGACAATAATTAGGGACAAAGTCGAGACTCTGGCTAGCTAGAGAGACGGTAAAGTGGTATTAGTACAAGTTTGCCATGTGTTTCTCTTGCCAACAAAGGTACGCACCACCAAGAGTCGAATAAAGTTCAGCTGGAAAAGTATGCCAGAAAACACAATTATTATATAATCAGTTGACTGCATCACCTTTTCTCATCTTCTTCCATAAATAAATGTAGACATGATGTAATGATAAATAACTTTTATTTTTAATCGAGAGGTTATGAGTTCGAATCTTTCAAAGAGTAAGATAAAAAGTTTTTGAACGAAAGAATACCGATGGTTTATTTAGAAATAGCCTCCCTACCTTGGGGTAGAGGTAAGGTCTGTATACACGCTACCTTCCTCTGACCCATTAAATAGAATTATGTACTGAATTATTGTTGTTATTGTTCCATAAATAATGTATAATGAAACAACAAAGATTGTGTTTGAATAGTAAGTACTCTTTCATTCTTATTATCTTGAGTTGGAGTCCTAAGTATTAAGTCTCTTTTTTAGAAACTGTTTTACCCTCAGAAAAATTTTCAGTTCGAATTTAGATTTAGTTGATCCCGGTATAAGTATCTAATGAAATTTTTTTTGTAAAAAAAAAACATAAAGGGACAACGTGTAAGAAATATGCATCTTTCTGAAATTTGGCAGGAAGTGCCTCCCCAAACTCATCCAGATCTGATTCCTCGTGCGGTCTATCCAGTGATATAATTTAAACAAATCTTTATGATTTCACGCAAATATCCAATTGGCCCATACTTTGATAATGAAGTTTCAATAAGTTTTTTTTCGTAGTTGGTGAAGCTTGAAACCTCAAATACCTGTATGATGAGGGCAGACCACATAGATATATCATGTGAAAAAAGAAATTGAAAATTCTAGCATACCGTATCACACATATATCTTCCTTTATTCACTCAATGACTCGTCTGTCATTTGGTTTAGTAAATATAAGGCTGAATACGTAGGTGACCCCTTAAACTTGTCCAAATATTTTATTTAGGCACTTCAACTACGGGGCATACCAATTGAACACATAAAGTTAGTCAAAAGTGAACCTATTAGATCCTTAAATGACAATCTCTTGTAAGGATATGGTGCGTGACTTTCAAATACTTGATATGGCAAAAAAGACTGAATTTTGTATGACACGTGGAAATAACATATATAAAAACTTTTTAATCAGCCAACCCTTTTCCTCTCCCCCTACAGTCATCTACTTTATTAAAACAATTGTAACCACCACAATCATCATGTACCATACCATTAACATGATTTAAGTTACCCAAATCAGAACGAATTCGTCTTAATCCCTCCCCCCCCCCCGAAATCATACTTCAGTTCTTAAAAGGATAAGTTAATCAAAAGTTCTCAAGATCAGTTCCCAGTGTGTTTGCCTTACTATTAAATTTTCACTGTTATATTTGGCTTGCGAAACTCTATCCACCTTTTAACAAGTTTTATTACACTAATAGTAATTCAAAAAGTATAAGTTAATACTTGACGTATTTGGCACTCCAAAATGGTATCCAACAAGACGGAACAACATCTCAACTCCGGTCCTTTTGATGTCTCAAGCAGCTCAATAATGAAACTATCAAAAATTTCATGGATTTGAGATGGAACACGCCTATCTGAAAAAAATATCTTTTGTAGCTTCATCCTCTATTTGCTCGCTCTCGAAAGTACTTTGCTCCTATCAATTCTCAAAGACCTTATTTTCAATTCAAAGGCAGACCTAGTAGTAACCCAGATCGAATTTCATTCTAAACCCAGCTTGAAAAAGGTTGTCAAAATTTCTAAAGAAGCTGGAAACAGAATTTAGTCCCCACGCAACAATTAATATGCTGCACTCTTTTTCATTCGTCCAGTTTTTGTACCAATTGGATTTTTCTGGTAAGGTTCTTAACGAGATAGTAACGATAAGCATACTACAAAGGAAGCGCAGAAATAAGACCTTTAAACGACAAGGCATGGAAACAATAAACTATTACGGGGCGATTAGATAATCTTTTTTTCAGTAGCAAGGTTCCTACCAGTACACAAAACTTGCTATTTAGCCAAAGTTTACCCGACCATTCACGGGTGCAAACCACTGGGGATGGTTAGGTTGTCTTTGGCTCTATATCAAAATTACTAATGGGACGTGAAGCTTACTATCGAACCAAAGATTATCCAATCATTCACTAGTGGAGTCATCAAGTAATAAGACTTTCAGTGTTCAAATCCATATTTCTTTCATTTGAACACCGGGGGAATGATATGATAATATGGATACATGGCTTCCACATAAATCGGGACTATAAAATCCAGGAACAAAGATGTATCATCGGAACCAGGAACTGCACGGCTAGCTCGGTAGAAACAGGTACAAATTAGCCACAAGTAATGGCAATTTTTTTAGCACAACGAATTCTTAGGTACTTTTGAAAATGGAAGGAACAAAGTAAAGTTCTTTTATTTTTATCTTGTTTCTTGTCTAAACGATGAATTAATTTTATCATTTGAAAGTTAATCAAATACTTCAAATATCAGTGCTGGAATGAATATGAGACGTCCTCTTCAAGAACATCATAAATATAAGAGGTCCCTCTCTTATGAAATCTTAATAGTAAAGGGTTGGTTCCAGAAGAACTTATGCACATAATCCAAATTTCATCAGGAAAAAGTGCAGTTTTACATGTCGACACAAAAAAGTAAAATTTGTGCAATGCTCAAATAAAAAAAATACTTTTATATATAATAAACATGCCAAGCAGCACAAGTACAAAAGTATGAAAAAGTAATACCAAGGGAAAAGAAGCAAAAGCTAAACTTTCGAGTCCCCAAAACATGGGGAAAGTGAAGCATCAGCACCCCAGTAGAAGTAGGCGGATCTGCCGCTGTCTCAGCACCTTGTCCTTCATCATCATCCCCTTCAAGTTCCTCCTTCATTCCCAATAATACGGAACTGGAAGTAGAAGAGTCAGTTGCATCAAGTTGAATCGGGAAGCCCCTTCAGGAAGTTGACTCTAGTTCACGGGCCTTAGCAATCTCAAGATCAAAGTCAATGATGCCCGCTTTGGCCTCTTTCAAAGTTTGTCTCCTCACACTATACATAGAATATATTTTTTCAAATGAGGATCTAGCGGACTGAAGGCTGACGTTAGGGTCACGGATAGTGAAGTTATAAACTTTATTATGCTCTATGACCTTTTTATGCTTCTCTTCCATCCAAGAATGCTTCTCCTCAGAAACAGCAACCTCTTTAGCTTTGGAGTTCAAGGCTGCCTTTAAATTATTATCTTTCAAGAGAGGTAGCCTCGCGCTCGGCAGCAAAAAGAACATCACTTTGGACCTCAAACCACATTTCCTTGGCCTCTTGAAATTGTACCCTTAACCGGGCTGCCTCTTGGTTTAGGGTCACCGCCTCTTGTTCTCTCTTCTACAATTAAGCCTTCAACTCAACAACTTTGGCAGCTTGTGCTTCCGGTGTCGCGAGACGAGCAGTAAGTTTCTCCCAATTATTCAATAGTTGATCCCACTCATATGTGATTTTTCCTTTTGTCAAGAATCAACCTCTGAAGGCCCTTAGAAACAAGGAAGTTAGCCTGCAAAGTAAAAGTCCAAATAAAAATCCTACCATAATGAAGTTAGAAGAAACAATAAAGGGAACAAATATCATAACTTTGTTGCGTTGTGCATGCATGGAGTTGTTTATTCTTATATTTTTCTGAAACTAGAGACTTCAGATACTTGGAGAATTCCACCGGCCGGAGTAGCAGATGACACTTAGTAGAGACCGAGAAGGAGATACTACTCCTACTCCGCGGATCTACAAATAGGAAGGGGAGGCAAATAGTTATGCCCCAAAATTTCGATGGATTGGGGACTGGGGAGGAGGGACATCCTCCTATTTGGTGTCTACGGCTGGTGATGTACCATTTGTTGGTAGTGAAGGTATGGTTGTCAAAGAAGGAGATGAAATTGATTGCGTGTGGGTTGAGAAGGAGCTGCGACAAAATAAGTGCCAGCTATTGGTTGCTCATCAATCGAAGATGGAGGCCCTGTACCTAGCCTCACAGTACTGGGATTAGCAATTGGGATTCAGAAGTGAGAGGTGGCATCTTCCACTATATCACACTCTCCCCCAAAGCGCGTGGAAATCGTCCTCGATTGATGTAACTAGATCATTAGATTGAGCATTCTGTTGAGCTGATGAATGTCGTCGTCTCCTCTGTAGAGAACCCATTCATCACTGGATCCCCCATTATCATCGATCACAATATTTTCTATGGCTGGCTCGGGTGAGGCGTTCTTCACCTTTTTATTTTTACCTCGGGTGTAGAAGAACGTCGCCTTTTTTGTTGCTTGTTCTCCGGTAGGGGACTCTAAGAGAAGAAGTCTATACGAGAAGCATGTGTGATGACACCCGTTCGGGTGAAGGCCTCCAACATCAACTTCCGTATCTACAGGATCAAACAAAATGTCCTCCTTGGAAACGATAACAGAACCCTACGGAAGACCTGAATTCAACAAAAAGAGAAGTTAACTAGTTTTCTTATACGCGAGGTAAAAACAAGATTAGTTCGAAAATCAACTTACCATGATTTTTGGCCTTCCACCCGTATGTGAGGACCAGTTCTTTCTACCGACAGGTTTCAGGCGTAGTAACATCTGAAATCTTTTGGACCTACTGGTCCACGCATTCAACACATTATGGTGTCCACCGAGTTACTAAAATAATGAAAGAGAAGAATCAGTAACAATATGAAACAATCTTTAATCAAAGAAAAGAATGACGTTGAACTCACATGTACGAGTCCATGACTCAGGAAAGGATGGAGTTGTTACCGAGATGATATACCTGGTAGCAACTATAACGAACCGCTTTATCCATCGATGATCGTTATCGTCATATATGCTGGTGATCAAAGCATGGTGATCACGTTTGCTGAAGTTTATCATTCCCCCATGAAAAATCTTAGGGGAATAAAGGTTCATCATTCGAGCCAGGGTGAGCTCTTTCCCCGTCTCCTAACATAACCGCCAAAGACAAGCTACTGTCTGCCATATAGAAGGGCTCGCATGTGCGATGCAGACTTGATAGCAAAAGGAAAACTCCAAGATTACGAGGACAAGTCCTCCCCCTCCCCCCAATGAGAATGGACCCCAAGTGAAAAGGTACTTTTAAGCGTACGTAAAACCTTTCCTGGTAAAGATTACCCGCTCCACCAGATCGGGAGCGATGATGTTCAAATCATGGCAATCATAGATTTTCTTTATAGTATGAATGCTAGAAGGACAGATGAAAGAAGGGTATATACCAACTACCTATGTGCGAGAGTTAGCAGAAGGGAACTTCTTTTCGAAGTCCTTGGTTGTATTAAGCCTTCTGGGGATAATGGTGCTCACGGTAGGGGGAATGGAAATATCAAGTGCTTTCCTTATTCTTTGAAGAGCTGGAGTTTTTGGAAGTGGCCATCGTTAGCAGAAATAAGTGAGAATTTCTATGAAGAAAAAGGTTAAAGAAAGATGAAATCAAGAGAGAGTTAAGTAACAAAAGTTGAGCGATTTTGAAAATTATGGAGTGTGAAAGAAGGAGAATGAGGCGTATAAGTATAGGAATAGGCGCCTAAATCATGGTCATGATTACCTCGAGAACCGGAGAAACTATTGTTGAATCATGGAGTGACGTGTGTTTAGGGAATTAAATGCGGAGACATGCATCCAATCAAGAGTCATAAACTTTGCAGAGGGGAACATAAAAATTTTGCCAAGAAAAGTATCTTCACCAACTTCCCGATGACACAAAGATGTTCCACTAGAAAACAGGGGGACTATCTGTTTACGGTTAAATTAGTTTGTATTTAATACTCATATAATAGAGCGACACATGAAATTAGAGACATATGAAAGACCAGACATGTGAAAATCAAAACTGGGGGTAGCAGTTTCGGTTGTCATCAGGAAGCCCTTGAAGGGAATGTTTCTCATGAAGACAAATGAATGACTACCAACCAATAACATTCAATGAAGAATATTCTGCAGTGTTAGATACACGGTCCATTACAGATAATATTGCACCCACAGTCTGCCATTATTAATTCTCCAATGGGCCCCATAATTATCATTTAAGAGGAATTTCATCTTAGTACACTGTTCCGTGTGTGGAACTATAAATAATAATATCAATAGCGATTAAAGAGGCACGATTTTTCTAACAAACTTATCACATATACTATTCAAGAGCTCAATAACATTTCATTTCTTGCTTATTAAGAATCGTGTTGCTACCTTCGGAACTCTGCTCCCGAAACCAGGCTATTTACTAATTTATCATAGTTGGAACATGAAGTCATTTATTTATTATTTTGGGATCATATCAATTCGCTTGTGTCTATAAACCATGATATAAAATCAACGGGTACCGTTTTACGGGTAAACACGTACTAGTTGCTTGAATTATTTATATTACCAACGTGCTATAGGTACGCATATGCGTGAGGTTTGAGCCCATATGCGGGTATCGAGTTATCTATCCATGCTCGAGGTAAATATGCCTTAAATTGAATATTAAGCTCTAAGTTGTGATGTTCCTCATCTTTGAGACACCTTGGTGTGAAATATTTGGATGTATTCTTGTATACTTGCTCATGTGTGATATGATTGGACTGTTGTTATTCATGTACACACGCCGACGGTTTTATATTTTTATATTTGTGACCATACCGAGCTGATTATGATATTGGGAAAAAATTACTTAAGTGATTTGATACTAATTAGTGTTACCTATTCCGTCTTCTCTTGATACTTAGTTTATAAAGTGCAAACATTTACGAATCTTGATCGATGTAGGACAAGAATATCCCAAGAACCACTTCCCCATGTGGTACTATTTATTCACTAATGCTTACCTTTTTTTTAATTAATTTATTTAAAGGATGTATTAACTAAGGATTCCGTAAATCTAATAAAACATTATTTTCCAAGTAATAGCAAATTAAAATTATATTACTTTTAAATTTAAGGTATCCTAGTTATTTTTCTAATTTTCATTTATATTTCTCGAATAACATTTTTTTTTTCATTATAAAAAATACACTAATTAACAAGAACTAAATACATTGTATATGATAATTAGTAAGAATTATTTCACTAACCCTAACAAAATACACATGAATACGTTATTTTATTAATAATGGCACGATTTGATCGAGAAATGATGTTAGAAAGTGAAATTATAAGATTATTCGTTATTAAGTTTCAAGACTAACAATCTCAAACTATATCATTTTATATCATTTTATATATGCTATAATTGACTTCTATCTAAAAAATGACTTGCATAAGATAGAAAGTCAATAAAACTTAATCACATTTTTATAAATGTAACATAATTTTTCTCTACTTAGAAATTAAACTTAAATAGATGTCAATCTTTGTAATTTTAGTTAAATTTAGTATATTTTCTGATGATATTAGTTGAAATATGTCAAATGTAGTCATAACTTAGCTTTATTATGTCCTTTATATCAACCATATTAAATTTTTAGTTCCTAAAATAATTTACTTTGTGATAACTATTTTGTTATTGAATTTGCTTAAAAAGTAATAACCGACTATGTTATGATTAATGACTTATAACGCCCAAACTAAACATATATACCTCATTAAATTTTATATAGGATCAACAATTTACATTTACCTACACATAAATCAATAAGTATAATAGATAAAATTAACTCCTATGGATATTTTTTACATATCAAGTTTTTGTAACTTTCAGAAAATATAATATTTAAATTAAAAAGTAACATCTTCTTAGAAATTCAAATAATATTTTGAAAATATTTAAAGTATTTTAAACTTAAATATATAGTTATTAAATCCTCAAATAAATTCAAATATTGTATATCCATTAAAACAACATTAATAAAATTTCTAGCTAAATCCTAAGAACAAATACCCCATCAAAACCCTATAATGAAATACTCAAGAAACTAATTTCGTTTAAAACCACACAAATAATCTCTAGTTAATTTCTTAGGTAATAAAATTCTTAGGTAATCCCAAGCTATATTTCCAAAAATAAATTTCTAGCAAAAATTACAATAATATAATCTCCATGCAATTTTACCAAATAAGTAAATCCCAAGAAAAAATGTTCTAACTAAATTCACATCAACCAAATCTCTTAGTAATTCCTAAGTTAAAGAAAATTCACAGGTAAATCCCAGAAAAAATATCCCTAACCAAATTTGTAGCACTAATATCCCCAGCTAATTTTCCAGCTAAGATGATCCCCAAATAAATCTCCAAGAATAAATCTCCAACTAAATCCGTTGCAATATATATAGTATCCCAAGTAATTTTTCAAATAAGTAAATCCCCAGATAAATTCACAACAAAATATTCCAAACTAAAGTCGCATATAAAGTTACCTAGGAATTTTTCTTCATATTAACATTGAATTTTTTTCCCATTTTTTTATGTGCTTACTTGCTGATTTTCCTACGAAAATGTGCTTCCCGATTTATTTCTGCGGGTAATTTCCCAGGTAATATTTTAGCGCATAGTGGCACCAAAGTTACCTATAAATTTTCCTAGGAAAAGATTTATTGCAAATAAAATATCTTTAATTTAGGAATTATAATGTTTCACATGAAAATTCGCAGGTATTATTTGCAAATAAACTACCTAGGTAAAATTCCCATATTATTAGCACTTTTCTTGCAGTGTTTGCGTTTCATATTTACTTGCAACTTTCTAGGTTAATTACCTGAATTACTTAAATACTATCTTTATATGTTTTATTATTGACTAAACAGAGAACTAGAGTATTTGCACACACATACACAGACGGTTATTTCTGTGCTTTATGACTCGATTACATTATTGTTCTATATTTGTTAAATTGTTGAAACAGGTTATAGCAAACATCGTTTATAATTCTCGCCTCTTTTATCTCTCTGAGGTTAGTTACAATATTTATTAAGTATATTCGGTCAGTTGTTCTCAAAGTACACTCTACACTTAATTGTGCAGATTCAGGTGTTGGGACAAGTTATCAATAGTAGATTCGCCTGTTGAGCAGAGTACCGAGAGACGAGGTAAAGTTGCATTTCCGCACGTAGTCTTGACTTGTCTTCTCTTATGTACAGTTGTATTTATTTCAGACAGTATTATATTTAGTCGTTTTGGATCTGTATTCCTGTATTACAGCTCATGACTATGTATTTATAGAGGATTTTGTTGGAAATCTGTGTTCAAAATCAGAAAATCAGAGAAGTAAAAAAAAATGTTAGTTCAATAAACAAAACGTGAAATAATAATTCCGAGCCCACAAGTTGCTTGTGTGTCCTTAAGGAATTTAATCCCTTCACTGTTGCCCAAGGTTTTGGATTAATTCCTCCCAGGATAGAACGGAATAACTATTCTGCAACACTGGCAATCGAAACTGCAGAATTTCAACGAACTCAACAGACGGAGCAAATCACACTTGACACTTAAGTTTATTTGAAAATAATGCAACAATATAAAAAGAGGGGATAAATTTTTAGATTTTTCCATCTGATTTTCATATCTAAAATATGAGGCCAGGCCTCTAAATTTATAGACAAAGGAAGGGTGATATGGAGAGGTGCAATCTCTAAGGTGCCTCTTATGGAGAGGTGCGATCCAAAAGGTGCCTCTTCCATTTCCCATTTACACCCTTTTAAAAAAAATACAACAATCCCCCACATGAATGGGGAATGGACATATGTGAAAAAATATGCATGAAAATACTGTGTGATTCGCAAGTAGGATTAATCGCATCTGGATAAGTAGGTTTCCCTTTGAACTTTCCGTAGTGAACTTATGTCGGATATACTCGGTCAATCGGTAGAATTGATATCTTTGAACCGTCGAGCTTTAGTGTATACCTAGACAACCATAAGTCACACAATCAACCCTTAACCATCTTTGGTTCTCATTGTTGTGTTCGTTTCAGCCATGAACACCACCTGGTTCATAAGTGCATAGAGAATTGGCCTTACAGAATTCTCCTTGAAGCGGCTTACACTTCACACTTACATAGGTGATTCCTAAACGTGTTATCCCGTAGATACACTATTTGATATACCCTGTATCAAACTTAGAAACCATTAAAAAATGTCTTAACATTTTATCCTTGTTACTGAACATTGTCTTCATCACGAGAATTGACTAAAATATTATATTTGACAATGTTGAACCGGTCATGCATAACTTTGTTTGCTCCTTGAACCTAGATCTCGGACCTCCAAAATTCTAGGTAGAGTTACCGCCATGATGACTTGTCCTCGGCCATAGTCCCATTCCCTTAGATGATTTCTCAACTCCCTCTCTAGTTAGGCCTTTTGTAAGCGGATCCGCCAAATTATCCTTTGATTTACATAATCAATTGTGATAATTCCACTAGAAAGTAGTTGTCTAACGACGCTATGTCTGCGTATTATATGACGAGACTTTCCGTTATACATAACGCTCCCAGCCCTTCCTATTGTCGCTTGATTATCGCAATCTATACACATAGGTGCCAAAAATTGGGCAAAAATAGAATATCGTTCAAGAAATTCAGGAGCCATTCAGCTTCTTCACCGGTCTTGTCTAAGGCTATAAGCTGAGCCTCCACTGCAGAGCGGTCAATGTACATTTATTTGGACAATTTCCAAGATATCGCTCATCCATTGACTGTTTAGAATCGATTGAACCGGTGATTTAATTTGCATCACTGTACCCCCTATTATCGTGGGATACTTATTGTAGTGCAAAGCATAATTTGGAGTATATCTCAAATACTTCAAAACTCATTTCATTGTCATAAACATTCAATGCAAACTTCCTTATGTTGTAGACTAATACGTCTCGACTTTCGATTGCATATCATATTATTGACTACACTTAATGTAGTATATTATAACGACAGCTGGAATGATTGGCGTCAATTATGATCATAACCTCTTAATATATTAAACATTTCTCAATCACTCTACCATTTCCAAGCATTTGTATGCTATTTATTCATACGTCTATATGATATGCACATTATAGCACCTTTATTTATGAAACAAATCCAACTTGCAATGGATTTTGTTCATGTTCATTGGTTGGTTCACCTCATTATAGACCAATGTATTAATATATCCGTTCATGAACGGTCATTTCCATACTAAAACGTACAGACGTATTATTTTATGAAAAGTCACAACCTTCAAAGTGACATCATTTCATAAAAGAACCAAACAATATAAATTTTCATGAAAGAAAAATGACCTTTCGAGAAAGACATGTGACCAACTTCTGAATTAGTAGTTTCATCAACTAGTCTTCATTAAGACTAAATAACTGATGAATTTACCAACTACTATATCAACGAGTTTCAAATATCAATTTAGACATTACGTCTCACATTTGCTTTTGTCATGCATAAGATAAAAGCCCCCACATTTTAAATATTTCATCAACATATAATCAAAATAACGACTATATATATGACTTGAAGTATTCTTAATGTAAACACTTTTATTTACACTCATTAATTTTTGAAACTATTTGACAATATTATTTGGTCAAATCTCGCATGTCATTGTTTGGGTGACTTAACAAATCGACACACCTTCGTTTCTTTTTCGGGAACCATGAACCCTTCAGGTTGTTCCATGTAAATTTCTTCCTCCAAATCTCTATTTAAGAAGATTTTCTTTAATTTCATCTGATGGATTTCAAGGCCATACACCGCGGCTAACGCTATTAACACCTGAGTAGATGTAATCATCGTTACCGGTGAGTATGTATCAAAACAAATAAGGCTTTCTCGTTGTCTAAACTCTTTTGACAACTAATCTTACCTTATATTTGTCAATAGCACCATCAACTTTCATTTTACTTTTTAAAAATCCATTTAGAATCCAAATGTTTATTTTCTGGAGGAAGATCAACCATTTTCCCAAGTATGATTACTTAATATGGATTCTATCTTACTATTGACAACCTATTTTTAATATTGTGCTTCCGAAGAAGACAATGCTTCTTTAAACATTTGAGGCTCATTTTCCAACAAGATTGTTAGAAAATCATGTCCAAAGGAAGTAGTTATCCTTTGACGTTTACTATGTCTTAGATTTACCTCAATAGGTGTACTTTCTTTTGCTCCTTCCCGTGTTCGCTTATATTTTCACTAGACGACTCATATTTTTTTATACGGATAATTATTCTCAAAGAATTCAGCATTATCTGATTCAATTATCGTATTAATATGAATGTCGGGATTTTCTGATTTATGAATTAGAAAACGATATGCCTTACTATTTGTTGCATATCTTATGAAAACGAATCAACAATTTTCGATCCGATTTTTATCCTTTTGGGTTTAAGAACTTGCACTTTACCCAAATATCCCCCACACTTGAAAATATTTCAAGTTGGGTTTTCTTCCTTTTATTCATTTTTCGAAAGAAAGGATTCCGTAAGAATAGCTTCTCCCCACAAGATCTGGGGTAAACAAGAACTTACAACAAGGCATTTTAGCATTTCTTTTAACGTTCTACTCATTCTTTTCGCAATTCCATTAGATTGCGCTAATGAAGGGGCAGTCGTTTGGTGAATAATACCATATTCCAAACATATTTCATCAAAAAGGAGATCCATATTCGACGCTCCTATTACATTATTGAGCCCGCCACAAGAATTGTTGTTTGTGTCATAACATAGTTAGAATAAATGGTGAAGTTTTCAATCTTCAAACCAATCTGACACAATTAGAATTAATAAATGGTGAAGTTTTTAATCTTCTAACCGAGTACTGCCTGATACCGGATATATTAAATGGTGAAGTTTTTAGTCTTCAAACCATGTAATACGTGACACAACAAATTTAATAAACGATGAAGTTTTTAATCTTCAAATCGAATAATAAATTAGAGTAGAAAAATCATTAAGATTTTAATCTCTAAAACGAGTATAAAGTCACTTAGACTTTAATTTCCGACAAATGAGTAGAATGTCACAAAGACTTTAATCTCAATGAACGAGTAAAAATCACACAGATTTTGATCTCGAAGCAGGAGTAAAAAATCACGAAGATTTTATTCTCCATAACGTGTGTAGAAAATCACGAGAATTTTTAATTCTCTTTCCAAATGGTTTTCCAACTAAACCATTATAACACTTTAAACAGTTTGATTTCTTTCTCTAATCAAACACATATATGTTCTTCTTTACATATCACATATTCATGATCTCAAGAGTACTTTCAAGTATCAATGTAAGCCTAATTCATATCTTACAATATTGAAAGTAATCTTTCACGTAATTTAGGCATGTTACGAACCGTTTGTACTAGGAAGTATAGGTTGCTCCAATGCATGCATAAAACTCCAAATACTTAATATGAGATCATCGTGTAATAAAGATCTACCCTCAAATTTATAGAAACTTAATTTAATAAATCACAAAGAAAAATAAATACCCTTTTGTTAATTTGTGATATTATAGCTTTTCTAGAGCAAATCAGAACCAACATTCTCTAAGACAAGAAATATCAAGCCCATATAATCTTGATTTGATCCCATTAGAAGAGGGTATCAAGGGGTGAGAACGGTTAAATGCACTTTTACAGAAAAATATTTTCTCTGAGAGACAAAGTCACTAACTATTTGAACATTGTTAATCTCACATGATGATGATTCGTTGTGTTCACCAACAATTGATATCACAATTACTCTGCTCTTATTTATGTGAGATTGTCATATGAAAACTATATAAGAATAAGATATCATCACACTCTGGTTACGGCTCAATAGATAGGCAGAACTTGAAAGATTTTGTCCTGCCATCACTTGGACAAAATTGACTGCACACAAATGCTATAAAGGCATTCCGTCGAGAGTTTTGTATGTGTCCATGCTCCATAATATAAATATTGACAGAGCCAAAAGGAAAAAGTGGAAGGAGAATAGAATGGAAACACCTGTTAGAATTATCAATTCATATGACAACTCAAGTCAAGCGTCACTTGATTATTTCTTCATTTCCGATAACTTTTTCATGTACCATTTCACTATTTGATCCAATATGATTGACGACCATGCTTCACGATCTCTCCTTCATATTTTGTACCCAAAAAGGAAAAAAATCGACAACCTTCTTTAGATAATGGAAAGTTTAGTCATTGCAAATCAACTTGGAACTGATAAGAAATTAAAGGATTAACAACAGTGAAGGAATGTAATTTTAATTTGCTTCCCTGACATGTCCGTCTTCATCAATTATGCTTGGAGAATTTCACTTGACTTCCTTGTGTTTTTGGTAATATGATCAACTAGAAGCTCAAACTTAAAGAGCCATGATCATATGTCAAAAGCCATCTTTGAAATTCATTTTTCAATAATGTAACAGTGCACCAACATTGCGTTATATATGCTTGAAAAACACAATCAAAAGATACATATAAATTCCTTAAGATTGTTGGAAATCTGTGTTCAAAATCAGAAAATCAGAGAAGTAAAAAAAACGTTAGTTCACTAAACAAAATGTGAAATAATAATTCTGAGCCCACAAGTTGCTTGTGTGTCCTTAAGGAATTTAATCCCCTCACTGTTGCCCAAGGTTTTGGATTAATTCCTCCCAGGATAGAACGGAATAACTATTCTGCAACACTGGCAATCGAAACTGCAGAATTTCAGCGAACTCAACAGACGGAGCAAATCACACTTGACACTTAAGTTTATTTGAAAATAATGCAACAATATAAAAAGAGGGGATAAATTTTTAGATTTTTCCATCTGATTTTCATATCTAAAATATGAGGCCAAGCCTCTAAATTTATAGACAAAGGAAGGGTGATATGGAGAGGTGCAATCTAAAAGGTGCCTCTTATGGAGAGGTGCGATCCAAAAGGTGCCTCTTCCATTTCCCATTTACACACTTTTAAAAAAAAATACAACAGATTTATCATGTATTAGTGGTATTTTCACATTGAGATTTCAGACTTATGTTATTTCTATAAATCCGTTATTTTGAGTTCTTTATTATTATGCCTCGCTTGCCTAGCAAGTGTGTTAGGCGCCAACACGTTTGAGTTGAGATTTCAGGTCGAGATACCATTACCTTGAATCATGTTAGTGGGCGTTACATTGTATAAAACATCATATACCAAAAATTAAAAGCTCTTTAATTAGTTTGGAAGATAAATAAACAATCAATGTAGAAGGATAAACATGAAAGAAAATTGACAAAATGCAAATTGACCAGATATCTTGTTATTTCTGGACTTCAGATACAATTATTCAAGATAGAAAGACAAACTTCTTATATAATTTATTGTTTCCCGATTATTTCTAGGAACAGGTCCAAAAATGAATATGACCATACAAGAAAGAAATAGTGAAGAAAAGAGAATGGTGTATAAGTGATGGTTAGAGCACAAGCAACAAATATGTACGCACAAAATATCAGGCAATTATTGTGCATGGATCATTTGGGGTTAGGGCCTCGAAAGCAATGAATGGAATTAATTTGACTTTTTCTTCCTTTTTGTGTGTGTGTGTAAGCATTTCACATGACTCCAAATTATTATTGCCCGCAACAGTCATTTTCTTAGGAAACAGTTCTTCACTCATACACGAGAATTTATTTATTTAAGAATAAAAAAGCTAAAGGGGCAAAGTGACAGAAACATATGCATCTTTCTATTATTTGGCACGAAGTGGCTCCTCAAAATCATCTCTATCTGATGCCTCGTGCGGCCTATCCTAGTCTTATAAACTTACGCATCTTATAATTTTCTTTTGCTGATAATGTCTTACCAGTATGAGGTAGCTAATACATAGTGAAATAGCTACAATAATACTATCTATATATATATATATATATATAAAAAAAAGTAACCTTTCAAGTGCACCGTTTCATACATGCATATTCTTATTCTCCACTTAATTTGCTGGTGAAACACGGTTTTCATCAATATTAATATGACATTACCTCTTGATAAAGCGCAAAAAGATCAATTTGACACATATTACAGGTCGACTATAAAGATAACAGGAAATAGTCCTTCATTCATACATCGTAAAAAAATCAAATTGACACCAATAGTGTTGATATTTAATACAAAAATGTGATTAAACGAACTTTAAACATGTTTAAACAAAAAATAGTTTTTTATGGTCAAAGTCAATATTAAAATATATCGGATTTTTAATAAAATAGTTTACTTCACTTTTCTGGAAAAAAAAGTAATAAATAATTGAAATTCAATATTCAATATTTAATATACAAAGGAAATAAATCTTGTTGATGATTGTTGTTTCCTCCCAGAATTGCGAGCAAAGATCTTCAATCAAATAGATAAGTAAAAGTGAACGACTGATTGCATATATTCATGAGTTTTCTGATGAACGTACAGAATAAAGTATGTGGCGCTTTAATAAGGATGCACTATGTAACTACGTTTCCTCACTTAATTACTGTATGTTACTAACATTAATTACATTAATTATTCGTTATCAAAATTACGCGTATCGGTAATGATAATAACAAACAATCGCGCATAATTAGGGGTAATGATGATTCCCTTTCCATATTCGTAACTGTCCATGAGTCTTTCTCTTTAGTAGTTTTCATGCGTCCCGTGCCTACTTCTTTTTGTTAGGTATTTATCCAGATTTTCTTACCATAATTAATTTTTCTATCTCATGAAAGAAAGGACATTATATTTACCATAATTGAGTTTTTCTTTTCCTAGAAGGAAAATATAAATCTTCCATATTTGGCTAGTTCCTTTTGTTGGAAAAGGTTTGGAGTTCTATAAATTGAAGATCCTTCCTTCTCATTCAGTAGTATCCACAATGTAGCTATATCGGGTTTGAGAGTCGTGTTTACGGGAGAACATTATAAGACAAGTGTTAGTGTGTTACTTG
The DNA here is from genome assembly GCA_032618575.1 of Nicotiana noctiflora. Lineage (NCBI taxonomy): Eukaryota > Viridiplantae > Streptophyta > Magnoliopsida > Solanales > Solanaceae > Nicotiana > Nicotiana noctiflora. The sequence goes on along the minus strand of JASVEL010002356.1, from coordinate 73,716 downwards.
TGTTAGCCTCTTTGCTGATAGGCTATAATTGCGTATTTTAGTCGATTATTATACTAATTGACTGCACTTTAATTGAGTTTGAGCTTTAATCGCTAGTGTCTTGCACTAATTGTATGTTTTATACCTTGTAGAAGTGATTCCGAGCTATGTAGATGTTATGAAATAAATTTAAGTGATATGGAGATTTGAAGTATGAGTAAAAGCCCAAGGAACTACGTCCAGATCGTATTCGGGGATCAACAGATGATAGAGCAACAAAACGAAGAATCGAGTAGGTATATTGCGCACTTTCTAGTAAAATGTACATAACTTTTTGTACAGAATTCCATTCGGGCAAAATAATATATAGTTAAAAATCTAACTCAAAGGGATATAATTTTCATGTTTTATGTTTTTCCAAATTCCAAATGCAACAGGGTGAAATACGCGGTCGAAACTACAATCGCATACCTGATGCGGACTAAGGAAGTACACTGGGAAAGTATCGCGCCCGAGCCGCGGTCGCGGACATCCTGAAAACTTGTCTTTTTTCGCGTAGGAGAAAGTATAATTGTTTGGGCCCAACCCTAATTAGTATATATATATATGGAAATACGGTATTTTGAGGGAAAGAGATTAATTTTTAACACAGATTTGACCTAAGGAGGCAGAGACACTATAGGAGCAAGGCGGGGTATTCTTCTACGAGTTTTTCCTTCTGTTTCCTATTTTTCATTGTTGGTTATGACTTTTAGTATTGTAGTTTTACATACTATTATGAATAGCTAATTTGTTATCTAGAGTTTTGATGAACCTTTTGTAGGATAAATTCTTATTATATTTTTATATAATTGAGCTGTAGATTTTCTCTATTTATTCATCTATATTATTCTTGTGGTTAATTTAAGGGCCTTCAATTAGATGTGCCTATCTAGTATGTATTACTCGGGAAAGAATTCATATTTAGGTTGTTGTTGAACAACATCACTCTCGACGTATGTGAGGAATCAATAACCAATAGTTTAAAGATAGGATTAGGGATAATGAAACCTTGGGTGCGATCTAAGTGTGAGCACGTGATTTTTGCCCTATACTAGAATTACTCCCAAAAATTCAAAAAAAAAAAAAATATAGTTTTGTGTTATGCATAATTTATGTGATTTTTGTGTCAGTTTTCTCTTATTCGCATTTTTTTTGTTTTGTATGTGTGCATGTCTATTTATTTAAATTAAAAATACAAAAATGTTTGCATTGGCATATAAATTCATGTTTTTAATTTAGAGTAATTAAGTTTGTTTTACGAAAATGAAAATAACAAAAAATAATGTATCTTTTGCATTTTTATCATTTATTGTCCAATTGTGCGATTTTATCTTATTTTTTGATATATGTGTTTAATTGATATTAGAGGTTAATTAATATTAATAAGTTAATTTTGACCTGCAATGTAACTATGGATTTTAAAATCTTGTTGAAATTAATTTAGGAGCTAAATTTAAAAAGAAGAAAAAAAGAAAGAAAGTGAAGAAACAAAGAGAAAAGGGTTGGGCCATCTTTCATTAAATAAGACTAAGCCCAAAAATAAAATTAAACCCAATACCCTGTCAGCCCAATCCCAACCGACCCATTTGTTACAAGAGTTGATCTGAGCCATTGGATGGTAATAATCCAACGGCTCAGATTGAGCCTGAAATTTTAATACCCAAAGACCCCCAAAACCCCTATGCTCATTTCATTCACCCAAACACCCCTTTCCTTTGTCTCTTCCATTAGACCCAAATATCCCCAAAAACCCTAGCAGCCGCCGCCCCTCTCCCCCGCCCAAAACCCGGCGGCAATGACGCCGCCGGCCACCAAAACGACACCACAAGCCCCTCTTCTCCCCCTCTATCCGAATCCACAAACTAATTGGTTCGAATCAAGTCCAAGCCACTCGAACCCCAAATCGAGCCTCAAGAGCCCTAGAGGAATCTCGAGACGTTTTTGAAGAATTTTGGCGGTTCAATAGGCTTTAGTCGAAGTGTTCTCACTTGAGAACACTCGATTAAAGTCCATTTAGCCTCAAAATTTTTAAAAATCCAAATTGTTCCCAAGCCTATGAGTTTCGGATTTCTTAAGGTATTTTCTAGTTTTGTTTTTCTATTTTTATTTTGGTATAGTATAATATGTTTAGTGATTTCATTCTCTTTTATTATTGTTGTTGTTTTCTCTGTTTTCTTTCTTCTCCGAACTCGAAGACCCGTTTATTTGGTCAATTGTTTTCTGTTTCTGTTTATTCGATTACGTATGATGTAGAATACGTATTCGCGTCGATTAGCGTCGTCGAATAGTTAGCCTTGTATTTTTCTAGCATTGGCCGAGAATTGCTTGAATCAATCTTGTTGCGATTGAATGTTATCGATACGTGTTGTAATCGACTAATTGAATGTTGTCATATAGTTTCGCATAAGTTCGATTGGTAGAACAATAGGGCAGTAAACTTGAATGTGAATTTGATTGGAAATTGCCTAGGTTTGACAGTCATAATTGAACTTAAAATTAAACTATTTGAACCAAATGGAAGCCATGTGATAATGAGGCATGCCTGATTCAGCATGGCACTGATATAGTTTAATAAGATAGTTCTATAATGAAAAGGATTTGGCAGTGGATGCAAGTAGAGAGGCATACTGTTTTTTTGTTTTGAGAGTGGGCTGTCAGGGAATATTTGAGTCAGAGATTAGTTTTAATATTGTTAAGTGCTCTTAAGAGCTGGAGATCTGAAAAACACAGGGGGGGAAGTGAAAAAAGGCTGTATTCTTCGTCTATAAAGGGAGAATGCCAGGAGATGGAGAGAGGGGGAGTGGCCTGAGACAGAGGGACAACCTGAGAGAGAATATAAGAAAAAAAAACAATAGGTGGAGTTCTTACTCATTTCTGGGAGAGTCTGCTTTGGTCTTAAAATCAGTTTAAAAGAGTTCAAAAGCTCGAGAGTTTAATTAGTGAAGAGAGCTTTGAGGGGATCAGTTCTTGAAAGTTTCAAATCAGTCTTAGGTGGCCATTGTCCTAGTAACACTGTTACATTGATCTTGAGTCCAGAAACAACTTAAATTTCTCTGTTTCTATTATATACTTGGTTGATTTCGAGCTAGAACTGACTGGTTGAGTCTGGTTTGGTTGCTTGTGGTGGACTACTTGTTCAATGAATTCATTTTTCGGGTTAACTTGATATTGCTTTGAGAGGATACATGAGCTTTGTTTGATTGAAACTTTTGGACTGTTGATTGTGCTTTCTGGGCTATTGAAACTTGTTCATTCTGTTGATGCTGCTTCTCATATGCTGCTACTGTTTGCCGAGCCCCGATCCTTTGCTGTCCTAGCCATTTCCTTTGCCTAGCAGGTAAATACGAAACCATGTAACTATTTGAATTTTGAATGATGGAAATGTTGAAATTGGGAATGAAGCATGAAATGATCTGATATGCATAGTTTTGTTGACTGTTTCCTTCCAAAAGGTTTGTTAATGGTAGGATTTGAGGTTGAAAATTTGAAATTTAATCATGATGATATATTGGTTCTTGTCTGTGTCAACGTGAAGCTTGTTTACAGTCTTCACGCTCACTGCAGTATTTAAGCTAGCAAATGAATACTAATGTTTAATAAATCTTGCATTTCTTAGTAGTAAATTGGGCTACAACAATATGAAATTGGAATAGGCAATCGTCTTTGGAAAATAAAGGGCCTGGAGGTTAGTTTAGAGGTGGTTTCAACAAGAATACGCAAGCAACCAATGTTAAAGGTTGCTAAATGCAGTCTTCTTTGTATCTAATCATGAGGGACGAGTAATAACAGTAGGAGAAAGGTGATTCTGTGTAGCGATTTCATTAGCTTTGTTTAGTATATAGGCAATATTGATGTTCAGTTTGTGAAGCCTATACAGATTCGCAGCTCAGCCCTCATCCGATCTGTTATAATCTTGTCTAGTAGCTGAATACTTGATTTTTGTTCACTGGTTTAAAGCTCTTTAGAATTTCAGTTGCGTGATTCACTTGGCATCTGGTTTCAGATTTGAAAGGCATCAAACAGAGTATTGAAAACATTTTGTATAGGCTTGGCTCGCCTAAAATATAGTTCATACTCAATTCTTAAATATGTTGTGATCCTTTGCTTGAGGCTATATCGACTGAATTCTATTTGAGTGCCAAGGCAGTAACTACGACCTAAAACAACCTTGCTTGATTTTACATTTTGTAACTGAATCATTCACTTTGGGTGTCATCTGTTTATAATCAAGTCCAATTTGTATATTAGCATGCTCCTATTTTGCCCATGTTTCCTTCTTCGTCTCTGATTCATTGATAAAATCTTGATATGGTTTGGTCCTTTTATTGCTTATATGGTCATATATAAAGTTTTTTTGTGATTTTGTTGGAAGATTATGATAGTTTCATTCTCATGTTTAGATAAGGAGTTGGTTAATGGATGCATTTGGGTGTTACAGTATAAGTTCATTTTCTGGTAATCTTTCGAAAATCAGAGACTCCAATTGTTTGAACAAGATATTTGTTGGTTCGAGTTTTTAAAAAAAAAATTTGAATAATTAGCAAATATTCGTAATTTGTTGTAGTTGAGTAAAACCCTTAAAAATAATTAGGAAAATTAGATTAATTAATTTGCAAATATAAAAAATTAGGTCCCGAATTAGGTAGCGGGTTCAAGCTAAAAGGGGTGTTTCTCTTTTGTTTGAATTCAGACTTGAATTCGTGGCTTGAATTTGTATTCATGAATTAATTGGCCCGTATAGACAAATAATACATAGAAAATTCTAAGTTTGCTTGAGTTGGCCTTTAATAATAAAAAAAACGAGACGAACCTCGCCAAATCAAATATATATAAATTGCGGGGCCATTATTAATTACTTAATGAAGAAGCTCGGGACGGGTCGTTTAGCGAATTTCACGGCTTTCCCCATATAACAACGCGTTAGTCTCTTTAGGCGCGTATTAATAATGTTATCTCCTTAAACCCGGGTGCACATTTATGTGACCCAAATCCAAATCTCAACGGAGTCGAAATGTGTTGACAACTACGGGTGCACTGGTGCGACGTGGTTCGAGATACATTTTCACAATGTTGCAATTCTTTGTAAAAATAATAATAATAATAATAATAATAATAATAATAATAATAATAATAATAATAATAATAATAATAATAATAATTTTTATAATAATAATATCATAAGAGGTTAAAAATTAAAATTTATACATAAGTTAAGGCATATTGTAAAATCAGATAAAGAAGCCAAATATGACAGTTGAGCGACCGTGCTAGAACCACGGAACTCGGGAATGCCTAACACCTTCTCCCGGGTTAACAGAATTCCTTAGCCGGATTTCTGGTACACAGACTGTAATACAGAGTCATAAATTTCCTCGGTTCGGGATCAAACCGGTGACTTGGGACACCATTATTTTTCCAAGTGGCGACTCTGAATTTAATAAATGGATCCCGTCTCGATTGTCCTTTAATTGGAAAAACTCCCTCGCGCCTCGCGGGTGCGTAAAAAGGAGGTGTGACAGCTCTGGCGACTCTGCTGGGGATAACTAACCCAGAACTTCGGTTCAGGGTCTAAGAATTCGAGCTCAGTTAAATTGTTGTTTTGTCTATATCCGATTTTATTACATGTTTAATTAATGTGCTACATGTCTACCGCTTTGATACTAGTTGCACTGTATATACAAATTGCTATATGTTTACCGCTTTGATATTGCGTGAACTGCTATATAAAACTGTGCCGAAAACCCGTCTCTTCTTACCCCCGGGGATGTGCTTACTGGTTGAGACTCCCCTTTCCGTTAGTGTCAATACCAAAATAAGAAAAGAGGCAGGATAAGTTACAAAGCCGGACGATCCCGCGGGTCCCCGGTACGTAGCTCCCTCCTCAAATCCGAGTTGTCTGCTCGGGTACACGGTCTAGTACCATTGAAAATATCAGGATATTAAGCCTAGATTTAGAACGTTTATTTGCATCATATCTGACTTAGGGAACTCAACACAGGGGTTGGGTCCGTCTAGGACAGGTGACCCGGAAAATTAAAGACCGAGCATGTTATATGTTGCATTTATTTGTTCTAGATTATTATTGGCTAAATTCCTGAAAAAAAAACAAAAAGAGAGAAATTTTAGATATCGAAATATTGACGAATTGTTTGAGAAGAAAATTCGAAAAAATAGGTAGAATGTTTTTGTTGAAATAATTGGTCAAATAATCTGACCGAACTACGCAGGTTTGATTCTCACAGTTAGGTGGGATACGTAGGCAACCCTCATCGGGTCCAACCACCCCTTTTAAAAAATCAAAAAAAATGTGTGTTTAATTTTGTCAATAAATCAAAGTGACGCTGTTTTTTGAAAATAGCCGAATGTTCCGAAAGGACACCGGAAGGCTGTTTTTTGTAAAAAATAGCCACTTTGAATCATTTTTAATAATTTGCGGGTATAACCTTGAAATATTCCTTGTGGAAATGTTGCAAGGCCATAGCCGCAAAATCAAGTCCGGTTCACACCCTTTTTGCAAAAATAACCAAAAATGTCAAAATTTTTATTTTGTTATAAATAAGTCGGGTAATGCTATTCTTGCTTAAAATAAGCCGAATGTCCCTTAAAAGGACGTCGGAAGGCCGTTTTTGAAAAAATAGCCACTTTGAGTCATTTGTAAATAATTTTGGACACAGCCTGGAAATATTCCCTCGCGGAAATGCGAAAGGATGTATCCGCAAAAATCAAGTTTTGAGTCATCACTCAACTTTACAAAAATAACCACTTTATCAAATAAGCCATTACGTGGTCGGAGTTTTGCTGAAATAGCCACATTTTTGCATTTTAACTTCCTCAGTCTTGTGTTGGCCTGTGTCGGTGCTGAACGATGCCCCATAGGCCCCAGGATAAAAATTTTGAATTGGCATCTTCTTAAATAAAATTTTGCAAAAAGAGCCACTTTGTCTAAATAAGCCATTACATGGCCAATTTATGAAAAATAGTCTTGTGTTGGTTTATGGTGATGCCGAACGATGCCCCATGAGCCACAAGATAAAAAAAATTTCAAGTTTATCTTTCTTAAATAAATTTTGCAAAAATAGTCATTTTGTCAAATAAGCCATTATGTGGCCAATTTTGTAGAAATAGTCATAATTGACACCAAAAAATATTCTTTTTCTTGTAGAAATCTCCTACACAAGTTTGTAGTTGGAGTCGGCTTCTATAATTTTCCTTCAAAGAAAAAAAAAATCAAAAAAAAAATCAAATAAACATCTCTTTATTTCTTGCATTAATTTGCAAGAACTACGCTCGGTCTGATTCATGCGGGGTCATGATACGTAGGCAATCTCCATAAGATTCGACCACAACTGTATATGTATATATATATAAAAAAAATAAAAAAAAAATAATAATAATAAAAAAAAAAAAAAAAAGAAAAAAAAAAGGGGGAGCCAGCAAGGTTTTTAAGGATAATTGAAAAGAAAAACTGGAATGACACATGCGGTGAATACGTATATGGTTAACTGGCTAGGTGCATTGCATCCTACGTGCTATAACATACCTGTTAAACTCACAAGTTTGTTGCGATTTCAGAAAAGTTTAGCAGTTGACTTGACAGAATATACTGGCCAGCCACCATTACCGTACTAGATCAAAAGGGCCAATTCTAGCAAGCATGTCTAGTTCCGGCAAAAGTCTCGATGGAGAGAAAACAGAGATACAGATAATGAAAGATGAGGTGGACCGGTTGAGACAACAAATAACCGAGATGCACCTAGCCTGGGCTAGGGGACAGTCACCACCAAACCTTCCAACTCTTACACCAGCTCCAGAGCGTCCGCCTATTGATCCCTCGACAAGTGCACCGATCTATCCATATTATCAAGGGGAAAACCCTTATACATCCCAGGTTCCGCCAGCTAGACAAAATACTCCTCCTCCGGTCACCCCTGTTATCGTGGCACCCCCACCTGCTACTTTACAGAAGTCGTCCGGTGAACCGGTTTTTCAAATACATGACAATCATTGTTATGATCCTAAGCCTACCTTTAAGGCTCCTGAACCGCATTCACACACCCCTCACTGGGATAACTCGGCAGAACCGGAAAAGCACTTCAAAAGTTTGGAGCATGAGGAAGTTATTCGGAAAGTCAAAAGCCTCGAGCAATCCTTCAGGAATATGCATGGTTTAGGCAACCAAGTCAGCGTTGCTTACAAAGATCTGTGCCCATTTCCAGATGTCCAGTTGCCCGCTGGGTTCAAAATGCCCAAGTTTGATCTATACGAGGGGCATGGTGACCCAATAGCACATCTCCGAGGTTTCTGCAGCAAAATGCGAGGAGCCGGAGGGCGAGATGAAATTCGATAGCTTACTTCGGTCAGAGTTTGGGAGAGTCCGCATTAGAATGGTACACCAGGCAGGATCCCAGCAGATGGTTTACATGGGATGACCTGGCCCAAGCATTCATCGGCCAGTTTCAATATAATCTTGAAATAATCCCCGATCGCTTATCATTGCTCAAGCTAGAGAAGAAACCCGCTGAAAGCTTCAGAGAATTTGGGTTCCGCTGGAGGGAACAGGCAGCAAGGGTGGATCCCCCGATGAGAGAGAGCGAGATGGTAGATTACTTCTTGCAGACACTGGAGCCAACTTACTTTAGTCACCTGGTGACATCGGTTGGTAAATCTTTCAACGAGGTGGTCAAAATGGGCGGAATGATAGAAGAGGGACTTAAGTCCAATAAGATATTGAGCTATTCCGCGTTGAAAGCAACAACTCAAGCTATTCGGAATGGCACAGGGGTTGCATTCGGGAAGAAGAGAAAAGAAGAAGTTGCAACAGTAGAGGAGGGTACTTGGTCCAGATCGAAAGGTCCTTCACCTCACTACCAAGCCAAACCCTACTACCCAAATCACCCTAATCACCCTCCCCGAAACACATATCCACCACCAAGGGCTTACAATAACCCTCCAGGACCAGGTTTCCGAGGGAATCATGCCTTCGGAAAGGAAAAGACACAAAGAACATTCACTGAGTTGGGAGAAACTTATACTGCTCTGTTCCACAAATTGAAGCAGATAGGTTTGTTGAGTCCTGTTGAGACAAGAGTGCCAAATCCCCTACCCCCAAATGTGGATCGCTCGGTAAGCTGTGAGTATTGTTCAGGAGCTCCCGGACATGATACCGAGAAATGTTGGAAACTGAAACATGCAGTGCAAAATCTTATTGACACCAATAAGATCGAGGTTCAGACACCAGAGGCACCCAACATTAATCAGAATCCATTGCCAGCTCACCCTTAGACCCAACATATAAGAGGTCATGCTTGGTAATCAGGAGGAGTTTTTGGTGGTTTGTTTTGTTGTCATTTCTTTTGTCCGGGTTGTTTTCAGGGTTGTGACCCGGATCTTGTTTTGAAGTGAAACCCTCTTATCTTTCCATTTTTGGTCATTGCAGCTTGCTTAGTCTTATCAAGTCTCGTTTCAGGTTTGTATTTTTTGGTTTTGCTTGTTTGTATTTGAACCTTTTCTCCGTTTAATGGAACTTTCGGTCTTTTATTACCCAATCGTCTTTTGTTTAGTTCTTCTGTATTTAGATTTGTCATCTGTTCGAACGCCGATTCTAGTGACATGACATGCACGCATAATTGTGGCCTAATCTTAAAAGTGAATCATGAAGGAATTGGAAGATAGTCGTGGCATTTTAAAAGAAATAATGATTTGAGATTATTTGGAACCCGAGTCACGTGAAATTTGGGGCGGGTGAAATACAAAGAAAGCCTTAAGGGCAAAATGGCCATGCTGACATGGGGTTCGCTCGTGATACTGAAATGGAAGTGTCGTCCAGCAATACTTTTAAAATGATGGATGAAAAAGGCGAATGGACGATATGGTTATCACTCCTAGCACAACCAAAAGATGTCCCGAATGTGTTGTTTGTACTTGGCATGTTTTGAAGATTGGAATGACGAAGGCATTTTGTTCTGCTACCCAAATACTTTATCCTTCGTTAACCCTTCGAGCCTTATTTTGATTTCTTTCATACCCCTCCTTCGGAATCGGTACCAAAATTAGAAACACAGGTTTGAAAGACAAGAGAAAAAGGGAAGAAAAGAAAACAACAAAAGGAGATAAAGAAAAGAAAAGAAAAAGAAAATGAATGAAAAAGAGCAACTTGAAAAAAAGGGAATTGGGAACTACGTTTGACCTGATTCCTTAAAGAGGATACGTAGGCGCTTCACAGCTCGGTCATAGTGTAAATAAAAGAAATAAAAATCCCCAAGTAAAAAACTGGGGCAAAAAACTGGGCCAAAGAAAAATTGTGTTTATTGTAAATAAATTTAGGTCCGAAGGTTGTAAATTTTGAACCCAAAATTGATTTTGTTTTGAGCCTTCAATACCCTTTTTTTCTAACCCTGTCCAAATCCCACATTACGGTCCAGAAAGACCTTCTGATCAGTCTTCAAAAGATGCCGCGTCAGGCGAGGGATAGAGTCCTATCATAATATAACACGCTGATTCTCAGCAGAAAAGACGCTGATTCTCAGCAGAAAGGAAATACGAGAGAGTCTTAGCAGTGACACCCCAATCCCCAGCTAAAAGTGATACAAATGAGAGAGTCTTACCGGTGAAAACCTTCACAGGCACCATAAGACGACGAAAGCTGAGAGAAAATCAAAATGAGAGAGGCTTGAAAGTGAAAACCCTTCGGGCACTACGAGTCGAATAAAGGTGATAATCGGATGGAAATCACGAGACAGAAATCGTGAAAGGCAATTAACGACGAAGGATAGGCCATATGTGCATGTCATGACCAGTAGAGTTGGTATTCGCGTTTGATAAGTTTTATAGATATTTCTTGCTAGAGATTCATTTTCTTTTGTCTTCTATTTTGTTTCTTTTTATCTTTCTCATTTTTATCAAAAATTCCCCATCAAAGTCTGTCTGGTCAGAACAAGTGAGAAATGACTTCAAAAACTTGCCACCAACTTTCCAATTATTATGCAAAGCAAGGAAATGCCATTGACGGCAGAGAAGTAGGGTGCGAAGAAGATTATTAAACTGGGGCAGAAAATTTTCTTTTCAGTTTGAAAATTTTCCGGAAGTCAATACCCACTTGGGGAAGAAGGAAAGTCTTAAGGGAAATGGTCTTCGAACTAGTGTCATCCTCAACAACCTTCAAGAAGAGTGAAACACCAATTTTGAGAAAATGAAAATCTACCGGCAGTGTTATCTTCAGCAAGTTCCGAGGTGGTCGGACAACACAGAGTGGTAAAGGAAGAAAGGAAATCTCATCTTCAACAAAATAACCCCCATCAAGTTGAGAAACACAGAACGGGGAAGGGATAAATGGAAAAACCCATCCCCAGCAGGAATATCATCTCCAACAAATGAAATCATTCCCCAACAAGTTTTGGGAATCCCGAGCGAGGAAAATGGGAAAAGGAAAAACCACCCCATAGGAGCGGCACAACCGTTCACAATGTTTTGAACTAACAATTTTTCTATGATTTGAAACAGGGAAAGAAAGTGCTATTGATAGCAGAAAGTCATGCCACAAGGAAGAACACCAATACTGGGGCAGAAAATTTTCTGCCGTTGTTGAAAATTTTCTCGGAGAAACGAGGAAGGCAATTCAAGATGACATGTCGGGTTTGTCCACCTTCAAATAGGATGTTTCAGGTTTGTCCACCTTCGAACAGGACGTCTCAGGTTTGTTCACTTTCATACATAGATACAATGGGAGTATTCGCCCTCGAATAGGATACAATGGGAGTATTCGCCCTCGAATAGGATACAATGGGAGTATTCGCCCTCGAATAGGATACAATGGGAGTATTCGCCCTCGAATAGGATACAATGGGAGTATTCGCCCTCGAATTGATACAATGGGAGTATTCGCCCTCGAATAGGATACAATGGGAGTATTCGCCCTCGAATAGGATACAATGGGAGTATTCGCCCTCGAATAGGATACAATGGGAGTATCCGCCCTCGAATAGGATACAATGGGAGTATTCGCCCTCGAATAGGATACAATGGGAGTATTCGCCCTCGAATAGGATACAATGGGAGTATTCGCCCTCGAATAGAATACAATGGGAGTATTCGCCCTCGAATAGGATACAATGGGAGTATTCGCCCTCGAATAGGATACAATGGGAGTATTCGCCCTCGAATATGATACAATGGGAGTATTCGCCCTCGAATAGAATACGATGGGACTATCCACCCTCGAATAGGATATTTTACGTTTGTTTTATTTTACATTGTCCTTTGCATATTTCATAAATTATTACCAGAATACATTTTTTTAATTCAAAAGTTGCTACTAAAAGCAGGCGCCTACCTGTATAACAAAAGGCAAGTCTTCAGTCTTTGCATTGCAGGCCTTGAAACCAGTAACCCACCGTAAAGCAGAAGGTTACAACAAGAGATCCCAACGCAAATTCAAGCGCATGAATCAAAGGAAATGAGGGAATGAAGGAAAATTTTCCCAGCGTCATTGTCCTCAGCAGGCAAGTAAGCAGTTCTAAAGATATCCCCATCAGTCAGGAGGGAAAGCAACACGACCCAGGAAGAAAGCAATTCCGAAACAAGGAAATTTAGGAGAAATGATGGTTCAAGAGTCGAGGCAGCAAGAATAAAATGGTACAAGAAGCAAAGGAAGGCGATCTAGTTCTGAAGTTGTAGTTGAAGTCAGGGAGCCCGCCCGAAGAATGGAGTGGCGATTTATTTTCGAAGTTGTAGTTGAAGTCAGGGGCCCGCCCGAAGAATGAAGTGGCGAGTTATTCTCAAAGGATGATTGAAGTCAGGAGCCCGCCTGGAGAATGGAGTGGCGATTTTATTTTGAAGTAGTAGTCGAAGTCAGGGAGCCCGCCTGGAGAATGGAGTGGCGATTTTAGTTTTGAAGTGGTAGTTGAAGTCAGGGAGCCCGCCTGAAGAATGGAAGGACGATTTATGATTAGAGTTTGTCGATAAAGTCAGAAGCCCGCCGGAAAAGCAGAACGGCGTCTCAGTTTCCAAGATTTGATAAGGATAGTGAACAATCGAAAAGTGATAGAGTTTAACGGAAATCCCCAGCATAAATCCAGGTTCTTAATCGGAAGGAAGACAACAAGGATCAGAAAGATAGATTCAGACTTCGAAGCAGATCACAAGGAAGGGACCAATGATCGGAGTTCGGCAATCAAGATAGGCCGAAATAACAATTCTAAGAAGAGAAGAAGCATCAGAAGAAACAGCAAAGCCAGCAGGATGGCAAGGAACATGGCAAGATCAAGTTGAAAAGATAGATAAGAACTGACAATACTGTAACTTAGTCTAGCTTCTTATTTTTGCTTAGCACGGTGTAATAAGGGGATCAGTTAAGCGTTGGCAACAGCAGTAACAGCAGTGACAGCAAGATCACAACAGTCATGGTAGTCCCAGCTACCAAAACTTTCCGAACTACATTGACCTGATTCCCTTTTTGCCAGGGATATGTAGGAGACCTTTTGAAGCAAAGGTTCGGTCAAACTTTTCCAAGAAATGCTTCATACGGAGTGCTCAAACGGGCAAAAAATCGCTCGTATCCGCTCACTTATCTTTGCACGAAAACTCTTCATGTTCCCGCGCAAAGAGGTGCAGCTGTGAGCACGTGATTTTTGCCCTCACGGCAATTACTCCCAGAAAATTCAAAAAAAAAAATATATAGTTTTGTGTTATGCATAATTTATGTGATTTTTGTGTCAGTTTTCTCTTATTCGCATTTTTTTTGTTTTGTATGTGTGCATGTCTATTTATTTAAATTAAAAATACAAAAATGTTTGCATTGGCATATAAATTCATGTTTTTAATTTAGAGTAATTAAGTTTGTTTTACGAAAATGAAAATAACAAAAAATAATGTATCTTTTGCATTTTTATCATTTATTGTCCAATTGTGCGATTTTATCTTATTTTTTGATATATGTGTTTAATTGATATTAGAGGTTAATTAATATTAATAAGTTAATTTTGACCTATAATGTAACTATGGATTTTAAAATCTTGTTGAAATTAATTTAGGAGCTAAATTTAAAAAGAAGAAAAAAAGAAACAAAGTGAAGAAACAAAGAGAAAAGGGTTGGGCCATCTTTCATTAAATAAGACTAAGCCCAAAAATAAAATTAAACCCAATACCCTGTCAGCCCAATCCCAACCGACCCATTTGTTACAAGAGTTGATCTGAGCCATTGGATGGTAATAATCCAACGGCTCAGATTGAGCCTGAAATTTTAATACCCAAAGACCCCCAAAACCCCTATGCTCATTTCATTCACCCAAACACCCCTTTCCTTTGTCTCTTCCATTAGACCCAAATATCCCCAAAAACCCTAGCAGCCGCCGCCCCTCTCCTCCGCCCAAAACCCGGCGGCAATGACGCCGCCGGCCACCAAAACGACACCACAAGCCCCTCTTCTCCCCCTCTATCCGAATCCACAAACTAATTGGTTCGAATCAAGTCCAAGCCACTCGAACCCCAAATCGAGCCTCAAGAGCCCTAGAGGAATCTCGAGACGTTTTTGAAGAATTTTGGCGGTTCAATAGGCTTTAGTCGAAGTGTTCTCACTTGAGAACACTCGATTAAAGTCCATTTAGCCTCAAAATTTTTAAAAATCCAAATTGTTCCCAAGCCTATGAGTTTCGGATTTCTTAAGGTATTTTCTAGTTTTGTTTTTCTATTTTTATTTTGGTATAGTATAATATGTTTAGTGATTTCATTCTCTTTTATTATTGTTGTTGTTTTCTCTGTTTTCTTTCTTCTCCGAACTCGAAGACCCGTTTATTTGGTCAATTGTTTTCTGTTTCTGTTTATTCGATTACGTATGATGTAGAATACGTATTCGCGTCGATTAGCGTCGTCGAATAGTTAGCCTTGTATTTTTCTAGCATTGGCCGAGAATTGCTTGAATCAATCTTGTTGCGATTGAATGTTATCGATACGTGTTGTAATCGACTAATTGAATGTTGTCATATAGTTTCGCATAAGTTCGATTGGTAGAACAATAGGGCAGTAAACTTGAATGTGAATTTGATTGGAAATTGCCTAGGTTTGACAGTCATAATTGAACTTAAAATTAAACTATTTGAACCAAATGGAAGCCATGTGATAATGAGGCATGCCTGATTCAGCATGGCACTGATATAGTTTAATAAGATAGTTCTATAATGAAAAGGATTTGGCAGTGGATGCAAGTAGAGAGGCATACTGTTTTTTTTGTTTTGAGAGTGGGCTGTCAGGGAATATTTGAGTCAGAGATTAATTTTAATATTGTTAAGTGCTCTTAAGAGCTGGAGATCTGAAAAACACAGGGGGGAAGTGAAAAAAGGCTGTATTCTTCGTCTATAAAGGGAGAATGCCAGGAGATGGAGAGAGGGGGAGTGGCCTGAGACAGAGGGACAACCTGAGAGAGAATATAAGAAAAAAAAACAATAGGTGGAGTTCTTACTCATTTCTGGGAGAGTCTGCTTTGGTCTTAAAATCAGTTTAAAAGAGTTCAAAAGCTCGAGAGTTTAATTAGTGAAGAGAGCTTTGAGGGGATCAGTTCTTGAAAGTTTCAAATCAGTCTTAGGTGGCCATTGTCCTAGTAACACTGTTACATTGATCTTGAGTCCAGAAACAACTTAAATTTCTCTGTTTCTATTATATACTTGGTTGATTTCGAGCTAGAACTGACTGGTTGAGTCTGGTTTGGTTGCTTGTGGTGGACTACTTGTTCAATGAATTCATTTTTCGGGTTAACTTGATATTGCTTTGAGAGGATACATGAGCTTTGTTTGATTGAAACTTTTGGACTGTTGATTGTGCTTTCTGGGCTATTGAAACTTGTTCATTCTGTTGATGCTGCTTCTCATATGCTGCTACTGTTTGCCGAGCCCCGATCCTTTGCTGTCCTAGCCATTTCCTTTGCCTAGCAGGTAAATACGAAACCATGTAACTATTTGAATTTTGAATGATGGAAATGTTGAAATTGGGAATGAAGCATGAAATGATCTGATATGCATAGTTTTGTTGACTGTTTCCTTCCAAAAGGTTTGTTAATGGTAGGATTTGAGGTTGAAAATTTGAAATTTAATCATGATGATATATTGGTTCTTGTCTGTGTCAACGTGAAGCTTGTTTACAGTCTTCACGCTCACTGCAGTATTTAAGCTAGCAAATGAATACTAATGTTTAATAAATCTTGCATTTCTTAGTAGTAAATTGGGCTACAACAATATGAAATTGGAATAGGCAATCGTCTTTGGAAAATAAAGGGCCTGGAGGTTAGTTTAGAGGTGGTTTCAACAAGAATACGCAAGCAACCAATGTTAAAGGTTGCTAAATGCAGTCTTCTTTGTATCTAATCATGAGGGACGAGTAATAACAGTAGGAGAAAGGTGATTCTGTGTAGCGATTTCATTAGCTTTGTTTAGTATATAGGCAATATTGATGTTCAGTTTGTGAAGCCTATACAGATTTGCAGCTCAGCCCTCATCCGATCTGTTATAATCTTGTCTAGTAGCTGAATACTTGATTTTTGTTCACTGGTTTAAAGCTCTTTAGAATTTCAGTTGCGTGATTCACTTGGCATCTGGTTTCAGATTTGAAAGGCATCAAACAGAGTATTGAAAACATTTTGTATAGGCTTGGCTCGCCTAAAATATAGTTCATACTCAATTCTTAAATATGTTGTGATCCTTTGCTTGAGGCTATATCGACTGAATTCTATTTGAGTGCCAAGGCAGTAACTACGACCTAAAACAACCTTGCTTGATTTTACATTTTGTAACTGAATCATTCACTTTGGGTGTCATCTGTTTATAATCAAGTCCAATTTGTATATTAGCATGCTCCTATTTTGCCCATGTTTCCTTCTTCGTCTCTGATTCATTGATAAAATCTTGATATGGTTTGGTCCTTTTATTGCTTATATGGTCATATATAAAGTTTTTTTGTGATTTTGTTGGAAGATTATGATAGTTTCATTCTCATGTTTAGATAAGGAGTTGGTTAATGGATGCATTTGGGTGTTACAGTATAAGTTCATTTTCTGGTAATCTTTCGAAAATCAGAGACTCCAATTGTTTGAACAAGATATTTGTTGGTTCGAGTTTTTAAAAAAAAAATTTGAATAATTAGCAAATATTCGTAATTTGTTGTAGTTGAGTAAAACCCTTAAAAATAATTAGGAAAATTAGATTAATTAATTTGCAAATATAAAAAATTAGGTCCCGAATTAGGTAGCGGGTTCAAGCTAAAAGGGGTGTTTCTCTTTTGTTTGAATTCAGACTTGAATTCGTGGCTTGAATTTGTATTCATGAATTAATTGGCCCGTATAGACAAATAATACATAGAAAATTCTAAGTTTGCTTGAGTTGGCCTTTAATAATAAAAAAAAACGAGACGAACCTCGCCAAATCAAATATATATAAATTGCGGGGCCATCATTAATTACTTAATGAAGAAGCTCGGGACGGGTCGTTTAGCGAATTTCACGGCTTTCCCCATATAACAACGCGTTAGTCTCTTTAGGCGCGTATTAATAATGTTATCTCCTTAAACCCGGGTGCACATTTATGTGACCCAAATCCAAATCTCAACGGAGTCGAAATGTGTTGACAACTACGGGTGCACTGGGGTGCGACGTGGTTCGAGATACATTTTCACAATGTTGCAATTCTTTGTAAAAATAATAATAATAATAATAATAATAATAATAATAATAATAATAATTTTTATAATAATAATATCATAAGAGGTTAAAAATTAAAATTTATACATAAGTTAAGGCATATTGTAAAATCAGATAAAGAAGCCAAATATGACAGTTGAGCGACCATGCTAGAACCACGGAACTCGGGAATGCCTAACACCTTCTCCCGGGTTAACAGAATTCCTTATCCGGATTTCTGGTACACAGACTGTAATACTGAGTCATAAATTTCCTCGGTTCGGGATTAAACCGGTGACTTGGGACACCATTATTTTCCCAAGTGGCGACTCTGAATTAATTAAATAAATCCCGTTTCGATTGTCCTTTAATTGGAAAAACTCCCTCGCGCCCTCGCGGGTGCATAAAAAGGAGGTGTGACACTAAGTGAGTTGTAACTAAAGCTAGATAGCATAACTCGGGATAGTATGTCTAGTAAATTATCGTAGTTACTCATGAGAGAATTACAACACAAAGCGCTCATGATCAATAGAGAACACTTAGGCGAAATTATGGAAGTCATAGCGGGAAGGACTCCAACAATTGGGGAAATCATAACTCTAGACCTCCTTATCTTTTTCTCCAACATGTAGTATCTTTAGTGTTAATATATTATTTTAATTTGTTAGTTAGTTTGTTAAACATAAGAATCTTAATAGCTATAAGTATTGTTCAAGCATGTATTCTTGGTGATAGTGAACAACTGTAGCTAAACCATAGTTCTCTGTGGGATTCGACTCCAGACTTTTAGACCGGATTATATTTGCAGCGACCGCTTATCCTTTTTTAGGACTAGCGTTGGGCGTGATGGAGCAATTGCCGTAAAACTAATGGTATAATTGTCGTTGTATATATTGCTAGGTTGTGAGTTTGAACTTGTATTTTTTGTTTATTATAGTCGTTAATTTGAGAAACATGACATTCTTGAAATTATGGGAATTTAGGTGTAGATAATTCTACTATTGATCCTCGTAAATATTGTAAAGGAAATTACCCGTATAAAAATTATCAAATTATTCCCGAGGGAGCGAGTTATGTGCACCAACTCAATCTTATTTGTGGAATGTGTGATGTGTGGGGTGGTAAAAAATGGTCACCTTCATGCTTGTATTTCTTATTTTCACCCAACCCCTTACTATGATAGTTTTACCTTTTCTTGTGAAGTTAATAAGAACAAAGAACCTGAGAATGCAGACCTGAAGGAGATCAAAGATATGTTAAAGTGCCTTCTAAAATAAAATAATGAGAAACAACTGTAGATAGAGAGGCAAGAGGCAATTATTCACAACTTGGAGGCTTAATTGAGTCGAGTGGTTGGAGCTGTTAATGCTCAACAAGCCAATATTGGGGATAGTAGCCAAAAAGAGCATGAATTTGAGGTGTTAATTAAGGAGGTCAGAGTAGAACATCAACAACCTAGACAACTACAATATGAGGATGTCGATGTTGAAGAAGTGGGACTAGAGTCAATCAAGGACTTGAGGATATAAATTTTGTTGACTCTAATATCATTGATGTTGAGAATGCTGAAAGTCCTGAAGTTCATGTCTGTGAGAGCATTGGTCCTCACTCTAAATATTTTTCTACATTGTTCTTGGATGATGATATGGAAATAGAGTCATCCGAAAGTCAAGGAATCAGTAACAAGGAGCCTACATTCTGGAATTTTTCTTGCCAGAAAGACATGACTACATACCTCATTGAAAAGCCAAGAAGTGTAAAATAGTACAATGGTTGCTTGGGCCAATTATATTTGTTCCTCCACCCCTGGAGCATAGCCGAAAACGTGATGTCAAATTGGGGGGTTCAATTCATAAGCTCGAGGTGGAGGAAAAAAGTGATTCGCGTCGTGTCGCGGCGTTAAATCAAACTCTTCCTCGGAGGCAACCTAGCTTTATTGCTTTCTTTTATTTTTTTTCTACTTCTCTAATTTGATTATTTTGCAGTGTCGATTTTTTATTTTCCAGGAGCATAGAAAGCAAATCTATTGGAAGAATTCAACAGCAAACTAGATGGTTGGAACTAAGTATGCGGCACTCGCAAGAAAGACTAGGACTGGGAGAAGTCTGAGTACCCCATGAGATGCTAGTGCTTCCGCTTTGGTCTACCATGAAGTTTCTTTTACCCTCTTATTAGTATGGTGTACATTGGGGACAATACACAATTTTAAGTGTTGGGTTAGGAGGTTGTCTGGGTGACTTTATATGCTATTTTAATTATGTTAGTTTTATTGAATATTTTTTTTGATTTTATAGAAAAACGAAAATAAAAAGATTGGAATTTTTCCGACGATAGTTATCCTAGATAATTTCTTGAGGGATTTAAGTCTAAAGAAAAAAAAAGATTTTCTTTGTAGGTAGTGTAATAATTCCCCCTTGGTTTTTCTTTGTACCGCGGTTCTTTTCCAAGGGTTTTATTTGAACCAAGTGTAGTTAGTTTTTTTTTGGGAGTAAGAGTCATTGTGTTGTGTTTTAAATTGAAGCAATATCTCTTGACTTGGTTATGCCTTGAGAATAGTGAGTACTTCGGCTGTGACACTTAGTCTCAGTTTTTGACTCTTGTATAAATGCTTTAAATTGTATGATTTTAACTTTGCTAAACTGCTTTGACTAGAGTGTCTTGATGAATCCAATCCTGAGTGAGTTATATGTCATGTGTGTGTGAGGTTTGGGTGTTATTATGTACATTGCATTTGATGCCTAGAACTTGTCATGTGTGTTTGCAACGGGAAATAATAATTTTATTCAGTCTTGGAAGTGATATAGACGTTTCTTTGTTGGGCCAGATATGTATATTTTACCTGCCTAATTGTTATATATCGTAGTATACCCATTTGAGCTTGTAACCTTATTTCTTTGGTAACCACATTACAAGCCTTACCCATTTTTTTGAATTTACCGTCTGTTTAAACCATTGTAACCTCTCATGAGCACTTGAATTGTTTATAAAACTCGTAAAAGTTAAAGTGTGGGGTGGTTGGTTTGGGTTTTGAGTGGAACTAATGAAATAAGGAGAAAGGTGCACTATTTTGAAAAAGTAAAAGCCATATGAATTAAAAAAAAAAAAATAAGTTAAATTGTTGTGGAAAAAAAATCCTTGGTAAGTGGTGACTCTTGATGTAACTGTGCTTGTGCTTAAAGAAGTATGTGGTAAAATACATTGATATGAATGCGGAGTTTCGTTTGACATAAGTATATGATTTGCACGTTAAAGTATATGTATTAAAGTGTCTAGGGAGGTGTAGTTACTCTTATATCTAAATGTATCATACTCGTCCCGCAGCCTATATTACAAGTAAATAAAGTCCTACTTGATCGTAGACTAAAGAGCTCGATTAGTAGAGTAATACACTACTGACAAGCGTATGGTGCTTCTTTTGTGGAATATGAATGTTATTTCTGAGAGTGAGCGAATTCTTTTTATCTTGAGTTCCTAAGTGCTCATAAATTTTATTGTGTGGAACTACTCTTTTGTTGTGTGAGGGCACTTGATTCATGAGGGAAAGGTAATGTCAGTGATCTCTATGTTAGAGTAAGTGGCTGAGTTGTGAATAATGTGTTGTACTTGTGAGTCAAATCTTGAGGTGAAGATGTTACACTTTTTGGCTTAGTCTATTTTAAATATTCTTGGTGTAATGAGTTAGGAGAATTGTTTAAAAAATATCGTGTCTAAAAAAGAAGTGTAGTTTGATTGCTCGAGGACGAGCAATGGTTTAAGTGTGGGATGTTGATGATAGGTTATAATTGCATATTTTAGTCGATTATTACACTCCAATTTACTGCACTTTAATTGAGTTTGAGCTTTAATCGCTAGTGTCTTGCACTAACTGTATGTTTTATGCCTTGTAGGAGTGATTCTGAGCTATGTAGATGTTATGGAATGAATTCAAGTGATTTAAAGCTTTGAAGTCTGAGTAAAGCTCAAGTAATTAAGCCGATATTGTATTCGGGGATCAATAGATAATAGAGCAACAAAACAAAGAATCGAGTAGGTATATTGCGTACTTTCTAGTAAAATGCACATAACGCTTTGCTCAGAATTCTATTTGGGCTACATAATATATAGTTAAAAAGGTAACTCAAAGGGATACAACTTTCATGTTTTATGTTTTTCCAAATTTCAAACGTAATAGGGTGAAAAATACGGTATAACCCGCGACCGTGGACCTGGCGCGGACTGAGGCAGTACACTGGGAAAGTATCGCGCCCGTACCACGGCCGCGGACGTCCAGGCCTAGAAACTTATCATTTTTCGCATAGGAGAAGGTATAATTGTTTGGGCCCAACCCTAGTTGGTATATACATGAAAAAAGTATATTTTGAGGGGGAAGAGACTAATTTTTAACACAGTTTTGACCTAAGGAGACAGAGACACAATAGGATCAAGGCGGGATATTCTTCTACGTGTTTTCCCTTCCCCTTCCTATTTTTCATTGTTGGTTATGGCTCTTAGTATTGTAGTTTTATATACTATAATGAATAGCTAATTTGTTATCTAGGGTTTTGATGAACTTTTTGTAGGATAAATTCTTATTATGTTTTTATATACTTGACTCGTAGTATTTTATCTATTTGTTCAACTATATTATTCTTGTGTTGATTGAAGGACCCTCAATTAGTTGTACATATTTAGTATGTATTACTCGGGAGAGAGTTCATATTTAGATAGTTGTTGAATAATATCACTCCCGACATATGTGAGAAATTAATAACCAAGGGTTTAAAGGTGGCATTAGGGATAACAAAACCTTGGGTGTGATCTAAGTGACCTGTAATTAAAGCCAGCTTGCGTAACTCGGGAGAGTATGTCTAGTAAATTATCGTAATTACTCGGGGGAGAATTATAACATATAGAGCGCTCATAGTTGGTAGAGAATACTTAGGCGAAATTATAGAAGACATAGCGGGAAGGATTCCGATAATTGGGAAAATCATAGCTCTAGACCTCCTTATCCTTTTCTCCAACATGAAGTATCTTTAGTGTTAATTTATTTTTTTAATTTGTTAGTTAGCTAGTTAAACACAAAAATCTTAATATATATATAAGTTAGAAATTGTTCAAGCTTGTATTACTGGTGATAGTGAACAACTGTAGCTTAGCCTTAGTTCTCTGGAGATTCGACTCCGAACTTTTAGACCGAATTATATTTGTAGCGATCTCTTATAATTTTTTAAGACTAGAGTTGGGCGTGATCACTCTTCGTGAGGTTGTTCTTTCGATATTTTGTACTATCTTTTATTGTAGTGGATTGCTCATCTCCGTCGTGGATGTAGGTTAGTTGATCGAACCACGTAATATATTTATGTCTCTTTTGGTATATTTCTCTTTTGTTGTCTGATTTACCACCGTTGAAGGTTTGCTTTACTAGCTTCCGCATGACAACTGGCTTTTTTCGATCCTAACAAGTGGTATCAGAGCAAGGTTCAAAACAGGTTCATCTTGGCAGGTTCAGTTCAAGCCGCAAACATATTTGACAAATAATCGTGATTTTTATCTGAGAAATTTGACCGGTATGATACGCGCGTTGAGACAATTGTGGCGGAGATTTGGAGATGCGACCTATTGAAGGCTATGTAAAGAAGTTGGATCAAATTTATTTTGTCAGAAAAGTAATGCCAGGGGGAGAATTGTTAGGTGTTTGTCCATATTTTCTTATCTCATGAAGGAAAGGATATCATATTTACCATAATTGGATTTTTATTTTCCTAGAAGAAAAATATAAATCTTTCATATTTGGCTAGTCCCTCCTCTTGTAGGAAAAGGTTTGGAGTTCCATAAATTGAACATCATCTCTTCTCATTCAGTAGCTCACCAAGGGTGCCAGCTTTAGTAAAATTCTTTTATGAGGAATAGTACCTTGTGAGGGTGCTAGATTCAAGATGAAAATAGTTCTAATCTTCCCCACTCCACACCCAATGAGCCATCTACCGAATCGTTGCAATTGATGTTCGATCCCGGGCATCCTGCCTTTCTATGTTCTATAGACTTGTATGTAACTATGGATCAGAAATTGTTGAAGAAACAACAAGATCTTTTTTCGATTGGGTATGGCTTCAACTATTCCCGCATCCCGTCAATTAGTTAACCATCGACATATTTTAGTTAATGGTCGTATAGGTTTCACCGGGACAAACAACCCATTTATGATAAGGGTCCCCTGGCTGACATAAAGTTTCAACATAAAAAATAAATCGCCTCATCTCGAATAAATTCAAGAACATATTTGAAGAAATTCTGACCCCCAGTCGGAATGGTTTGTGGGTTCCAAACAGCTATAGTGGCTGAACCACAATGTAGCCATATGGGGTTTGAGAGTCATGTTAAGGGGAAGAACTTTACAGGACAAGTGTTAATGTGTCACTTTTGTTAGCCTCTTCGTGAGGTTATTCTCTCGATATTTTGTACTCTCTTTTATTATAGTGGATTGCTCATCACTGTTGTGGATGTAGGTCCGTTGACTGAACCACGTTATATGTTTGTGTCTCTTTTGATATATTTCTCTTTTATTATGATTTATCACCGTTGAAGGTTTGCTTTACTAGCTTCCGCATGACACCTGACTTTTTTCGATGCTAACACTCTTTCCTAATTGTTAGATACAACACTGAAATGAAACTTGAAAATGTTTCACTTACTTTGTCAAATTTACACTCATAAAAGCAGCGGCCTGAATTTCTTGGTCTCCATGATACTTTCAGAGTTTCAGTTTCAGTTCAACTTGAAATCCACAAGAACAAATATCCATCCCATTATGAAAAAATAATTTTTTTGAGACATGGGTTCACTTTTGTAATGACCCGGCCCACCACTATGCATATATTGTCCACTTTGAGCCTAGCCCGCACGGTTTTGTTCCTCCCCAGCTGGTCCATTGGGGAAAAGGCCTATGCACATGGTGGTCCAACACCCTTACTTAACTAGCCCGGGACTCCCTCTCAGTTCCGATATGGGACTCCTGTGAGCTACAGCTACAGCTACAGCTACCCGCTGATACCACTGATACCACTCACCCCACCAACAAGGACACAACGTCCTCGTTGTGAGTACCCACCTATCGTACTCCAGAGAGTTGGCTTTGATACCAATTGTAATGACCCGGCCCACCACTATGCATATATTGTCCGCTTTGGGCCTAGCCCGCACGGTTTTGTTCCTCCCCAGCTGGTCCACTAGGGAAAAGGCCTATGCACATGGTGGTCCAACACCCTTACTTAACTAGCCGAGGACTCCCTCTCAGTTCCGATGTGGGACTCCTGTGAGCTACAGCTACAGCTACCCGTTGATACCACTGATACCACTCAAATTGTAACGACCCGACCGGTCGTTTTGAGCTCCGTCGCGTCATTCAGCAGATTGAGGCCATGAACAACTTCATCTCAGGTATATTGACTTGTGTGTATGGTCAGAATTAAAATTCAGGAAGTTTGGGGTCAAATCTAAATGGAAATTCTCATATTGAAAGTTTAAAGTTGAAGAAATGAACTAAGATTAGAATTTTGAGTAAATGACTTCGGAATTGGGATCTGAAAGTTCCAGCATGCTCGTATGGTGATTTTGAACTTGGGCGTATGTCCAGAATTGGTTTTTGAATAACCCGTGAGCATTTCGGCGTATATGGTGGATGTTAGTATTTGAGAAGAATTTCATAAATTTGGGTTGGAAGGCATTTTAGAGTTATAGAGGTTCGTTTGGGATTCCGAGTCTGGGAATAGATCCGTATGGTGATTCTGGAGTTGGGAACGCGATCGGAAGTGAATTCGGATGTCCGGAGGTCATTTTGAGGTCTTTTCGCTAAATATAAGAATTTGAAGGTTTATGAGAAAATTCGACCGGAAGTGAAAATTTTGATATCGGGGTCGGAATGCAATTTCGAAAGTTGGTGAAAGCCCGTAATATCGAATGTGACTTGTGTGCAAACTTTGAGTCAATTCGGATCGATTTTGGTAGGAAATTGGACAATTAATCTCTTTAAGGAAAGCTTAAGTTGGAAAAGTCAACCTATCGTTGACTTATGAGTTAGAAGGATCGGAACTGAATTCCGATGATTCGGTTAGTTTCAGAGGATGATTTAAGACTTAGGAGCACAATCGAAAGTAATTTTTGAGGTCCGGTGAAAAAGTTAGCCTATTTTGGCGAAGTTGGAATTTTGGCGGAATCCGATCGATAGGTGATATTTTGATCCCGGAGTCGGAATTGAATTCCGAGAGTTGCAGTAGCTTCGTTAGGTGATTTTGGATATGTCTGCAAATTTTCAGGTCATTCGGACATCGTTTGGTCGGGTTTTTTATCGAATGTGAATTTTGGAAGTTTAAGTTTAAGTTTGAATCGAACTCTAGGATTTTGGTTATTTTTGATGTTTAAGGTAGCGTTTTTATGATTCGAGCAAGTTTGAATGAAGTATTAGGTTGAGTTTGTGTTTTTGGTTGTGGTCCCGAGGGTCTCAGGTGTGTTTCGGATGCCTAACGGGTCATTTTTGGAAGATTTTTGCCGTTTTGAGCATAAATGTAATGATCCAAAGGTCTATTTTTAGTTCTAGAGATCCAAATTTAATTTCGAGACTTCGAGAATTTAAATAATGAATTATAGGGCTGATCCGAAAATTTTGGTTTAATTTCATCAAGTCACGATTGGGTTTTTGACGCGAAATGTGATTTAATTGTTTAACGAGCAAAATTGATGTTTCACTGAGCAAATGAGATCCAAATTCAGTTTTGTTTGAACCATTGGATTCGTATCGGAATTATGGAGCCATAGGAAAAAGAATCGTCAAATTCGAGTTCGTATGACGGAGTTAAGGCTATTTTAGTAAAAATAAAAGTTGCTGCAATTATTTTAGATAGTTGCTGAATTTTTTTAACAGCGTGAACAATACCAGGCACGCGTGAACAGTGTCCTGCACGTGTGCACAGTGCTGGACCCATGAACAGTAACCGGCAAAAGAAAAGTTTGGCTTTTTAGCCATATCTTGAGTTCTAGAGCTCCGATTGAGGTGATTTTCGCGACGTTGTTCTCGTCTCAACAAGGAGGTAAGTATTCTATATCCAAACTTGATTTTATTTAATGATTCCATGGTTATTTTCATCAAGTATTAGTGAATCAAATGGAAGAAATTGGAGAAATTTTGTAAAATTTTTTCAAAAAACGAAAATTAAAGATTTGAGGGTCCATTTGAACTCCGATTTTGGTAAATTTTATATGTACGGACTCGTGGCGAGACGAGGATTCCGAAAATGTGATTTTTATAATTTTTTGAGAAGCGTACCGAAAGTCAGGTTTTGGCAACTTTGTGGGTTTTGGTGTAATTCGAGTTGTTTTGATTGGGTAATGTCCCTTTAGCCTATTTTGATGGATTTATATTGATTTAGATCAGATTCTACACCCGTGGAGGCCGATTTTCGTGGCAAGGGCATTGCGGACTAGTCTTCGAGCCGAGTCGAGGTGAGTAATGGGTGTGGGTGATGACCAGCAGGTTCGAAACCCTGGTATATCACTATGTGACGCTGTATAGCAGCGAGACACGTACTCTCTTGTGAGTGCGGGGTCGATTGTGAATTGGGGACTATGGCTTAATCCGACCTGTTGATACTGTGTAATGATATTAGGCTATTCTTGAGTCGTCGAACCTCCTTCTCGGATGGTTGCATATTATATTGTGATATTGGCTACTCTTGAGTCGTTGAACCTCCTCTCGGATGGTTGAGTATACTTATGGGCTGTGAGCCAGTTATTGGATCCTGCGAGGATCGTTATCATTGTCTTGTGATATTGACATGCTAGTTTTACTACCAGTCCGTAGCTATTACTGTTATCATGATATTTCCAATCTCTGGAACTTGACATTTACTGTTTTCAAATGAAAAATGATAAAAGAGTTTTCAAAACTACTTTTGAGCCTGCGAGGCTGCATTTGCATTTCGCTGATTGGTAGTGGATCGGACTGCACACCGCAGCATATATTCATGATATTGTGCTTGGGCTGTAGGAGCCCCTGTGGAGTCTGAAACCCCACGGTGAGCACGGGTACCCAAATTGGATCGGGCTACGCGCCGTAGCTGTCATTTCATGCATTGCATTGCATTTAGCTACATCTGCTAGCTGTTATACTTGTTGTTGATATTGTTGGGTCTCTACTATTAATATTGAACTGTTACAGGGTGTTGGTTACAGCTTTACATAGTATTTTATTGTGGATTTCTTATCTACGCTATCTTACCCCTGTTTATTACCACTGAGTTTGGCAGTACTCATTTTACTCCCTGCACCTTGTGTGCAGATCCAGGTACCTCTCAGCAGACCTGATCGGGTAGCCGCTCAGAGGCATTGTGCGGGATAGTCGAGGTAGCTGCAGCGTCCGCAGGACCTGACTCCCCTTCTAGTTGTCTTTTCATTTCATGTTGTCATTTCTTTCCGCACTGAGTTTTTATTGTAAACTCTATTTCACTTATGATCTTTTAGAGGCTCTTGACTCTTGACCCTTCGGTCTATGGGAGTTGGCATGTGTTGGGACTTGGTTCCCTGTTTTGATATATATCTATCACTATTGTGTTATAACTTGTTATGCTTAAATGGGATAAGGCGAGCTCATAGCTCCATATTTGTTATTGGTTGGTCGGGCTGGCCTAGTAGTGTGCTGGGCGCCATCACGACCGAATTTGAGGTCGTGACAACTTTAAACTTCAAGCTTAGATGAAATAAACCCACAAAAAATTAATTAGAATAAATAAACGAACAATAAAATATTAAAAGTTTGAAGTTTTCTGGATGGCCGGTATGAGATCGACGGATGAAAACTTTGAAACGTTGAGAATGAGGATGAGGGAAGAGTGAAAGGGGAAGGAAATGATGAAGATAAAATAAAGGGGGAGGGAGTTGTGGGATTAAATATGTGGCCAACAGTTATTTTATTACTGTTGGGGAAGGAAGTTTGCCAAAAAGAATCTGCTCACGCGCCTACCAAGTGAGCCAATTCACACTATGTGACTAGTGAGCTTTTATGTTAAGGTGAAACTAAGAATAAAGTTGAAGGCCAAAATGGAACATAATTGATATATAGTGCCAAAAAAAAAAATGGGTCCAAGTTGAATGGATTATATATGTATTTGGGTTATATTTTATTTGAAACCCTTATATCAAAAGTTTGATAAGGTACTGATTGAATGGTCCGCTCATGTACCCTCCAACGTCAAATTTTGAGTTCGCCTCTATACTATTTTCTTTTATTTTAACATGTCGGCATGGGTCAATCATAAAAGTATTTTAAAAGATTGAGACATTGAAGAACTGAATATATCCTTTTGATTTTACTCTTATTAGAATTAGACTTTTAACTTTTTACAGTAATTTTCCTTTGACTTGTGCGTTGCTGTACATTTAATAATTCCGATATCATGTTGAATCTCTTACAATTTTAATGTTGACAACACCATTATTACAAGGTTCTAGGGTATCACGCTGTAAAATAAAGTTGACTTTGTAAAAGGTCAACAGGACAGTTGTTTTATTTAATTTTAATAATACCAATACATTGACGAAAAAATTTTATGACCTCGAATTAGAGGATTAATTGGGTTACATAATTAATTACTCAGTCAAAAAAAGAAATCATTTTAGAGTTAATTTATCAGCAAGAATGAGCAACTTGATCTAGAATTTCTCAAACCTCTGTAAACTTTGTCAATCTTCAAGGTAAAATGATGAATAATGATTTTAAGCATGTACACTCATTGTATAAAAACATTTTACACCGTAAGTGCATCTAGTTTTTACATTATTATAAAATTAAGTTGTTATATTTACATGTCAAATATGGTAAAAACGTATCTGTATCGGGTGTTTATACCAAATCAATAGATACATGACACGTGTCTTGCATAAGAACTTTAATTATTTAACCATAATAAATTATATGCATTCTCACCTATTTAAATTAGTCAACCTTAGTGAGTTTGGTGTAAATACCTGGTATGGATAAATATTTGCCGGTACAGTATTAATAACTATAATCCAACAATGACCTTATGAGCTTAATTTTTATACATTAAGAGTATAAAAGAATTTAATACTAATTAAATTACATAATCATTCACAAAAAATTAGATCAATAGGTAGATTGCTGGCTACGATAAAGTTAAACATAATTCTCCTAGTAATATAAATTTTTTTTACATCATCAGTATATTAACTTAAATTATTATCTTATAAGCAATATAATTATACCAATATCTTTTAGTAGATCATTATTTAATTGTAGGAATATTTACCCAACTCATTTCTCAAGGTGAAGGGATAAAATTATTTCTATTTTCTCTATTTCCACCCCTCAACCGACCTTTGTATGATCTGACACTTCTCTCCATCTTTTCATTTCCCTTTCTTTATTGCATGTGCATTCCTGTCAGTCCATACAGCCCCACCCCCACCCCCCAACAAAGCACCCCCACTCATGCCTTTTCTTTTCTCTTCCTCGTAACTCTATAAAGAAAAGCTAAAGAAGAAGAAGAAATTTACTTATTTTCTCTGAAGAGTAGATAATTAATGGAAGAACAATGCACCAGTACTGGAATGAGACTAAGTATTGACCTGAATCGTTCACCCGAATTCGAGTTTTGGATGGTCCGAAATCCTTCCTTTCCTCAACCCGATTTACCCTCTGCCGATGAACTCTTCTCCGATGGAATCCTTCTTCCTCTCCACCCACCTAAACCGAACCCTCCATCACATAAAACTAAGCCTGAATCATCCGGGTCAGATAGACCCGAAACCGGACCCGAGGTTTCTGGCGGTGAATTCACAAACTCTTCGAAGCGTTGGAAAGACATTTTCAAGAAGAAAACATCTCAGAATTGTAAAGAGAAGGATAAGAAGAAGAAAGAGAAGAAGGGCGGCGTTGTAATTGGTGGAAGCAATATTGGGGTGAATGCGGCTGAGCTGAATATCAACATTTGGCCGTTTTCGAGGAGTACATCTGCCGGTAACGGCGGAAGTAGGCCGCCACGGGTGGTGACTCGGAAGGTGAATAGTGCACCATGTTCCCGGAGTAACTCCGCCGGTAGGAAATGGCCGAGTAGTCCCAGCCGTAGTGGAGTACATTTAGGCCGGAGCAACGCAGTTTGGCAAGTCCGCCGCTCAGAAGGTCACCGGAAAACTAAACCTGAAAAGGTTGTCGCAAAAGTTGAATCTGAAGATCACCAGAAAGTGACGTCAGCCGCCGTCACCGGCATGCCAAAAGCTAGAGTACTGAAGTTGAATGTACCGATGTGCATTGGTTACCGGCAAAGTTCAGTTTGCAGAAGTGATGAAAATAGTGCTATAAGTGCCGCTGCGGCGGCGGTTGGCAGTGACCAGAGTGGTGGCGCTGTGACTGATGAAGTGGCACGTGTGAGTAATTTGTTTAATATAAGAAGCATTTTTACCAAGAAAGTGCATTAGTATGGTATGTCCAAGTATAATTGTACAGTTGTTTCTACTTTACTTTTTTTTCTTTTGAAGTTTTTGCTAATGTAAAGTTCTAGTAGTTCCTAACATTCAGGATTTGAGCTTTTTAATTTTTTAATGAATTTAAGTTTTTTTTGGTTGAAGAAAAGGATTTCCAATCTTTGTGGCCATCTTAGATTTATGGTTGCCGAGGTGAAAGAGAATGGGTTGCAGATATTTCAAGCTATACAACATACTTTAACAAGATTGAAAACAAAAATTCCTAAAGCAAGGCATATTGGTTACATTGTGGGTTAACGAAATCATTATTATGAAATAATTCTAGTTTAAAGCTTCATACTCCCTCCGGTCCAAAATAAGTGATTTTTTGGATGTTTTTGTAAGAAAGTCACTTTTTAGCATTAATTAGCAATTGACCATTTTAACCTTACTATCTAACATAAAAACTCCTAACACATATTTCAATATTATTTACTCCATGGACAATATAGGAAAAACATCATTAAGTCATTCTTGAAATCCGAAAAAATTATTTATTTTGGACCACCAAAAAATGCCAAAAAATCACTTATTTTGGATGGGTGGGAGTATTATGTTAATTCTACATCATCAGCCTACAAT
Organism: Nicotiana noctiflora; assembly: GCA_032618575.1. NCBI lineage: Eukaryota > Viridiplantae > Streptophyta > Magnoliopsida > Solanales > Solanaceae > Nicotiana > Nicotiana noctiflora. Next base: position 41,945 of record JASVEL010002356.1, on the reverse strand, counting down.
CCTTTATAATGCTATTCTGTTCTAGAACTCGAACTAATGCCATGAGGCTTATGACGTGGCATGTTAAATTATAGTAGTATTCACGATCAACATGACATTGTTATATGCCTAAGTGAAATATTATGTAAATCAATTTCAATGTCAGCAGTATCATGCCATTAATAAGTGAAGTGATACGCCAAATCAAATTCAAAGCCAATAATATCAAGTTATATACACAATGGCGAAGACAATATATTTGCGAAGGGATTTCAAAATTTTTAAAAACCAAATACACAAAGAAGGCAACCCAAAAAAAGAAAAATCAAACAGTAATAGGTTTCATTAATAGAAAGAGAAGTTCTTAGCACAAAGATTGTGTTCAGATTAATCGATCAAAGTTACAAGACCTTCGAAAGAGAAAACAATTCTTGTGTTAGTTGCAAGGGCCTAATAAGACTTGTTAAATGGGACACATAGCCCCTAAGTTAGAAGCTTAAGTTGAAAGAGTTTGTCATAGTTTGACTTTTGTAGAGACGATTCCGGAATAGAGTTTTTACAATTCCAATAGATTTGTATGGTGATTTTGGACTTAGGAGCATGTCCGGGTGCTGATTTGGAGGTCTGTAGGTCGTTTCGGTTTGAATTGGCGAAAGTTAGAAAGTTGAAAGTTTGGAAGGTTGAAAAGTTTGACCGGAAGTTGACTTAATTGATATCGGGTTCGGATTCTGATTCTATAAGTTACAATAGGTCCATCATGTTATCTATGACTTGTGTGCAAAATTTGAAGTCAATTATAGTTGTTCTAGTATGAATTGGCATTAGTTTTGAAATATATAAGTTCATAATTTCAATAGGCTTGAATTGGGTTACCAATTCGTTGAATCGATGGTGTTTGATATGATTTTTGGCCTCCAAGTAGGTCCATTATGTGTTTTGGAACTTGTTTGTATATTCGGACGGGGTCCGAGGTGTGAGTCGGATTGAATTCTGATCATTTTTTGATGTGAATGAATTGCTAAAACTACTGGTTTTTCTGTTCCCGTTTCCTTCTACGCATTCACGAAGGTTCTCCCGCGATCGCTTACAATCATCATGAGCTTCTAGGATTTTTCCCTTTGCATTCGCGAAGGTGAGGGCACAATCACGGAGTTTGCTAATCTTGTTAATGGCGAACGCGTTAGGTATATCGTGTTCCCGTATAGAGAAGGTGAGACTGGGGGCTGAGGAACGCTTGTGCATCACGTTCATGTGACCTGGGACGCGGTCGTGTGGGTAGAGGAAGCTTGTTCATCACGTTCACGACTGGCTTCACGCGATCACGAAGAGTGTTTTATTAAGTTGGGGAGAATTGTTCTGCGTGATAGTGAGTCTTCATCCGCAATCACGATAGAGGACGACTGGACAGTAGTATTTAAAATTTTAAACGAGGGTTTCATCTCATTTTTTATTTTGGACCTAAAGAGCACGTTTTGTGGCGATTTTTCGAGAGATTTTCAAGAAAATCATCAAGGTAAGAGATTCTAACTCAGTTTGGGCTATATTACACGAATTCATTGTTATTTTCATCATTTAATTAATGATTTGAATGGGAAATTTGGGGGAATTGTGAAAATTTCTTAGGATAAATTTTGGGGGTTTGATAGGCAATTTGTAACCGAATTTGAGTAATTCTTGTATGGCTGGACTCGTTATCAAATGGGTGTTTGGATTTTGTAATTTTGGTCAGGTTCCGAGACACGAGCCCTAGTTGACTTTTTGAGTTGACTTTTTGTTTCTTTTTAAAGATCGTAACTTTATTGTTCAGAATAGTTTCCTATAGTTTATATTAATGGTATAAAGTTATTTTGGCTAGATTCGAGCCGTTCAGAGTTGGACAATCGAGGGAAAGACTTACGAGTGGATTGAGTTAGCTTGTTTTGAGGTAACTGTCTTGCTTAATTTTGTGTGAGGAAATTACCCTTTAGAATTAGTGTTGTTGTGTGCTAATTGTGATATGTGAAAGCCGTGTACGCAATCTGACAAGTGTGTAGACAGGCTGAATGTGAAATTTTACCGATGTTAGCTATGTAGATTTCTTTTCATACCTTAATTAAATTATCTTAAAATGCCATATTCATCAACATTTGTCTATCTTCATATGTTCTATTTGTCTTATCTCTTAATTGTTAATTGCCTTTACATGTTTAGTTTAAGTATTATTTTCTCTATTCCTTGTTCATTATTTAACCGTTGGGTTCTTTACTTAAAGTTATTATTCTTGGAATATCTTGTTGTTGAAATTGATATCGAGTTATAAAGGCCTAGATATACATTGAGGCAAAGTTGTAAAGTTGTGACGTACTGTTATTGTTGAGTTATTCACTTCCGGTTGTTATTGTGAGACTCTTGTGCATATTGTGGTTGCGCCATGGACTATTTGTTGTGAAAACTCTATTGTTATTATTTTCTTGGCAAGTTGTGATATTGGACACTTGAGGTGAGATTTGTGATACGTTATGACGTTGATACACATGTAGTGGTATAAGAATTTGGGGTTGAAACTCATGCGTTGAGATAAGGTGGGTTTGATATGCGTATTGCTAGTAGGAAAACCACTCGAAGCCACACGGTGTGATAAGGTGGGCTAAAATGCGGGAAGCTATTTGAGAAAAAATTAATTTTCAAAACTAAATGCAAGGCTCTTGCGGTGATATAAAAAAATATTGTGAAATATTTTGTGATTCGAGACTACGAGGCGGTACCTCGGTAGCGATTCGTGTTGATACTTTTCTATTACTTCACGTGAGTGTTTGTTGCGTTGTTTCATGTCATAACATTTCTTGTTTTCTTCCATTATGCATTATTTGCCTTAGTTTAGTGTAGCTATTCTCGGTGTATTTCTTTATTATCTCATTTCTACTATTACCATTATTACACTATTATATACATGTTCATTTCTAATTTATTCTAGTAGGACCTTGACCCGACATCGTCACTACTCTATCGAGGTTTGGATTGGCATTTAGTGGGTACCGTTCTGGTTTACTCATGCTACACTTATGTAGATTGTTTTGTGAAGATCCAGGTAACTCCATCCAATCCAGGCACTAGTGAGACGAGCCCAGTTTTGGAGACTTCAAAGTATATCTGTCGGCGTCCGCATGCCTCAGAGTCACCCTCTATCTAGTCAATTTTCTATTCCTATCCTTTTATAGACATTGATGTATAGAGATATTCAGTACCATCTTACAGAGTTTGTGACTTGTATACGCCGAATTTTGGGAAGTTGTGTTCTGTTGAGTTAACGGAGTTTCTTTATATGATTGTGGTTGAGTTATTTGAAGGTTCTTTATAAATTCTCAGTTAATATTACATATATGTTAGGCTTTCGTAGTCTTATAGATTAGGTGTCATCACGACGTCCTTCGAAAGAAATTGGGGTAATGACAAGTTGGTATCAGAGCTCTAGCTTCATAAGTCTTATGACTCATAAGCATGTTTTGTAGAGTCTCGTGGATCGGTACAGAGACGTCTTGTACTTATCTTCGGGAGGCTGTGAAACTCTTAGGAAAACTTTCACTTCTTTGATTCCTTATCGTGCGAATTTGTTGACCTCGAAATTCTAAATCTCTGTCTTTCTACTCTTTCATAGATGGTGAGGACACATACAATTGGATATGGTAATCAAACACTATGCCTCCTGCTAGAGCCGCGAGAGGCCATGACGAGGTAGAGGCTAAGAACGGTCATGTGGTGCAGCCAGAGCACATGCCCGAGTTGCTACAGAGGAGCCACCAGTAGCTCCAGTTAGAGGGCAGGCACCTGAGACTCCTCTTACTGCCCCTGCACTTCAGGAGACCCCGCCTAGATTTTGATCATGTTTGGAACTCTAGCTCAGGCGGGGTTGATTCCACTTACTCCTGCCATATCTCATGCCACAGGGGAGGAGCACAGACTCCTGTCACCCATACCTTAAAGCAACCGGTCCAAGTTGACCAGGTTCTAGAGGTCATACCAGTACAACCGGTTGTCCTAGTTCAGCCTAAGGTTAGGGCAGCAACATCTGAGGGGGAGCAGCTCAGGCTCGAGAGGTACGAGAAGTACCACCCTCCTACCTCCAGTGATTTAGCTTCAGAGGATGCACATGGTTTTCTTGAGGAATACCATCATATCTTTTGTACTATGGGTATTGTGGAATCGAGTGGGGTTGCTTTCACTATGTTCCAACTTAAGGGAGAGTCTTACTAGTTGTGGAGAGTGTACAAGTTAGGTAGCACGGCTGAGGCATTTTCACTCACATGGGCTTTCAAATGATGCAGTAATAGCTACAGTAATCAAGCGATCTTTCACTTTGTATTTCTAAGGGAGTTTGTTCCCCCGAGTCTTCGTGATGCATGGTGCGCAGAGTTTGAGTAGTTGCGCCAGGGTGCTATGACCATATCAGAGTATGTTGTCAGGTTCAGCGAGTTATACAAACATGCACAGCCATAGTCTCCATAGTGGGAACGAATTTGTTGAATCTATGGGCTTATCCATGGTATTAGGTTCAGCATAGATCGAGAGTTGGATACTGATACCCCATACCATCAGGTGGTGGAGATCGCTCCAAGATTGGAGGGTATGTGGGGCTGGAAGAGAAAGGATAGGGAGGCCAAGAGGCCTCAAGATTTTGGCACATATATTGGTGCCCTTGCTCTAGTTGCAGCCCAACATGGTAGAGGCTATGTGAGTCATCCTGTTCCTTCGGCACTTCCAGCTTCCAGCGATATTCCGGCTACTTCTAGGTCTCAGGTTACCCATTATGCACCACCACTGTCTAGTGCACCTCCTACATAAGGTGCTTTCAACGATCAATCTAGCTGACCGGGCCCGAGCCATTTTCAGTAGCAACATCCTCCAAAAGTTTGGTTTGACTGTGGCAATACTCGTCATATGGTGAGGTACTTCACCAAACTCAGGGGGGTGCACCTCTACAAACTACTCAGGCTCTACATGTTCCACAGGGGCCCTAGACTTCTCAGATCGTGGTTTCCGCACCAGTTGCCACTCCACTTGCACAACCAGCTATAGGTGGAGGTGGAGCGGGTAAGGTCCACCCTAGAGGGGGAGGCCAGGCCAAATGTTATGATTTTCCAACTAGGACGGAGGTGGTTGCATCAGACTCAGTCATCATAACTATTGTTCTAGTTTGTAATAGAGATGCATCGGTCTTATTTGATCGAGGTTCCACTTATTCCTATGTATAAGCTTACTTTGCTCCATATTTGGGTGTATCCCGTGATTCCTCGAGTTCTCCTGTCCAGTCCACGCTAGTGGGGGATTCTATTATTGTTGCCCATGTGTATCGGTTGTGTTGAGTTGTTCTTGGTTGTTTTGAGACCAGGGCTGACCTATTGTTACTTAGTATGGTAGATATTGATGTTAATTTGGACATTGACTGCTTGTCGCCCTATCATGCTATTCTTGATTTTCACGCCAAGACAGTAACATTGGCTTTGTCAGGTTTGCCGCGGTTGGAGTGGAGGGGTACCTTAGATTATATTCCTAGCAGGGTAGTGTCTTTCCTTAAGGCACAACAGATGGTTGGGAAGGGGTGTGATGCATATCTAGCCTTTGTGAGGGATGTCAATGTTTATACTCTTACCAATAAGTCAGTTTCAGTAGTGAGAGACAATCCAGATGTATTTCTGGCAGATCTTCCAGGCATGTCCCCTGATAGTGATATCGATTTTGGTATTTATTTATTGTTAGGCACTCAATCCATTTCTATTTCACCATATATTATAGCCCTTGTGGAGCTGAATGTGTTAAAGGAGAAGTTGTAAGAGTTGCTTGATAAGGGTTTTATTAGGTCTAGTGTATCACCTTGGGGTGCTCCGGTCTTGTTTGTAAAGAAGAAGGATAGTTCTATGCACATATGTATTCATTATCGATAGTCGAACAAGATTACAATAAAGAACATGTATCCATTACCATGCATTGATGGCCTATTTGATCACCAACAAGGTGCTAGAGTGGCCCGAAGATTAATTTGTTGTCAAGCTACCATCAGTTGAAGATTCGGGAACCAGATATTCCTAAGACCGCCTCCAGGTCTCGGTATAGTTATTCAGAGTTCCTTGCGATGTCATTTGGGCTGACCAATGCCTCAAAAACATTCATGCACTTGATGAACAGTGTATTCGAGGCCTATCTTAACTCATTTGTCATTGTGTTTATTGACGACATCTTAGTGTACTCCCGGAGCCTGGAGGATCACGAGCAACACATGAGAATTGTGCTTCAAACCTTGAGAGAAAATAAGTTGTATGCAAAATTTTCAAAGTGTGTATTCTGGCTTGATTAGGTGGCATTTTTAGAGTAGTGTAAAGTGAGGGGATCAAGTTAGATCCGAAGAAGATTGAAGTAGTGCTGAGTTGTCCAGAACGTCTTGAGCTACTAAGATCCGATGTTTTCTTTGTTTGGTAGGGTATTAACATCGATTCGTAGATGGTTTCTAATCTATTGCTAGACCTTGACTAGATTAACCTAGAAGGGTGCTCCGTTCAGGTGGACCGAGGAGTGTGAGGAGCTTTTAAAAGCTCAAGGCTGCTTTGAATATAGCCCTAGTGTTGGTGTTGTCTGCGGGTTTGGGGTCTTACACTATGTACTGTGATGCATCGCGTGTTCGCCTCGACGTGATGTTAATGCAAAACGGTAGGATTATTACCTATACGTCTAGACAGTTGAAGGTACATGAGAAGAATTATCCTATCCAAGACCTTAAGTAAGAAGCTATTGTTCATGCCTTGAAGATTTGGTGGCACTATCTGAACGGTGTCCCTTGTGAGGTCTATATCGAGCACCAGAGTCTACAACATCTGTTCAAACAAAATGATCTTAAGTTGCGGCAGTGGAGATGGTTAGAGTTTCTTAATGACTATGATATCACAATTCTCTATAATCTCGAGAAGGCTAATATGGTGGCCGATGCTTTGAGCCGACAGGCAGAGAGGTTGGACAGTTTAGTATACTATCAGCAGCGGTGAGGCCATTAGCATTGGATGTTCAGGCCTTGGCCAACCAGCTTGTTAAATTGGATGTTTCGGATCCGAGTCGAGTTTTAGCTTGTGTGGTTTCTTGGTATTCCCTATATGATCGTACTAGAGAGTGTCAATATGGCAACCCTTATTTGCTTGTCCTCAATGACACGTTTTAGCACGGCGATGCCAAGGAGGTTACTATTAGAGATGACAGTGTGTTACAGATGCATGTCTGGCTATGTGTGCCCAATATAGATGGTTTGTGCAAATTGATTTTTCAGGAGACCCACAGTTTGCGGTATTCCATTCATCCTGGTGTCATTAAGATATATCAGGACTTATGGCAACACTAGTTGGTGAAGGAAAATAAAGAAAGACATAGTGGAGTATGTAGCTCGATGCCTAAATTATCAGCAGACGAAGTATGAGTATTAGCGTCCAGGTAGGTTCCTTCATAGGCTTGAGATTCCCAAGTGTAAATGGGAGCAAGTTACCATAGATTTTGTTGTTGGACTCAGAAGAAGTTTGATGCAGTATGGGTGATTATGGATAGGCTGACCAAGTCGACTCATTTCATTCCAGTGGTGACTACTTATTCTTCAGAGCAGCTGGCTCAAGTCAATATTCGCGAGATTGTTTGACTTCATGGTATGATAGTATCAATCATCTCTGATCGGGGTACGCACTTTACATCGTGATTCTGGAAGAACGTATAGCATGAGTTGGGCACACGAGTTTTGAGCATAACATTCCACCCTCAGATAGATGGACAATCCAAGCACACTATTCAAATATTGGAGATATGCTTCGACATAGTGTGATGGAGTTTGGGGTTTCTTGTGATCAGTTATTACCCCTCGCATAGTTTGCCTAAAACAACAACTACCAATCAAGTATTCAGGTGGCTCTGTATGAGGCATTATATAGGAGGTGGTGTCGGTCACCGGTGGGTTGGTTTGAGTTGAGTGAGGCTAGGCTATTAGTAACTAATCTAGTTTAGGATGTTTTGGAAAAGGTTTAATTGATTCAAGATCAGCTTTGCACGGATAATAAGTTGGGATTTTGACTACTTATTAGTGCCTTTTAGCTTTCATTTTAGTCCAAAAACGTTTAATTTTGTTCCCGAAAACTAATGAAATATGCTTAATTGCAAGAATATTGGAAGATGAGCTCGCAAGATGAAATCCTACTCAAGAAGGAGTAATCTGAACTCAAAGAGAGAAACATTCACAAAAGCTTAGAAGTACGGACCGCAACAATTCAATCGTGACCGCAGAAAAGTGTGTGTAGCTACAAATCAAAACAATCTTTATCTTCAAAGAGTTGTTATTTTGAGGTATCCAATACGCAGCCGCAATGAAAATTGTGTGGACCGCACTTCAGATGTGCGGTTGCACTCAAAATTGTGCGGACCACAGTTTCATCTCTGCGGCCACAAGTTCAATTTATTTGGTTCGCACAATCCAGGCTGCAGCCCCAATTTCAATTGTGTGGACCACACTTCCGCTACTTGCAATCATATTTGATTCTGAGTTTACTTTCTGTTTTGAACTTGAATTGCAATTAAACCCTGCTATTTTTTATTACAGAAAATTGTTGGATCACAAGGCCGTGGTGATACATCAAAGAGGAGGGGTGAACCTTCTAGAGGGGGAGGCAAGAATGCCTTACCCCTCGCCCGACAACCGAACGAGATAGAACTGTAGAGCCTGACAAATCAAGCTCTTATGTCCTGTCTAGTGAAGCATCGGTAGGCGACTTAGTCCAAGAGCCGCCTGTTATTCAATCACAACCACAACAGCTTCAGGGAAGATATCAACTCTGAGACGAGCCTTCCCACCTCCGAGATCACTTTTGAGGGTTCGAAAGGTGACAGTCAGGCTTCGGATCCCTCATCCACATAACCCCCAATGGACCAGCTACTACAGTAGATGTAGATGATATTCTAGATGATGGCCGATGGGGTGATACCAGAGTTGTCGGCCTTGAGAGGTTGAAGAAGAAAGAGAGGTAGGAATATAAGTGTGTTAGTATGGCTATATTCATGAGTTTCCGAGATTGGTGGCCAATGAAATCACTCACTTTTGAGCACCAGTTCAGTTTGAAAGACCTTGATTAATATATCCCGATAGTGTTGAAATAGTTCCAGGGGCGGAAATGGTGGATGTGATTCACCCAGAATGTTGTAGATTCCAAGGAATACCTGATCCCGGTATTTTACTCCAATGTGGCGCATATAAAGAAAGGGACTAATGTAACAAAAGTGAGAAATCTGAAGGTGAGATTCGACCAGAGCACCCTGAACACTTATTTAGGGTTTGAGGATTTGGAGCTTGTGCAATACCTAAGAAAGTTAGCACTGAGAGATTCAGGTCACCCTGGCTGGCTGAGATTCTTGCAGCTTCGGGGTAGTCTCCAGCATGGGTTCATGTTCATCGAAACACCCTATATGTTAAGGCAAAGGGATAGCAAACATTTTTGTGTACCAGACTAGACCAGTGCCAATAATTAGATATCATGTGAACCTATAAAGATGACCGATTTAATTGAGTTGAATTGTACTTATTTTTATCACATTGAAACATTCATCGAAGTTTGTATCACATCCTATATATCTTTTTAAATTATGCGTGTGGTGTATGTTCATTTGTGTTGCATTGGCTCTTCTGTAATAACCAGAAATAGAGTGTAACCTATAGTTGTTTGCATGATAAGCTATATTTTGAAAAATCTTCCAATAGATATAGATAATTAGATAACCAGGAATTGATAAAAGCTCTCAATCTTCGAAGGCTTTCTATTTTCAAGTTACTTCGTGCATCGTATTACATCTCAATTATCAAAACCAATATTCACGTAGCATTGTCCTAGCAAAAGTAGGCCATCTAGGATTGTCAAATAACGTTTCTGGCGGCGTGATTCACTAAAATCTAATAGAAAAATAATAATATTAGTTGATATAAAGTCCCAATTGTTATGTTAAGCCCTAATATGCACCATGATATAGGAAAATATATTATTAATCATAATTAAGAAAAAATATAAAAACCATCTTTTATGTATGCAAGATATAAGGTGACATAATAAATCCTCATGAACTACTTCTTCTAACTTCATTGTGCAAGATATGAATACGGAGTTATTTCCTTTACCATAAATAATTACTAATCAAGTATATCATTAATAAATAAATACACTAAAAAGTAAAATCAAAACAAACATGAATAAATTTTTTTAGGCATGCATTAAGAAATAAAGGAGTAAAAAAAAAAACATGTTTGGAAAACTATCTTTAGTTGGCAAACAAAAAGACGTTATTGAGATGCTCCAAAAATCAAGAAAATAAGTTGTTGACATGCTTATAGCATGCTATAAATTAACGTAAATATATGATAATAGGTATGCAATCAAATATGAAGCTTACGATGTACATATCAGCTTTACGCGATCTAAAAATATATATGGCGATATATATACTAGTTTCTATGAATTAAAAATTGTACGTAATGGTTTTGGTAATTCTTTTATGAAACATGAAATTTAAGTAATTAGAGAATTATATAGAATAAAACACTTATTTAAATGTCAAAAAATATCATTACATTAGCATAAGACGTGAATTCAAAATGATTGGACATCGTTATTTGAACCTGCAAAAATGATCAATTTAGTCATGTTAGTTAGATATTATTATTATTATATACATATAGTTTGTTGTAAATATTGATATTCCTTTTAAATATGTAGTAATATAATTGTCTGTGCAAAAAAAATATGTTGCGACAGATGCAGTTCAACATTTGAAATTGTTCCTTCTTGTACTTTATTTGTTGTCATTGCAAAACATAAGCGTACTAAAAAATATGATAAATTTGGAAGAATATTCTTTATTTTGAAGAGGCGAAAGCTGAATTCTGGGGATGAACACATGCTTGAAAGTACATTGACCTATTAGGATTTTGCATGTATATATTGTTATGGAAACTTCTACATAATATTCTTATACTATTACATAAACTATCTGACGGATCTAAGTTTTCTTAACAATACGATGAATTTATTTTGCTTCAAAGTCAACTTGTACAATGTGGAAGTTTATTTGTAAACGTGCATTGTACGTTAATAATGATACGTGGTTGTTTAAATATTTATTTATATGAAGGAACAATAAAATTTTATTAATGAAAAAAAAATTATATATAATAATACAAAAATCATTTAAATGCCGAAAAATATTGTTGCATTAGTATAATATGTGCATTCAAAATTAAAAGATATCATCAGAACTTACACAAATGATCAATTTTAGTCATATTAAATAGAAAATTATGTATTGTAGTTTAAAAGTATCTAATGTGATGGTATCTTACCGAATATTTCTTTATAGATGATGCTTTTTATGTATGTTTCCTTCTAGTACTTTGGTTGCTCTGCCATAATCAGCATTGTTGTTGTAGATGTTGATATCTCTCTTGAAAGTGCAACATATAGTTATTCATGCAAAAAAAATATATTATTGTAAATATAATCCAATACGTAGAATGTTTGTTCTTGTCATTTATTTAAATAATTATAAAACATAAACATACTAAAAAATTATTCACACAAATTTAAAAGGATATTCTAGTTTCAGAAGATGAAAGTTGAATTTGGGGATAAACATATACTTAATAGCACGTTGACAGTATCATAAGTTCTGCATGTATGAATTTGTTATCTAAAATTCTATATACCATATGTGTGCTACATAAGTTATTCACTAGATCTAAGTTTAATTTTAGTAGCAGAACATATATATTTTTCTTCAAAATCAACAATGGAAGATCAATTTTAACTTATATATATATATATATATATATATATATATATATATATATATATATATATATATATATATATATATATATATATATATATATATATATATATATATATATATATATGAACTTGACAATAAACATGTACGGTAGACAGCCATTTGGTATTAAAACATTTAAGTATTGTTCTTGGTAGTAATTATTGGTATCATCAATCTTTTGCCGAGTTAAAATTGAAAAATATCTTATTTTTACCATAAAACTTAGCAATCAACCTTTTATTTTAGTTGATCAACCTATTCAATTTTGCTAGCTAAGATAGCTCTTTAATTTCTATCATGTAATTTGCACAAATTCTGTTTTGGTTTAATGATGGAGATATTTTTCTTATTAAATGCACTACTATTACCATTAGATTGATAACCAAGTGTTCTAGAAGAACCAAATCATCTTTTATTATATGGTCTTCTTCAATTCCGACACGAAGTAAGAACCCACTGAATGTTGAATCTATTCTTATGTTTATATTTCTTGTCATTTGAATATTTTTCATTTGAGACAGTAAGTATAATTTTGGCAAGCTAGCTTTTACACTCTCTATTTTCGTCAATTTTGCAACTAATTATGGTACTCGACAAAAATCACCTCTCAAACTTTTACTTTTCCACCAAACTGTTCATTTATATCTATTATATCACTAAAGCTCTAGGCAATTGTTTCGACCATTTGACGCTTAGCCAAAAACGATTCGTCCCATATTATCACTTTTGATTTCCTTAAATTAAGCACTATTTCTGTTTGATATATTTGTCATAGTTTTCAGTTATTTTAAGATGTATATCAAATCTGAAGTGAGTTGTACGACCTAATAATAAAATTATCGATGGTACACCATTTGTTCTAATTGCTAACAATAGCATGCCTCATGATCTAACAATTGCAAGTAATGCATGACATATGGATATTATTTTGATTCCATCGGAGAATTCTACAAAGGATAATCCCGCTATACTAGGGTCAACTTTTTATAATACAGTCTTGAAAGCTTATTCTTGTTCATAATTTTGCTTTGATTATGCTTTCTCAAACACTTGTATGGCATTCTAAATATTATACTGATCTTTTTTACTTTGTGATCTAAATTTTAAAATTTTAACACTCTTTTTATGTAATAAATTTATGTATCATAACTTTTTTTTTAACTTGAAAAATAATTTTGCTCATATTATGAATTAAAAAAATAATTTAGTTGGATTCTCTTGATAAATAATTAATTAAAAATTTTAATTATTCAGTTTTAACATAAAAATTAATTTATTTCTATTGATTCAGATTCCTAATAGTTCATCTCATATTTGAATATTTACCCGTAATTATAATTTTATCCACCATAAATTTATTTACAAATAGTAAAAAGATCGATTTGACATTACACTTTTAGACCTTTATGTTTGCAAAATCATTAATGGTATGACTCTTATCAATAGTTTTCATTCTTTCTCACACATATTTACAATCATAAAAATTTTCTTAGTTGTTCTTTAATAATTGGGTACATTTTTCAATATTACATGAAAAATTAATAATAATAAAAATATTGAATTAGTAGGAAAGTAGTTCAAATATAACAAAATAATATATTATCATGGGAGTATTTTCTCTCTCAATCTCAGCGTTTTATGTAGTACTTTTAACATTAATTTTATTTATTTTTTGGTATTGGATATTATAGAGCGATAATGTATTATTAATATGGAGAAAAAATATTACATATTAAAAAAATTAATAGAGAAGTTGTTGTAGTCCAAAAAAATAAGTTATTACAGTTATGTCTTTTTCCTATGAATTCTTCTGTTTAGTATATTAGGACTATTTAGGTCTATCAATATTGTATTCGTATTTTTATAATAATAAGAAGTATATACTAAAAGTAATATAATTATATGGCTAAAAATATGTCTATACCCCGAAAGTAATTATACTAATAAAAAATACGTTTTCTTAAATGTATTAGGTTTACATGCTAACATATGATATTGTATATCTATGTCCGACTAATAAGTCTTTTTAATACTTATTTTTCTATTTTTATATATTACTATTGATAGCTTCAATTGAAAAAAAATTTCCTACACCTAATAAATTAAGTTCATTCTTGCTTTTAATTCTTATAGGAATCATTGCATTTGTTTTAAATGCTTATGGGAATCTACTTGGGTGGTTAAAAGTTAAATAAATTTCCATGAAGTTTTAATTGAATTCAAAGTCTAAATTTGGCAATTCTATCCAACAAACTTGAAAAATAGTTCAATATTTTGAAAGATGATAGGATTTATAAAGATAATTGTGTAGAATTCCTAATTTGTATTATTGTGTCTTAGAACTTCACTAATATAAGAATTCTGTGTGAATTCCTATTAGAATGAGGTTTTTGGCATGACGGTTTATCCAAAAGCCATTTAGCTTTTTAAAAATATATTTTAACTATTAGAGGGTAAAATAGTCTATTAATATTTTGGGATATTTTATCGTTCAATATTTAACGTAAAATATTTATGTTTTTATAATAATATAGATATAAATAGATTAGAAATATAGATATAAATTATTATTATATTATATAGACATAAATAGGGTGCTTCATTCAGGGGGAGACGGCCGGGCACATCAAACTTTTCAGGGATTATGTCATATTAATTTTCATAGTTAATTTCTTGCGTATTCACCCCGAAAGTGAGAGCTTGAGGCTATGGGAAAGGAGAATCAACAAGATAGGATGGCCTTACCCGTCATTGAAACACAAGCTAGAAACGTATCGACGTATATTTTCACCAATGTGATCCCTATTACTGATGGACAAATCTGTTTGGAAACGGAGCTATTCTATGCGGAATTAGGCGTAAGTATCAAAAACTAGGATTTTTTATACTAATTTTCTTCCTAGATTGTTATACCGTAACATTTCTCATTAGGGTAGTCTTATGGCCCACGTAAGTGCTTTATATAACATCCATTATTCCATACATCTTAACGAAATTCTACTTTAGACTATATTTCGCGACCTGAAGTCGTGAACCGGAACCTACCGAGACTGACCCATAGAAAAAAAAAAAAAAAAAAAACACCATTACCACAGAGATCACAGATTGAATTACCCGCTTCGATTATGGCGTCAATAAGGCGTCTCGCGAGAGCTCTTCATTCTCATTACAGAGCCCTAGCTTCTCCTTCTCCTATCCTTCAACTCCCTCCGCACAATGGTATGCTCTATGCTTTCTCTCTGCGTCCCTTGTGTTCCCCCCCCCCCCTCGTTATTGATACTTAATGCTAGCGTATCGTTCATATGGAGGCGTTGTTTATCTACTTTTCTCAATTGGCTTAATTTCTAGTACTAGTGTTAGTTAAGCCGATACCGAATTGCTGTAACTTAGCCCAGTCTCGGTGAGCATACATGTGATCATGCATTTGAGACTCTTTACAATTATGCCCATTGTCTCAATTGCCCAAGTTCCTGATTTTTTATTTATTTATAGATTTCATGATAATAAGATTTGACCAATTACTTATTCCAAGTTCATGTATATCCGTGTATTATTTAATTAGGGTTTGGTAGTTTTTGATAGCTCAGGTACTGACGCTAATTAAGACTGCTGTTGAATTTTAATCTCTGAACTCTAAACCCTATACCTAAGGTGTTAGAGATGGAGTGTGATTCTACTTACTTCCTTATTTCTTATTTTTCTGTGGCGGTTTTTCTCGTTGTACTTCATGCCAAAAACAAAGAACATGGGCATGTAAGGTGATTGGTTAATCACTAAATATATTTACTATTTCCTTAACAATTCCTATATCGGCTGTATCCGTGGGACCATGTAATAGTGTTAAAATTCGTCTTCTTTATGTTTTTCCATGATTTCAAAAGTTAGAACACAATGTTTCTTAATTGGAAAAAAATCCAAAATCTTCTCAAAATTGCATTTCTTGTTTATGATTACAAAAGGTCACATCTTTATTAACCTATGATAATATCATTGTGTAGAAATTGAGCGGCTGCCTTTTTCGTTCAATAGAAAGCCTCTACTCTCTAGAAAGACTCATTGTTGATACAGTTTATTATGTTTGACATTTGTCAGGAGTCTCTTTATTTGGTTAGGTATTCGTATGTAAGGATAAGTGTGAAGCTTAGAGAATCTTTAGTTCTAGAGAATCCTTAATCTGTCTTGGAAAATACATTATTGTGTATTGCAATGAAGTGAACCCAATTAGAGTGGTATGGATATGGATGATTCATATACCCGATGCTTGGGAATATTTATCTTCTCTTATATGTGCTGCAGAGGATATTTACTTGTTTATATGCAATCAATCTACTCTCTTCTCTTTGTTGAGTGATAAGAATTTACTGTTATCATTTCTTTATTCAGGAAGAAACAGAAAATAGTGAGAGTTCGGGTAATTTTTAAAGAGCTACTGAAATTTTCAGATTTTATACTAGAATTAGTGTTTACAGGAACTTTTGGGTGTCATAGACGTACATTTTATTCAAGGTCATTGCCTTCAACTGCTATTCCTGCCATTTTAGCTGGACTACTTGGAGTTGGAGGCCTGGATGTAGCTTATGCAGATTCTAATGAGGTCAGTATGCATTATTGATGTTGATTTTTGTCCATTATGTTGCCATGACGTGTCACTCTGTAATCATGAATTATTAAGCACACATCATTAATATCATGGAGGCCTACATAGGTGCAAATGATAATACATTTGAATGCAGTAAATGAGCTAGTCACTTATAAGATCTTTGCTGTTCTTAGTTGAGAAAATGATCAAATTTTGAGAACCAGTACTGAGTTAACTTGCTGTTCTATAGGTTGGACCCAAAGTTCCACCTTCTGATTCTCTTCCAACTCCAAGCCACAATCCCCTTGAAGAAACAGCAAAAAAGGAGAGACGTAGATTAGAAAACCTGCTCAAGAGCAAAGGAGTGCAGTATGGTTCTTATCCTCGTTTTACTGTTGCTGTAAAGGGTCAAAAGGTTATTTTCTTGCTTTTCCTTCTAGACAGTAGACTCTCAAAGTTTTGTTTGCTTGATCCGTTTGGCACATTCTTGAACAGCCTTAACTTTACTTTCCAAAAGGAATAAATTCATTGCAGACTATGGCTGAATTTTCATCCTAGCCGAATTCATTCAATTTTGCAGGTTACTATCAAGTTCCAAGTTCCTCCAACCTGTGAAATTCCACTACTAATTGCAAATCTTGTTTCACGACTTGGAGTAAAACTTGAAGATCCTAGTGCAGCATCAAGTATGATGTTACGGGCATGGGACAGGTTAGTTTAATCTCTGCTTTAAGGACGTCTGATCATATTGATCCATTATTACAGTTCATGTCATTTGGAAAATTTAACTGCATTTTAATATTCATAGCCTGTCTTACTTGCTTCATCGAGATAATGCCCCTAGTTTCCTTAAGGTTTTTTTCTGTCCGTCGCAGTGGGGTTGCCTGGCAACTGGCACTTAGCCGTCCTCAGAAGAAAAATGAAACTGCAGCGGAGCAGGCAGGAGGAAAGGATACAAATCCTTATGAGGGAGAATTATGCATTCTCATGTTTCGTCCACTCATTAGTGCTGACAAAGCTGTACAACTCCTTACCTTTTGAACCACATTTTTGGAATCTCTTGCATTATTGTGCTTCCTCTTGCTTGCAAATTACACCTACCTGGCTTGACAATAATGAGCGTTTCTGCAATTATGAGCAGGAAATTGAGTTTATGAAGCCTGGGAGCTTTACTGATGAGGAACTTGACGCTTTGGTATCTTTACTACAACTAGCAGGACAACAAAAAACAGTGGACTTGAGAGCAAGAGGAGATACTGGTCGAGTTCCTTCTGCAGATAAAACAGTTGCTAGTCTAGAGTCTATGGGAATAAAAATCTTTGGTATTAATGCGTCCGATAGTGTTAATCCAAAAGCTGATATTGCCTGGGAGAATATTGCTGGATATAGTCAGCAGAAACGGTAAGTGACTCTGATTTGAATCATCACATTGGTGCATTTTGGTTCTGCAACTGTGGTTCAAGGTGAAGTATTTATCTTGTTCCGAAGTAGCAAACTGTTAAACTGGAGATAGAATATTGGTGTTTGTTTTAGCCTTTCTTTTCCCTGAAAGGTAGACAATATGGATTATCTAGACAATGGAGGTGAAGGATGGGAGGAAGTTAAGTAAAAGAGAAATATCGGTTATTTCCCTTGTTTGATAAGAGAAGGCCATTTAGTGGCATTTATCTTGAAATTCTTTTAGAAATCTTGCAAAAAGTTTTTCCAACAATGTGTTTGTTATAGCTTTTTCAAGAAGTTTTCGAAAAACAATTTGTAAGATGAAGTGGTTTTAGGATGTTTTTTAAGAAAAGGTCTTCTTCTACCCACAAATACTCAGAAATCTTCAATAAAACTATGGCTATCCAATACGTTTTCTTTCTGCACAAACTGTTTTTCCACTTTCGCAACTTCGCCAAAAGGTTGTCCAAATGGCTACTTAATTTCCCCTTCCTTGCCCTAATCATTGCTTTGATAATAGCAAACATGATCTAAAATAACAAACGAGAATTCACACAATTATTTGATCATTTGAGAACATTAATGACAGGCTAGAATGTCTGCAAAAACTTAAAATTTAATAGTGGCCCTTTATCAAGCTTTAGATGGATCTTCATATGGACAATAGGTGCATGTGATCTTCCAAGTCCATGATATAAAAATACTAGTAAGGTAAAATTACCAAGCTTACCTTTTCTTTCTTTAGGTTGTAAGTATTTTTGACAAAATATGTGCTTCTAAATCTAGTGCGACAAATCCTTCTTCTAATCTAGATATTTGTTGCCTAAATAAATTGCTATCTAATAAAACCATACCCTACCATTTGCGGTACTAGATATGCATACTTAGGTTGGATTGACTGGGTGATTAATTCATGACAAAATTGTAGAGTTGAATGTAGCTGTTTCAACAGTAGCATCGTCAACAACAGCAACGATCTAGTAAAATCCCACTAGTGGGGTCTAGGGTGTTTCAACAGTAGCATATTTGAAATATTCTCAAAAGAATAATAGTATATTTGAAATCATGCAAGCGTCTAAGTGACATTGACTTCAATACTAGTATATACTTTATAGGTGAATGTGCATGTGCCAAGAATAGTATAAGTTTACTGGTGAATCTACCTCTCGTCGAGCATAGTACAAGTTTACTGGTGAATGTACCTGTCGTCAAGAATATTTTCTACATTGTCTTGAAGTGTCACCTTTTGTTGATTTTCTAATTTGTAGGGAAATTGAAGATACAATATTGTTAGCTTTGCAAAGTCCTGAAGTATATGATGATATTGCTCGTGGGACCCGGCGCAAATTTGAGACGAACAGGCCCCGAGCAGTCTTATTTGAAGGTCCACCAGGTTTGACCCCTATGCCTGAATGTTGAATGCATATATCTATTCAGTGCTGAGCCTCATTCAAAATATATTGCTTTGATGCTCTTGCAATTATATGCGTATTTATGTTATCAGCCTGTTGTAATTATGATGCTCAAATTTTACCTTTCCTTTATATTTATCTTGATGCTGCTGACATGCTAACAATAGATTTGCCTACTAGCGCTGTTTAAATTTTCTTTGTTTAATTCAATGGTGGATGGACATGGAATGACCTAACTTGAGTTTGGCTGCTTTTATTTCTTGCAAATCTATTCTAGTGTGCTTGTGGGAAGATAACCTTCTACTAGCTTTCTTTTCTAGTGTTCATGTTTTTTCTTTGTTTATTTTCCTTTTTGTTTTTATTAGCTTTTTTGTCGAGGGGTTTTGAATTTGCCAAGTTGGCATGAGCTAATTACACCAGCACTGTACAAGTAAAAAAAGACAGCCCATTGTACAAAGCATCCCGCATTCACGTAGGGTGAAGGGAATATAGTTTAGACTAAGATGTTGCTCCCACAAGGATTAGTTATATATACTTTACAAACTCACCTTGCCTTTAACATTGTCCGGAAGTTCGTTAATCGTAGGTGTATATGTGAATCTGCAAATAACTATTGAACAAGTTAACTTATGGACACATGAAGAAGGGCTAGGATTAAGGCTTAACAGTGATGAATGAGGTGGGAAAATCAACTTCACTCTAATGGCAGATCAAAGATTCATATGCATATTCTTCACTTTTTAGCTCAACAAAATATAATTGGTTCTCTCAATTGGTATAAACTATTATAAGCTACGCAAACATATTCCTTTCTGTTAAGTTATGTATTTAGACTAAATCGTTCATCAAAGAGGATGCATTAAGAATCGTATTAACTTACATCAAATGGTAGATTTAGCACAAAAGGCTTCTTCCTCAGTTAAGGTCTAAAAAGACCATTTTAAATACTTTTGCTTTATTGGAATCAAACAAGATTATACACATATCCATCTTGAATTAGGATTTATTCCACAGCCAAGTGTAGAAGACAAAATAATGTAATATTAGATGGCTAAGGGCCCTCACCAGCTATCGTTATCAAGTGCTCAAAACAAGTCAAACAAGCATGGATCTACCGCTTAATGCAAGCACAAATGAAGGTCTAATGATAAAACCTCAAATTTGAACAAAAGGATTCATTATTCCCTAGTAAAAAGTGCGTTCTCCATTACGGAGTTACAAACGTTAGGGGGATAGTTCAAGAATAGACGTGATAAGGGAAAGCAAAGAAGTTGAGAAGATATGATAGAAATTTCAGATCTTGGATCTCTTTTTTTGGCCTCTTCTTTCTCCCTTATGTCTCTCAACAATGAGTGGTGTCTGAAGCTTGTGTCTCCAAAGTTCCAAAAAATGTCCCTAAGTATCTCAAAGCCCATGTATAGAACCAGCCAGGGGCATATGTAGTATTAAGATGACGGGTACTGAATCCATAACTTTCGATGCGGAGCATAAATTTATGTGTAAAAATTTACTAAAATTATAACAAATTGTAGATATGAAGCCATAGCTTTAAAAGTATAATGAGTTCAATTCAAAAATCTTAAAGGTTGAACCATAGAGTTCAAATCCTGGATCTGCCTTTGACACCAGCCAAAAGTAACTTAAAAAGATGTCTGCTTGTGGCGAACACCATCCGGCGCCTTGACGCTCACTTTTGGGCGATGCAGCCGGGACAGCGTCTTGTGAAGCTGAGTCTTTCAAATGTGACCACTATGGTGCCTGGGAGTCCTACTTCCATCAAGTGGTTGGATGTTGAGCCCTCCAAAATCTTGACTGTTTTATTTAAGACTTGCTTGGATCCTTATGCAAAACAAAAAAATGAACATTAATTAATTTTGGGGGTCTGAAGGGTGGTTTAGTCCTGCAATATCCACCTCTGCTATGGAGTTAATAATGCTTGTTCATCTATGTACTTCTTTCAGGTACTGGAAAGACATCCTGTGCACGTGTTATAGCTAATCAAGCGGTACGCCAGTTAACTCTTTTACAGCATTCATCTACCATTTTGTTGGTTTGTGCTGTTGTTGTTCGCCATCACCCATAGATGTGGGTTTTTCAATGTATAACACATTGTCTCTCTTATATTATGCATACTGGTCTTTGATTAATTTCTTGCTGAAGATCAGCTGTTATATCAAAGAAGAACCCTTGATTCGCAAGAAATTACTGACCAGTATGCATAATATAAGAGAGACAATGTCGGTGGTTGCAGGATTCTTATAGAGTGCAACCAGGATGAATCTAAGAGTTGGATCTATATAGATGTTGTAGGGAAAATTTGGGCGAGACTATTAGTCAGTGAGGTCACGGGGGTAATAGCACGTGCTGTACCCGCCAGTATGTAGGAAGTTGGTACTAGTATTTTTATGCGATTTACCTTATAAAAAAAGTATTTTTATGTGATTTATGTACTTGATAAGGCTCAATTAATATTACTGTTACTTTCAGGAAAAAAAAATTGGTTTCTGTTACTCTACCCTCCCCAGACCCCACTAGTAGGATTTTACTAGGCTGTTGTTGTTTCCTGGAAAATAGTTTTTGAGTTCACTTGCTTCCCTCAATCTTGAACATGACATTGCCTATCTAGGTGAAACTTCGGTAGTGCAAATGTCCCCATGTGTACTTGTGCCAGTATCGTGATTATCTTTTTACATGCTTCAACAATTAGAGATCCATACCTCTACGAGAGTGCATGGGAAAATAATTTATTTTTAACAATGATATAATGAGCCTCTATATATAGCCCCCAGGGCCTAGCTCAAGTGGCAAAGGGCGGTGGATTTGTGTCTTAGGTCACAGATTTAAGCCCCCACACCATGTGAAGCAAAGCCTGGTATTTAAGTGGAGAAGGGTAGAGGAGCGGGCCCATTATCCACCGAGTTTCGAAGGCTGTGGTTGGTCCAAAGGATCGGCGCCTGGCGGATTTTTCGGTCATAAAGAAAATGAGCCTCTATATATAATACATATTCTACTCCTACTACATATGTGACTAGGACATTCTACTCCTACTACATATAGGAATATGACTATTTACACATAACTATCTAAACCCCCTCCCCCCTCAAGCCGGTGCATACAAATATGTACCGAGCTTGTTATGAACAAGATGTTTTGTCGGATCAATTAAATTGGGTTTTGTCGCCTGACTTTCCCGAACAAGTTGTAGTGTTGGTTTTCGCACAACACTTACTGATGAAGAGATAACGCAAATCAATCTTGAGTCGTCAACCGGAAAGATCCATGGTGACTCACGTTTCTATTCTGATGGGACTAGAATTTCTGGGGTTTGGTCGCACAAGGGTTTCAGATCTGATGGTGGTACTGGTATATGCACAGTATCACTGTAGCAGTGATGAACCCGGGAACAAGACGAAGTTGCCGAAAAATTGCACGACGATGAGATCTTTCTTCTCGTATGTCGCTGGCATGACACACAACGATAATTTGCTTTGATACCATGTGAGAGCGCACAGGAAAAAAAATCTATTTTTTTAACAATGATACTATGAGCCCTCTACATGATACATATTCTACTCATACTACATATGGAACTAGGACATATTCTATTCCTACTACACGTAGGAATAGGACTATTTACACATAACTATCTAACAACCCCCATACATAAAAAGCAGGAAACTTATAACCGTAGAGACAGCATAGTGAGTTAGGCAGGGTTCATGGGTGTTTTGGAGTTTTCATGTTAATCTATTCTAGGTATTACTTTTCCACCTTGCCCTGTGCAGCAACAATAGTTGTGCGGCTTTACAATATTTTGGTTGGTTTGATGAGCTTCTCTTCTGACGTTGCAGGGTGTGCCGTTGTTATACGTGCCGTTGGAAATTATTATGTCAAAGTATTATGGTGAAAGTGAACGCCTGTTAGGGAAGGTGTTCTCACTTGCAAATGATCTCCCAAATGGTGCTATAGTGTTCCTTGATGAGGTAATCCTGGAGACTAGAAACATAATTCTCTCTATTTATTGTTTAAAAAAAATGTCCCACTAGTGGGATTTTACTAGGTTGTTGTTGTTACTGTTCAAAATTGTCCTCCAACAAATCCAATATCCTTGTATCATATTTTTTGAACCGCACATATGGCAGGTTGACTCTTTTGCTACTGCTCGTGATGGCGAAACACATGAAGCAACACGCAGACTTTTGTCAGTGCTATTACGGCAGGTATTGTTGGAAATCCTAAATATGCTTAATCACTAGCATTAGTACATGTGCATGTGATATATGAAAGAGTTGCAATGTTCAGACATAGTTAGTATCCCTCAGGGAAATTGCTAGTATTGTATAATAAAGGAAATTGTCAGTACTCTATTGTAAAATACAGAAGGGCTTTGTAACTCGAGTCATATTATGGAGGAAATCACATCACGTAACTTTATTATGGTTTATTATTGGACCATAGTTCTCCCTGTATTGCTAGACACTTGTTGGAAAAAATAAAGGAAAAATTTGAGCTAATAGCTTCTTAAAGGATGCATTGGAGGATTAGCTTGAAACAAATTTTGCTTAATTTAGTTTTAGACTCCCACTAATTTATGTGGCTTAGTCTGACCGGGCACAGAGTTTAAGAAAGAAATAAAGATTGTTGGAACTTATTGTCTTAAACATACCGTGAGATTTCTGTGGCACTAAAAACATGCCATTAAGGGTAAAAGAAACTTAAAATTTTATTGTTTCCAAATATAGAGAGGTGCTCTTATTTTTTGAATATAAGAAAAGAGTGCCACATAAAATGATGGAGAGTATTCATTTAGAAAGTGCATCAACTGCTACATTTATTAATATGATGACATTAGAAGTATTCATATGGTGGATTCTTAAAATTTACTTGGTGCAGATTGATGGATTCGAGCAGGAGAAGAAAGTAGTGGTAGTGGCTGCTACTAATAGAAAGCAAGACCTTGATCCTGCTTTAATTAGGTAAATGAGGTTATAGATGTCTGAATGATACCTCATGAAACTTTGGCTGTTTCTGATTCATCATTTTCCTGTTGATTCCAGCCGATTTGATTCCATGATTAGATTCCCGCTACCTGATCAACAGACTCGTCAGGAAATAGTCGCACAGTATGCAAAGCATTTGACAGACTCTGAATTATCTGAATTTGCAAGAGCCACGGAAGGGTAAGAATTTGTTGTTCAACCCACCTCACTCTTACAACGAATTAGAGTGCCTACTTGCAGGGATTCTCAAGTTCAGCAGATGAGTTGGAAAACGTGGTTCAAGCTAATGTGGTTCTCCAGTTCACTTTTTTAATAGTTTCTTACTCCTCCGTTTCAATTTAGATGACACGCTTTCCTTATTAGTCCGTACAAAAAAGAATGACACATTCTATATTTAGAAACAATTTAAAACTTTTCTACCCATTTTACCCTTAATGAGAAGCTTTTATAGCCACAAAAATATAATGACCCCACTAAGCTTTTGCCCGTTAAGGTTTTAGCACCACATATTTCAAATATTTTTTTTTAAAAAAATTTTGTGCCAAGTCAAACTACATAATCTAATTGAAACGGAGGGAGTAGTATTTTTCCACTATTTTTTGCTTTTATTTCCTCAACTTGGAATAGTTGTATTAGATAGTACTAGTTAGCAATAAGTGAAAGTTCTGCTGATCACTCTTTGGGTTACTAACTTCAGATTGTCTGGGCGGGACATGAGGGATGTCTGTCAGCAAGCAGAGAGACGTTGGGCATCAAAGGTGTCACTTTAATATTTTGACTAGATTTGTTCTGCTTCTCTTTATTGGATATTGACATCCTCCTCCTTTTACTCTTTCTTGGTTTGGATGCCACAGATCATTCGTGGTCAAACTCCTAAAGATGAAGGTATTGACGGTTCTCTTCCCCCTCTCCAAGACTACATTGATTGTGCTAGGAACCGGCAAAGAGCTCTGCTTGATATTGAAATTCAGAACCGAAGCATGAATTCTGCTTCAAAGAAGCCTCAGTTTGATTTTGTATAATATATCTTCAGGTATGTCATC
This sequence comes from Nicotiana noctiflora, assembly GCA_032618575.1. Lineage (NCBI taxonomy): Eukaryota > Viridiplantae > Streptophyta > Magnoliopsida > Solanales > Solanaceae > Nicotiana > Nicotiana noctiflora. The sequence goes on along the minus strand of JASVEL010002356.1, from coordinate 16,630 downwards.
TCTTGTATGTGCATATAAACGCTTCACTCCTCACTGTGATTATCAATTGGTGCTATGCAATTAATCATTCATATTACCCTATAGGCCTCCATTTTGGCTATAGGTTTATGTATGATGCCTGCCAGAAAGCAATGTGTTCAATACCATATCCTAAAACTGTATAGTACAGCGTGTATTTCCGTGATTGGCATTGAACCAGTGTTCATGTCGGTTCAGCCCATTGGGATGAAGTGTTTAGTTGTAGTAGTTCACTTTATTCGGAAGTTAGCTTATGCTTGCAAAAATACGTACATTAACTTTATTTGTAGTTGTTTTCTTTAGCTTAATTGACTGATTAAATTGCCAAATGAGCAGATTCTCATCTCGGGAAGTCAGAACTGCCTGCAGAAAACATTCACAAAAGTTGGCTTTGTGGCGCGAAGACCATGCAAAGATGGGTGTAAGTAATACCAAATACAGTCAAACTCTCTATAACAGGCTCGTTGTTCTGAATTTCTTTTTGTTGCCATAGTGAAGTGTTTGTTATAGGGAACATATATTATAACATAACATAAATATTGGTTCCAAAAAAAACTTGGCCATTATAATGAAGTGCTGTTATAAAAAGCGGGCATTAATGCCCTCAACTTATTATAGACTCATATCATATCATGCAGTCAAATCCCAAGAATAGTCCTGATGCAAAAGTCCGTTGCTAGATGTGTAAATAGGGATTCTTTTGCATGTGGAAGCCTGTTTTGCGCTATCCTTTTATTGGGGTCCTCATCAACCTCTTATTAGGTGTCCTCATTAGCCTGCTTTTTTAGTACTTATGTTTGCTCTTTTCTTATTTCCTTTTCACGCGAAGGATCTTACATTCTAGATGTGCAACTGTTTGGTAGGCAAGGATGGGAGCAAATTCACTTATAAATTGGACAGATTTGGTACTGGTCGTGCTTGCTGTACACCACAACTTGTGACTTGGTTAGAGCTTCAGTTACACGATAAACTATCTTAACTAAATAGCGAGTCAAAATGTCCTAGTACTCTGGATTCGGTACTTCTTCTGCATCAGTTAACAGAATTTTATCCCGAAGGGACGGGGGCACTCCAATAGCTTTGCTTCATCTAGACAAGGGTAGTCATTATAAGTTGAAAATGAATGCTCGATGAGGGACGATGGGACATTCAGTAAAGCATGTAAACCAATTTCCCTTATTGTTACAATTTGGTCGAGAAGGGGAAAAAAAGAGAGGGGGTGGGGGTTGTACTACAGAGCATAATCCAAGTATTTATTTTTTACAAGTATTAGCATGTATGCACTGTGTAGTTGATGTATAGTTATTGCAGAATCTGGGAATAATCACCGCTGATTATAAACTTTTATTAACCGGCTGGCTAAAAATGTTAGCTCCCGAAAGAAGGCGACAAATTGAGGAGTTAAAAATAACTTGAATTTATTCTATAGACATCAGGATCTCTATAATAGCAATGACACTTGCAGTACTATTATCTAATGGGGAAATTTCACTTTAGAATAATTGAGCTTAATGCTTTTCAATTTTATAACCTATATTTCAATTTACAACCAATTAACCCAAAAATAATATGCTAAGATTCAACATCCAACTGTAATAGGTTCTCAAAATCATTATTTAATTTTTAAAATAGATTCCTCAAACTTTTAAATTAATTTCGAATAGTAATTGTGACTCAAATATTAATTTAACAAACCAAATTCATTTGGGTGGTGAAAATTAGATTTTTAACAAGCTTAAATATGTGGGTTTAAATTTCGAATTTGATTTTATGAGAAATTCGGAGAATGTGTCATTTAGACTTGTTAGAAATAGTATATGGAGGTTGTATATAAAATTTGAAGTCATTTAATGGAGATTTGGACTGGTTTTGAACAAAAATTGCAACTGAAAATCGTGAAAGAAGTTCGTCTACAGACGCTTGTATAAAGATGTATAAAAGTATATAACAGTGTATAATGTGTGTTTATATACACATATACACTATTATACAAGATTATACATAATTATACAAAAATCTAACTCCGTCTTCTTCCTTGCGTTTTTTCTGAAGTTTAACTTAAATCTTGCCCAAATTTACTCCAAATCACATCCAATTTAAATTTTGAACTCTTTTTGATATTTTCAATCAATTGGAACAACATTCAATCCAAACAACTAACAAATTAAAAAAAAATCAAAACCAAAGCTTTGAATGGTCTTCAATGGTGGACTTCTTCTACTCTTCAATTTTCTTATATTGCAAGCAGGTGACATAAGAGGATAAACAGAAAATACACGACCACTTGAATCATATGTAGAAAATGTGAGAAGAAAGGAGAGAAAGCAATGGTTGTGAGAACAAAGAATTAACTCCATAGGTTTTAGAAGCAATGGTTGTAATAACACAAATTTTGAATTTGCAAGTGCTTTCAAAATATGTACAATATGGGATAGGTGGGGTAAAACTTAAAAATATAGGCCATTTTTTGTTATTGTGTGAAGTCATGTGTATTTTCTTGTAATTCTTTCTTATCTTATTATTGTTAGCTTTTGGTAACTTCTTATTATTGTTATTGTTATCACTGAGTTCACTAATAATATGGAATGTCAGAGGATAAAACATTTTGACTTATGAAAAAAATACGTAAAGCATTTCACAAGGATCAAATTTATAAAAATCACTGAACAATGGTCATGATTAGTGCCTTAATTTGTTCCAAATTGAACAACTTAGTAGTCAAAAGCGCCATAACTCGAATTGAAATGTCACGAGTTCAAAATTTACCATCTTTGGGATATTTTCTTTTGTTTTTTCATAAATATTTTCTACGAAAAATTTGTTAAACAAATTGATACCTCAACCTCAATGCAGATTTTCATGCTTGACTTGCAGACTTGGTGAAAACTCTAATACAAGCAAGTAAACTTATAAATAAAGCTGCTTGATACCGTAAAAAGAAAAGGCTTACATGAATTCGATACATATATCAAATATATTAATATATCATTATTATTATATTATTAAAAAATTAATAGTAATAAAATAAGGAATATGACATATCACGTAATTGTTATTTCAGAAAAGGCCAAAAACGTCCTTCAACTACGGAAATAGAGTATATTTGTCTTTTTCTTGAATTGGTCCCTTATCATTAGTGAATTGGTTCATATTTGTCCCTCAATGATGGAAGATGGAAAAAATTTACTCTCTGTATGGGTTTGGTCTCAATATGCCCTTAGTATGATCGGATTAGATCATATCGCTTTTAAAATTAATGGACTTCCTTTTGTAAAAATATTGAATTATGGAGAATAAGATAATATTAAATTATGGAGAATAAAATTTAGCCAAAGGCGTCTAAATGACATTGTCCTTAAAATATTTCACCTACATCATGATGAATAAAATTAGGTATATTGCTTAGAATTCAATATATATATATATATATATATATATATATATATATATATATATATATATATATATATATATATATATATATATATATATATATATATATATATATATATATATATATATATATATATATATATATATATATATATATATTGGACTTCTTAGCCTAAGTTCGGAATCTATTTTTCTTAACTTTTAATTTATTTTAACACAAAATAAATTGAATGCAGACACACAATAAGAATAATAACTGTTTGAAGAATCTGCTTGTATAAGCGTACAACGTTGGAGGAACAACGGAGGTATAAACACATTGATCCATGAATATTGGGTTACTAATTTTACTAGGAGTACTATATAATTTTAATGATCACTATGCACCATGCATATCCTCTCAACCGTCTTCTGCTGCAACCAGATACCAATGTGTGTATTTTCCTAGATGATGGTAGTGGGTGGTAACAAAAAAGGCACACAAATAATAAAACACATATTGCACTCTGTAAAATATAAATAAGCTAGTTATACTATATTTTCCAATTCTAAATTCATATGATGAAAAAGAAAAAAGGGAATTTGAAAGTAATAAATCATTACCAACAATCTATTCTCAAAAGTATATATAAAAGTAACGAAAGGGACTTTAATAGCCACTGCCATCACGGTAGATGATGGTAGTGGAGCGTACATCACCCATCCCTGAGGGTTTGGGAAGAAAAGCAAGGGAAGAAAGGGTAAAAATATCTTTTTATATTAATTTTAATAGGGCAGTGGTTATTTTTGCTCAACATTAGAATTGCTGAATAAAAATTAAATACCACCTTAAATAGTGGCTACTCTATGTTATTTCTACTTGCTTCGCCTCAAAGTGCTATTAAGCCCATCAGTTTTCTCTCTAGATTCTGGCCCAATATCAGATATGACAAATACTTTTGCCTTTTACGTTTGAGAACAAATAATTTTAAAAGAGATTTTTACCTACCTATACCATATATGTAACTCTATTATCCTAAATGTGCATAGTTTGTTAATTACCCGCACACTTCACGTTTTACCTACAATTTTTGTACCATTCGATTATTAGGCATTAAAAGGGCAGAATATTCCCTAAAAAAACGAGCTAAAATTAAGGAGAGAATCATGGTGTTCATTAATTCTACATTAAATTCAATTTTTAAAAAGGGAAAGGAGATTTCTCATCTACGTATTTTTCTCTAGAACTTCAATACAAATTCTAGAAAAAAAAAAGAACGAACAATTCAAATTTTCGAGTTTCAACAACTCAAAGTTGAAAAAATCTATTCTTCCATATATTTTCCACCATTGATAACCATTAAAAAGCTTAAAAGCTTTGAATTCAAATTTGGGTTTTCAAAAATTATTATTTGTTTGGATTGGGTGTTATTGTAAATAATTCGAAATATGTTTAGGAGTTTATATCTCAATTTTGAGGGGTTTTGGTGAAGCTTAGACTTGATTTTGACCGAATTTCAGATTCAAATTCGAAGAAGAAGAATAAGACATATGTTCAGAAATCGTAGTTAAATTGTAGAATTGCGGATATATTGTAGATAAATTATAGATTGGGAAGACTAAAACTTCTACAATTCTTCTACAATTATGTCAAAAATGCCAATTATGCTACAATTGAAATGAGAATTTGGATATTAAAATTCAATGTATCTATTTTGTAGATATCTTGTAGATAAATTGTAGATTATTTGTATTCTGAATGTAGATGCATTATTTTCTGTTTTTACAAATCTAAAACGACTAATGCTTCTACAAAATCTTCTGTAAAAAACAGTCTACAATTTATCTATAATTTTTTTAATTTGACTATAATTTGACTACAAAATATCTACAAATTCTGAAAATATGTCTTCTTCTTCTTCTTCTTCTTCTTCTTCTTCTTCTTCTTCTTCTTCTTCTTCTTCTTCCACTGCTAAAAAAAAAGAGGTCAAAGACTGCCAAAAAAAAAAAGAGGTCAAAGAATTTCGAACTCTCTGCCATTATTATTGTCAGTGAAAATTCAAGCGGTTCGATCAAAGAATTTAATATTTTCTTTGAATCTAAAAATATGATATTTTCGACGATAGTGGGCAGTTGGGGATGATCAACGAGAGGAAGCATGGGAGCATCGTGAGTTTTGTGTGTGTTGTGAACAGTTGAGATGAAAGGAAAGAGAAAGTGAGAAGATACAGTCCTATAATTACGCCTAATATAAATAAACCCTTAATTATATCCATAATTTGAATTATGGTTTATAAATTATAATTTGGTATGCTTAAATGTAATAAATACAAATCTTAAACATTGAAGGTAATAAACAACAACAACAACAACAACCCAGTATAATCCCAACTAGTGGGGTCTGGGAAGGGTAGTGTGTACGCACACCTTACCCCTACCATGAGGTAGAGAGACCGTTTCCAAATAGACCCCCAGCATCCTTCCCTCCAAGAACTCCCCACCTTTTCTCTTGGGGAGACTCGAACTCACAACCTCTTGGTTGGAAGTGGGGGTTGCTTACCATCAGAGCAACCCATTGAAGGTAATAAAGTTTCATGTATAATATAGGTAGGTAAAAATCTCATTTTAAAATTTTAGTCAAAAAGACTATAACCTAGGTAACTATAAATATCCAAGTATGCAACGAATGAATATAAAATTTTTGAATAAATACCCTCACATGTGATATATGGAAACAGACTTGAAATAGAAATTATTACGGGAGATCACTTCGTCTAATATTTTTTCCCCTTTCATTCTTGGGTAATTTTACAATTATGTCCCTAAATTCTATAAATATTTTGAAGGTATAAAAGTCGATCAATCTTTCGAAAATATTTTTGTCGTTTAACATTTGTCTAAAATATTCGTGCTTTTATAATAATATAGATATATATAGATAGATTGATATAGATATAGTCCAAAGTGGGACATCTATTTGGCAAATACTTAGGATTCCTACTTATTACCAATCAGCCTAAAATATTAGACTACCAAAACATTATAGATCAAATCATCACAAACCTTTTGGGTTGGATAGCGAAATCCTCGTCTTAGCAGGTACCTCGTTAAATCATTCCTAAATATAATCCCAACAATGCAAATTAAATTAACATTCTACCTCCTAAACTCATCACAAAAATATAGTGTCTACATCAAACTTTTCTATGGGGCACAACTGACCAAAAGAGGAAGATTCATTTAATCGATTGGGATAAATGTACATCTCCTAAGTCGGAAGGAAGATTAGGGATCCAAAAATTAATCTTTAAAAGTAAATTCACACCCACAGGCCTCCTTTGGCACTACACTCACTCTAATAACTCAAATTAGATCAATATGATCTACAACTAAAAAGGTATTATATTCAATTACGCCACACTCAAGAGTCTCCTACATAGAAAAAGTATGACAAAAATTAGTACATACTGCCACTCAGGCACAAGCTGGAATGTGGCCAACGGAAAAAGTATAAGTCTTTGGAACGATCACTGGGTCGCAAATGACATCTCACTTCGTCACCTTATCCAAGGCCCCAAAACTAAACATGAACTAAATAAACTTGTAGCTCATATCCAACGCAGTCTGGGATATCTCTATTCTCTAGCCTCTCATTTATATTACCACCAAAAATTATTTTCTTTATTAACAATACTCCCATTGTTACAAACCATCAAGGAGTAGATATCCCCTACTGGCACCTTACACCTAATGTCAATTTTACCTCTTCTTCCGCCTACCTCCACATCCTACACCAAATCAACTATTAGAGAATCAAATTCCCTCATAATTGGATTTGGAAACTAACAACCTTACCAAAAATAAAATGCTTTCTATGGCTACTAAATCATGGAAAACTACCCACAAAAATATTTCTTTATCAAAGAAAAATCACTAACAATCCTTACTGCCCTATTATGGCAATTCTAGCTAAACCGTAATAATAAACATCACAACAATCTAAATCAACCATTAAACCCCGCCACTATTATCGCAGTAGCTTCTCAAATAACCTATTTAACTAATATTCCTCAAAAAAAAAATCAAAAGCACTAGGGAAACCACCTTGTGGCGCAAACCACCTCCAACATATTACAAACATAGCATTGATGGATCTTATGATCCAACAAGTCATCATAGAGGAGCAGGTAGAGTCTTCCGAGACATCCCAGGACAATGGATCTATGATTTTGCAAAACGCTTACCATGCAAAAATGCCTCACAGACGGAGCTTCTGGCGCTCTACCATGGTTTAACCATTCCTCTTAGCAGAAACATCTGCCCCTAATTGTTCAAACGGACTCACCGGTATTACTCCAAATCCTTCAAACTGACAGTTCAAAATACTCATAACTTATTTTTTCATGTAGGTCGATGATCCAAGAGATGAACGTGCAATACTTACCCCACACGCTTGTCACACCTCCTTTTGGCGCTGCCGCACCCCACGAAGGGATGTGGTAAAGGGAGTTTTTCCAATTAAAGGACAATCGAAACGGAATTTATTATTAAGATTCAGAGTCGCCACTTTAGAGATTTATGGTGTTCCAAGTCACCGGTTTGAATCCCGAATCAAGGAAAAGGTTTGACTCTATTTAACAATCCGCTAATCAAAAATCCGGATAAGGAATTTTGTTATCCCGGGAGAAAGTGTTAGGCATTCCCGAATTCCGTGGTTCTAGCACGGTCGCTCAATTGTTATATTCGGCTTATTTATCTGATTTTTACAATTGCCCACTTATACGCAAGTTATGACTTTTACCGCTTTTATTATTATTTTTATTATTATTATTATTATTATTATTATTATTATTATTATTATTGTTATTGTTGTTGTTGTTGTTGTTGTTGTTTTTGTTATTATTAAACAAAGAATTGCAGCGTTGTGAAAATGTATCTCGAACCTCGTCACAATCAATGTACCCGTGGTTATCGACATGTTTTGACTCCATTGAGTTTGGATTTGGATTACAAAAATGCACACCCGAGTTTTAAGAAGGTAAGATTAATTAAGGCGTGTACCTAAAGAGACTAACGTATTGTTATTTTTTTTTTGGAAAAGGCCACGAAAATTCACTAAGCGGCCAATCCCAAAGTATATCCAATTATTATCTATTTATTAAGGGCCCCACAACTTGTGATTTATTTGACGAGGCACGCCTCATTTTATTTTTAAAGGATCGACCTATAGTGACTATATTTTTCTATTTCCATCCGTCTCTAAGAAAGAAGAAAAGTTCCTAATTTGTTTACATGCTTACAAGTTATTATAGTTGAATTTCGAATACGTTTTGTTAAATCTGAAAATGGTACAATAGGGCAGTCCATCTGCCAACATGGGCCCAGGTCCATCGCATATAGTGTTAAATGGGACCTAGGCCATTTCTATTCCAATATGGGCATGGTTAGTTTATTCTACACATGCTCGACATTTGTAAGCCTGAAACGTAAAACTAATATTATCTAATTTACGCATATTGTTACAAATTTCGAACGGGACACTTATTAAATGAGATGGATTAAATTGTTTGGTATTTAGAAAAATCCAAAAAAAAAACCTAACATACTTTTGACGTATATACTACCCACTGAACAAACTGAGATAAATGAACATGGTTACTACACTATCAATCCTTTAACCATACATGGGAAGTTTGACGACAGAAACGGCTATAAAAATGAAAGAAGTTTCCAGTTATACAAGTCTATGGCAAAAGTTTACATGAACAAACATCATATGACATAACCTAAGTAAATTAGTAATAAAACTAAATCCCATTAAGGCTTCAAACTCTTCGTTTGTATATTCATGCTTCAATTTTCAGCTTACAAGAAACAGTGTATTAATTTGTATACCTGGTATTTGGAAAGCAAAGAAGGGAAGAAAGATCAATAAAACAATAGCACAGCAACAAAAACTCAGCAACACTCGGCAATTACCAACAAAACCCAGTAAACAGCAACAAGAACCCAGTGATAGATTTTAAAGAAACCAACAGCAACCCAAGCAAAGACAGAAGGAAACCAGAATCACAAAACAATGGCTTTTTGGTTTTGAAACACTCAAAGAAGAAGAAATTAGAAGCTTCAATAAAACAAATAAACTAACACCGATTCACCTAGCTTCTTAGGGTAAAAGCCAGCCTTAAACTCTACAACTATCTAACTTGTCAAGGTGAAAAGCCAGCCTATCTTTTGCTTGTAAACTTCTAGAACCTTACAACAATAACAACAACAACAATCCAGTATATTCCCACAACGTGGGGTTTGGGGAGGGTAATATGTAGACAGGCCTTAGCCCTACCCGAAAGGGCAGAGAGGCTATTTTCAATTGACCCTCGGCGTAGGGAAGAGAAGGAAAACAAAAACAAAAACACAAACAACATTAGTTACTAAAGCATAAATCGCATAAATAATTATCTAAACATAAGAGTCATAAGTACCATAAATAAACTAGCATGCAATAATATTAAAATAGTAACTACAAGAAATGACTACCATAAGAGGAGACAAACCAATACATGAATCATCTATGGATAGCCCTACCACGCCTCACCCACGAGAAAAAAGTACGGGAAATCTAGAAGCCCCTATCCTACAACCCTGATACTAGACCTCCAGACTTTCCTATCAAGGGTCGTGTCCTCGGAAATCCGCATCCTGGCCATGTCCTGTCTAATTACCTCTCCCCAGTATCTCTTAGGCCTCCCTCTGCCTCGCCTCACACCGACCACCTTTAGCCGCTCACAACTCTTCACTGGGGCATAGGGGCTTCTCCTCCGCACATGCCCGAACCACCGGAGCCTCGCCTCTCGCATCTTCTCATCCACTGGGGCCACCCCCACCTTCTCCCGAATAACTTCATTCCTAATCTTATCTAACCTGGTGAGCCCGCACATCCACCTAAGCATCCTCATCTCCGCAACCTTCATCCTCTGAACATGAGATTTCTTCACCGACCAACACTCCGTCCCATATAGCATGGCAGGTCTAACCACAACTCTATAAAACTTCCCCTTGAGTTTTTGTGGCACTTTCTTATCACACAAGACTCTTGATGCAAGCCTCCACTTCGACCACCCCGCTTCTATATGGTGAGTGACATCCTCGTCTATCTCTCCGTCCCCCTGAATCACCAATCCAATGTATCTGAAACTATCCCTCTTGGCTATGGCCCGAGATCCAATCTTCACGTTCCCTCCCACTTCGCTTGGCTCAGCGCTACTAAGGAAAATGGAATTGAAAATTAATTAAAGGATGATAGAATCGAGAGTCTGTCTCCACCACTAGCCTCTTGTTAACACCGACTCTCGTCTAGTCTACCAAGACTATGTCATCAGCAAATAGCATACACCAAGGCACATCCCTTTGAATATGATGTGTTAAAGCATCCATCACCAAGACAAACAAGAGAGGGCTAAGCGCAGGATCCTTGATGGAGCCCCATAACCACCGAAAAATAGTCCGAGTCTCCACCCACTGTCCTGACCCTAGACTTTGCTCCATCGTACATGTCCTTGATTACTCTGATGTAGGCTTCCGGCACGCTCTTAGCCTCATGGCACCTCCATAGCACCTCCCTAAGGACCTTGTCATACGCCTTCTCCAAGTCGATAAACACCATGTGTAGGTCCTTCTTCTTATCCATGAACTGTCCTACCAATCTCCTCACAAGGTGGATAGCTTCTGTAGTGGAGCGACCCAGCATGATAGATATCAACTCCCTCACCCTAGCCTCGATCACCCGCTCCCAGGCCTTCATGGTGTGACTTATTAATTTGAAAATGTGGTCTGGGGAAGGTAGTGTGTATGCAGACCTTACCCCTACTCTGAGGTAGAGAGGCTGTTTCCAAATAGACCCCCATCATCCTTCCCTCCAAGAACTTCCCACCTTGCTATTGGGGAGACTCGAACTCACAACCTCTCGGTTGGAAGTGGAAGTTGCTTACCATCAGAGCAACCCCTCTTGTAAACTTCTAGAACCTTAGTGTAAAAAAAAATTCCAGCCTATTCAACTCTAACACTCTCACCTCTGAAGATTTTTTTTCTGAGACAACTTATCTTAGATTGATTATCGACTGACTTAGGAACTTCAGACTATTTCTTGCTCTCCAAATTTTGAACTTTTTCTAGGATTAAAAAGCCAGCCCTATTAAACTTAAACTCTGCCCTTTCTCTCAATGTTCTCACCTTATTTATACCCAAAGTCCCAACCCTTTCCAGCTCTTAAGAGCACTTCAACCATTAAGAAAATAATTTTCCCCATCACCCCCCTTTCCTATTATTCCATTCAACTGGTATGGGTAGCCTGATATTTAATTTAAACGTGCCCCGAAAGCCCATGTTGTTTCTGGTTTTTCCACCTCTAAAGGTACTAGACAGGTTGTTAGCTCTACTACCTTTTCCAATTCATGATTAAACCCCCTAAATTCCCGATTATTTAACCTTCAATCCCACATGAGTTATGGGTCGAAGTTGAACCAATGCTCTAATGCGATTTGGATGGGTTGTTCTTTATCAATTGGCTCAGATAAAACCCAACCCCAAACGATATGCTTAATTATCAAATGCAAAGATCTGAAATGGTCTAACAGATCAACGAGCTAACTAACTCAACAATTAATTGACCAAATTTAATGAATCAAAACTAATTACCAAACCAAAAAAATTATCATGAAGGGAAATCAATCCGAGAAGACAAAATATCAAATGGGTCGAGAAAAATGAGATGAAGCAGAAAAATAAAAATAAAAAGGAGAAAAAAAAATGAAAGCTAAATAAACTCCAAAAAGAATAGGGAATACCTAAAATGGAAGGCAAGTGCTCGGCTTGAATAAGTCTTCGGCACCCTTTGATTTTGGTCGAAATGGGTTTTACTCATGAGTTCTCAAACGAAAACACATGAACAAAACTTATTCACACTTCAAATATTCAAAAACAGGCCACCGATTTTAAGTTTTTGAGACTCGGGATTCATCTGTTGATCTAATATTCAAGGGATTTGGTTAAGTTTGGAAGGAAATTGGTTAGTGATTGAGGATGAGGAAGTGAAAGCGGGACTAGGGTGTTAATTTAGTTGCCGGCGGCGTCGTTCCCGCCGGGTTTCAGGCAATAGGGCATGGTGGCAGCTAGGGTTTCAGGGGATGGGGAAGATGAACGGGTCTGAGGGGAAAAATGAAAGGGGAAAAAGGGTTTGGGGGTCTTTTTCTATGTAAAAATGCAAGAATTAATTTGGGCCGTTGGATCACGAGAATCCAACGATCCAGATCAAACTCAGATGGTAAAAGGTGTCGTTTAGGGTGTAACGGGGCTGGGGCGGACCGGGTTAGCGGGTATTGGGTCTTATTGGGGAGGATTTTGAGTGAAAGATTGGGCATAATTTAATCTCAATTATTTTTGGCTCAGTTCCGAATTTTACTCCTTTATTTCATTTTGTTTCTTTTCTCTTATTTTTATTTCATAATTAATTAAAACAAAAAATTTAAACAATCTTAAATTAACCTATAAAATCAAATTAACTTATAAAAGTGCTAGTTAACTCTCAATAACAATTACCACACATTCAAATAGCAATTAAAAATAAAGTCACACAATTTGGACATTAAATGCTAACAAAAATGCAAATTACATTATTTTTTGTGTTTTTTTTTTTCATTTTTGACACAACAATAATTTTCTTGATTAACTAAAAAGTGTAAAAATCAAATCCTAAATTCAAATGCCATTCTTTTGGTATTTTCTTAATTTAACAAATAAACACGCAGACGCAGACGCAAACAATAAGAGATAAATAACACAAAATTTACAAAAATTATAAACAATACAAAACTATTTTATTTTGAATTTTTGGGAGTAATACTCATATAGGACAAAAATCACGTGTTCACAACGCTTAGAGAAGGCAATGGAGTGGCTGACGTGCTAACAAAATTTGGGAAATCAAATATGAGACTATCATCACAATCAATCTTCTTTTTTAAAGAACCTCCTCATTTTACTTCCATGCAACTAGATTTTGATGTAATTGACACTAGTCCTTTCATTCAAAACAATGCTTGTAATTCCGTTTCTTAATTAATACAATTCTCCGTTTTAGCAAAAAATAAGTTGCCAAGGAAACGTTACCAAAGTTCAGAAACATTTTCAACGCCAAACGTTAAAGGCAATCAAGTCAAAAATGTTATCAAACCAACTTTGGTCAGATTCAAAGTCATAAAAAATAATATATTTTTTAGGCAAAAATATAATTGATTTTGACAGCCATTCAATTTAATAAAATATTATATTCAAAGTTATTCAATTTACCATTATACACATTAAAATATTTCAAATTGATTATATAATAAATACCCATTAATATAATATCAATAGAATGAATCTAGTCATCAATTTGAATATTTCTTTTTTGAGTTATTAAATTATTTTTCTAAAAATCTCCCACATAACTCAAAATGAATGTTAAATATAGTGAAATATAAAAGTTTTGCAAAGTTTTCACAAATGAGCATAATGCATCGAATATGTTATCTCTTGGGCTATGAACCAGGCCTAGATAAAATAAAAATGAACTTCCCGAACAATTAGTGAAGTTTAAAACTTCTATAAACCAATAATTCTTTGTAAGTTTAGTATCTTATCTATTTCATTATACCCCTACACATTTTGTTGTTTGTCGCGATTTTGTTATAATAGGCCATGCGCACGCCTGATTTTTATGAGTGCTCTAGAAATATTTTGACATTAATTTTATAGGAGCAACCCCACTTCATACTTATGTAGGTCCATCCATCAACTGTATTCTACCGTGCAATACACCACTTATAAAAGGCTATGGATTATTGAACTAAGACTTTAATAATTCAACCTCCCATTTTTGTAGACAAGACTATATACACACAATAGAAAGGGACATACTTTAACAATGCTCATTTTATCAACTAATGACTTGTTATTATCCATATGAACCTACTTCATGGTATCTCCAATAACATAGATTAGATTACCATCATTGTTGATATAACTCAAATTAACAATAGTCCCATTCCCCTTGATATTTCACATATTAATTTTCTTCCCAAAGGTTTAGTTAGAGGATCAACCAACTTCAATTCTGGTTTCACATATTCTATGAAAATAATTTCATCTCTCAGTATTTTCTATATCACGTTATGTCTCAATAAAATATGTTTGCTCTTCCCATTGAAAGATTTATTTTTTGCAATAGCTATCAAAGCATGGTAATCACAATGCATCAACATAGAATGTGTCAGTTTTATTCCTACTGGAATACTTGCCAAAAGTTTCTTTAATCACTCGGCTTCATTGCTAGCCAATTTTAATGTCACAAACTCAGATTCCATGGTAGATCTAGCTATTGTTGTTTGCTTAGGTGATTTCCATATCATAGCACTCCCACCAAGGGTGAGCACATAGCCACTAGTAGATTTTGTCTTATTTGAATCAGAGATCCAGTTAGAATCACTATATCGTGGGAAATCCACTATAGTTGATACCATAGTTCATGATACCTTTCAAATAGTTCATTACTCTTTACTAATGCATTCCAATGATCATTACTCGGATTTTGAGTATATCTACTCAATATACATACAACATATTCTATATCAGTTCTAGTAAAATTCATCACATTAGATTATCAATAATTTGAGCATATTTAATTAGATCTATGATATCTCTCTTATTCTTTTTAATTAACTATTAGCATCATAAGGAGTGTTTAGAGGCACCACATCAAAAATGTCAGATCCTTAAGAATATTTTCGAGATAATGTTCTTGACTCAACATCAAGCTATTACCGTCTCTTGTAATTTTTATGCCTAAA
The DNA here is from genome assembly GCA_032618575.1 of Nicotiana noctiflora. NCBI lineage: Eukaryota > Viridiplantae > Streptophyta > Magnoliopsida > Solanales > Solanaceae > Nicotiana > Nicotiana noctiflora. Next base: position 1,358 of record JASVEL010002356.1, on the reverse strand, counting down.
ATAATACTAGCTTCTCCCATGTCTTTCATCTCAAAATTAGAAGACAATAAATATTTGGTTTTATTTACCAAATCAAGACTAGAACTAAAAATAAGCATGTCATTCACATAAGGTAGATAATAATTATTCACAACAAATTTTTATAGAACGGAAAAGTAAGATTTTATTACAACAAAAGTAAGATGCAGAAAAAAAGATTTTATTGACAAATATTTGTGAGTACAACCCTATGTATCCCTTGATTCTCCTCTATAAAATTCTCCGTGATTCAAGGGCTTAAGAAGCATCTTTCTTGAATGTAGGACGATGCAGACCTCCTTGTGATATATTTAATCACTAAGAACGTCGAGAAACAGTTTGTTATTTTCGATTGATCTCCGGGAAGAACTCCGTTGACCAATCCTTTGTTGAAGAACTGTACACTTGATGATTGATCTTTCTATTTGCGGATGTCTTAACCAATTGCGTAGTGCTCTTCTCCAACCCTCTAAATGTCCATAGAGTAACCTTTTTATTTATAATAGTAGAGGATGAACAATCCAACTACATATGAACCTTCTTTCTTTATTCTAATTGGCTCACATGAGTCATCAAACTTATCACATAAATTATGTGATAAGTTTGATTGTGATTGGACAAGACATGTCATTTTAGACAGTTGGCAACTCTTAATTAGTCACTGTTTAGACTACGATTGCAATATCATTTCACATGTGGCGTCATCTTGTTGGCTTTGAGTTTGACTGTATATGCCATGAGTTGTGCTCCCTTTTCTCGCGAAAACGGGTTTTGACACGGACAAACCTTTTAAATGAGGTATTAAAAGAGAACAGTCGCCATAAAGATCGGGTAAAGGCTCAAATTACCTTAAAGAGAAGGTGTTAGGCACTCTTCGAGGTCCACAACTGTAAGTCACGATCAAACTTTAAACTATGTGGATCGTGTAATTAGGCTAGGTGATCAAATAAATAAAGGGGAATATAGAATTCAAAGAGTCTTATCATAACACATGTGAATCGGTACAAATCTTTAATGATTACAATGATACAAATACATTTGTTTTGGTTAGATGACTAAGTGTAAATTATAAATATATAAAGAAGGGGGGGAGGGTCCTAAGTTTTTTTAGCCTAAATGATCGCTCCATGCAATATAAATAATATTTCGCAACTTCCTTGGGGTAAGGAATGCTCATTTTATTCAGCGGGCACAAACTATCATCTCATGCTATACAATTGCAATATTGAAGTTATTTACCTAAAGGTGCTCTAATTCAGTTCTAATATGCGTCTTATGCGTGCATTACCCGTTCCATGCCTATGGTCCAGGAGGCTTTGAACCTCTATTTGGGTGGTTAA
>JASVEL010002355.1:0-73738 GCA_032618575.1 Nicotiana noctiflora | reverse complement strand
TCTACATCAAGTGTCAGCAATACGTCATCATTGGCATCTTCGCTTATGACAAGAATTGTGTCAAATGCGAAATTTGCGGTAGAAATTTTTGACGGGTCCGGACATTTTGGGATGTGGCAAGGCGAGGTTCTAGATGTCCTTTTTCAACAAGGGCTAGATCTTGCTATTGAAGAAAAGAGACCGGATGGTATTGGAGAAGAAGATTGGAGAATTATCAACCGTGTTGCTTGCGGTACCATTCGATCCTACCTTGCTAGAGAGCAGAAATATCCACACACAAAGGAAACTTCTGCAAGTAAATTATGGAAAGTACTTGAGGATAAATTTTTGAAGAAAAACAGTCAAAATAAATTGTACATGAAGAAGAGACTGTTTCACTTCACCTATGTTCCTGGTACCACGATGAATGAAACATATCACCAGTTTCACTAAGTTGGTTACGGATTTGCAAAATATGGATACAACTTATGATGATGGTGACTTGGCCTTGATGTTGTTGGCGTCGCTTCCTGACGAGTACGAGCACCTTGAAACTACTCTACTCCATGGAAATGACGAAGTTTCTCTCAGAGAAGTTTGTTCGGCTTTGTACAGCTATGAACAAAGAAAGCGAGAAAAACAGAAGGGCGGGGAAGGAGAAGCACTGTTCGTGAGGGGTCGTCCTCAAAATCAAACGAGGACAAGGAAAGGAAGATCTAAGTCAAGATCTAAACCCAGCAAAGATGAATCTGCCTTTTGTCGAGAAAAAGGGCACTGGAAGAAAGACTGTCCGGAGTTGAATAATAAGGCCAAACATAATAATGGAAAGGACATTATGGATTCAAATGTTGGTGATTGTGATGATTCGGATTTCTCATTAGTTACAACGGAGCCGTCAACGTCATCAGATATATGGTTGATGGATTCGGCTTGTAGCTATCATATGTGTCCCAACAGGGATTGGTTTGTGGACTTTCGAGAAGGAGAATATGGAGTCGTCCAAACAGCGGATAACAGCCCTCTTACCTCATATGGAATTGGTTCAATACGATTAAGGAACCATGATGGAATGATCAGAACATTAATAGATGTTCGATATGTACCGGGTTTGAAGAAAAATCTCATCTCTGTGGGAGCCCTAGAATCAAAAGGGTTCAAAATTATTGCAGAAAATTGTGTGATGAGACTATGCTCCGGTGCACTAGTGGTAATGAAGGCCAATCAGAAGAATAATAACATGTACCGTTATCTCGGTAGTACAGTTATTGGGACAGCGACACTGACGTCCAGTGACAACAAAAGGGCAGAAGCAACTAGGCTATGGCACATGCGCTTGGGACATGCTGGAGGAAAATCCTTGAAAACTCTATCAGATCAAGGATTGTTGAAAGGGGTAAAAGCTTGCAATTTGGTTTTGCGAGCATTGTGTCAAAGGGAAACAGACAAGGGTTAAATTTGGTACAGCAATCCATACTACTAAAGGCATTTTGGATTATGTACACTCTGACGTTTGGGGTCCTTCCAAAACACCTTCATTGGGTGGGAAGCACTATTTTGTGACCTTTGTTGATGATTTTTCCCGAAGAGTATCGGTGTATGCAATGAAGAGCAAAGATGAAGTGCTGGGAATTTTTCTCAAATGGAAGACGATGGTGGAGAATCAAATGGGCAGAAGGATCAAGTGTATTCGCACAGGCAATGAAGGTGAATACAAAAATGATCATTTCAATAAGGTCTGTGAAAATGATAGCATCGTCCGACACTTTACTGTCAGACATACACCACAACAGGAATGGAGTGGCAGAACGCATGAACCGGACCTTGCTGGAGAAGGTACGGTGTATGTTGTCCAATGCTGCCTTGGGCAAAGAATTTTGGGCTGAGGCAATTACATATGCTTGCCACCTCATTAATCGCTTACCATCTGCTGCTATTGATGGCAAGACACCATTTGAAAAATGGTATGGAAAGCCTGCTGTAGATTATGACTCTTTGCACGTATTTGGCTCAACTGCATATTATCATGTGACAGAGTCAAAATTGGATCCAAGGGCAAAGAAGGCTATTTTTATGGGGATTACTTCTGGAGTCAAAGGACATCGCTTATGGTGTCCTATGACAAAGAAAGTAATATTCAGCGGGGATGTTACCTTCGATGAATCATCTATGGTAAACAAGGTAACAAATGAAGATACCAAACAAGATGATGGTGCTTCTAAGCAGGTGGAGTTTGAGGGAAAATTTATTTTTCCTACACAAGAAGCATAGGAGGAAACAAATGAAGATTATCCTCTGGAAGGAGAGCCAGTAGAGGAGATTCCAACTCGGGAACCTCAACAACAACTTGAATTAATAGCAATCAGCAGGCCAAAAAGAAAAATTATGAAACCTGTTCGTTTTATAGAGACAGTTGCTTGTGCAACCGCAATTGTAGCTGATGATGTTCCCACCACTTATAAAGACGCAGTCCAAAGTTCAGAAGATGATAAGTGGAGGATTGCCATGAATGATGAATTACAGTCCCTTCATCAGAATCATACATGGAGATAGGCCAATCTCCCGAAGGGAAAGAAAGCAATTGGGTGCAAATGGGTATTTGCAAAGAAAGAAGGATTTCCTAACCAAGAAGATGTTCGCTACAAAGCAAGGTTGGTGGCCAAAGGATATGCTCAAAAGGAGGGAATTGATTACAATGAAGTATTTTCTCCAGTTGTAAAACATTTCTCCATTCGAATTATGTTGGCTTTGGTGGCACAATTGGATTTGGAACTAATTCAGATGGATGTAAAAACTGCGTTTTTACATGGAAACTTGGAGGAGGAAATCTACATGACTCAGCCAGAAGGATTCAAAGTTGCTGGAAAGGAAAATATGGTTTGCAAACTTGAAAAATCGTTGTACGTGTTGAAACAATCTTCTAGACAATGGTACAAACGATTTGACAAGTTTATGTTGCAGCAAGGGTACAAGAGAAGCAAATACGATCATTGTGTGTATTTGCGCAAGCTTTAAAATGGTTCCTTTATATATCTTCTCCTATATGTTGATGATATGTTGATAGCTTCCAAGAATTCGGAAGAAATTGATAAGTTGAAGATTCAACTGAAGAAGGAGTTCGAGATGAAGGATCTGGGTGAGGCGAAGAAAATTCTTGGCATGGAGATAATAAGAGATAGACGTTCAAAGAAACTCTGTTTATCTCAGAAAGAATATTTGAAGAGAGTACTATAACGTTTTGGCATAGATGACAAGACTAAGCCAGTTAGTACTCCACTTGCTCCCCATTCTAAGCTAAGTACTACTATGTCGCCATTGGATGAAGCTGAACGAGAGTATATGTCAAAGGTACCATATGCAAATGCTGTTGGTAGCTTGATGTATGCAATGGTCTGCACGAGACCTGACATTTCACAAGCTGTTGGAGTTATTAGCAGATATATGCACAATCCGAGAAAGGAGCATTGGCAAGCTGTGAAGTGGATTCTACGGTATATTCATAATACTGTAGATGTCGGGTTCATTTTTGAGCAGGAAGACAATCACTCTGTAGTTGGATATTGTGACTCAGATTTTGCGGGTGATCTAGACAAACGAAGATCAACTACTTGGTTATGTGTTTACTTTTGCAAAGGCACCAGTTAGTTGGAAGTCTACTTTGCAGTCAAGAGTTGCTTTGTCTACAACAGAGGCAGAGTACATGGCTATTACAGAGGCTGTGAAGGAGGCAATTTGGCTTCAAGGATTGCTAAAGGAGCTTGGCGTTGAACAAAAAGGTATCACAATTTTTGTGATAGTCAAAGTGCTATTCAATTAGCGAAGAACCAAATTTATCATGCAAGGACGAAGTACATTGATGTTCGGTATCACTTCGTACGAGAAATCATAGAAGAAGGTGGAGTCACCGTGAAGAAAATTCATACTACAGAAAATCCTGCTGATATGCTGACAAAGGTGGTGACTGCGATCAAGTTTCAACATTGTTTGGATTTGATCAACATTGTTGAACATTGAAGATTGAAGATGGAGACACAACCAAAATTTGTTATTGAGAGAGAATTGAAGATGTGGAATTTTGCCAAGGTGGAGATTTGTTGAATTTTGGCAAAACCAACTATCCCACATCGGTAGAAACATAAGTTGGGGGGATTTCCCCCCTATAAAAGAAGGCCTAATGTTTAGGATTTAAATACACCTCTCATTTGCCTTCTTATCTTCTTAAGGCATTTGTATCTTCTCTCTTTAGTATTATTTCACTTGTATTTGGAGTGGAATAAAATATTGGTTGTGTCCGAGGAGTAGGCAAAATTAGCCGAACCTCGTAAATTCTGGTCCTTTATATTGTTGCTTTATTGTCTTATTTATTATTTGGTGGCTGCTATAATTTTTGGTATAGTAGTTGTGACTTATTCACACTATATACATTTGGCTTGCGCAACAAAAAGCACGTTTGCATGAAAGATAACTAAGGTTACATTGGAAATGTATTCCTTAAGCATTGTGATATGTGGACCGCTTCTATCGTGTGTAACTTTTGAGTTCCAACTAAACCCATAAAGAGATCGAGGTGAGTAAGAGTGGAACTACATAGTGCGAGGTGAGAAAATTATGCTATGCAAATGGTAAAATATTCTTTTTTGTTTGTATATACATTAATTGTTTAATCTCTTTAACATAAGGAAAGCTTCTAGTGAGCAGCAACGGTGGCTCAGAAAGTGTTTTAGGTCACAAATTTCAACTTGTAAGGAGAGGGACAGAGAAGAAAAGAGATGGAGAATTGTAGCCGTTAAACTAGGATGAGTTGTGAGGTTTTTGCATTTATATACGTGTGAAGGGCAGAAAGTAGATGTATATGAACACTGGCTAGCTAGAATTTCAGGCTTACCAAGGCATGTTTTGTAAGTTTCAATCTCGACTTGAAATCTATTCAGGCTGGCCTATGACCAAGCTTAATCCTGGCCAAAACGTGCTTAGAGGATCAAACCGAGCAAACCTTGAGCAGCTCCGAGCTGTATATATTAAGAAATAATTGATAGTGCCATGATTCTACTGACTTAAAATTGTGGATCTACTAATGTTGAAAGATATTAAAGCAATCTGCTGAAAGTGACACTTTTCCAGGTTCCCCTGTGATATGTCTAGATGTTATATCAGTTTCAGCAAACTCATTGTATTTGTAGATTCAGAATATATCCGCCACAATTCAGCGACCAATTACATAATGGAAGAAGTAATACAAAAAGCTACAAGAAAAGTTCAAGATATAGCCAGCTTGGTTCTGGTTGCCTAGCTTTTCTCAGTTGATAACAGATGTAGTCAGCCAAAATAAATTGGTATACATAATAAAAAATGTCCTTGTTAAATCTAGGCTTCTTTTATTCTCTCATTATGAATGTCTGACATTGTTGCTAGAATTGATTGATTTCGTAGTGATAAAAGTGATTTCTTAAGCTCAACTAATTTTGAATAGCCAGTTGTTGTCAAATCAAGAAATATTCTTTTCTTGGATGAGATTTAAAATTACCCAGTTATAGTTAGCTCTTCAGAAAGTTGGCTTCAGTGTTATTCATAGATCACAGTTAGATTGTTTTTATGAAATACTAATATCTCGTGCTTTCTGCTATTAAATCAATAGAATAGGGTTCCTACTTCTATACATTTTAACTTGGCATTTTAGTCCAGTGGATCACTTTAATCAGGAGGCACGCAGAAGTCATTGCAGACGATGATGTTGTCTTTCCGGTTTTCAAGATGTTCTGCAAGGTGTGTGCATCATGCTGCTCTTTCCCTTCCTCAATCTCAACTCTGGATTAAAAAATTTCATCAACTTTAACCTTTCGTTTTCAAGCCAAATTTGGTCTAAACTTGTAGTATATCATGCAGCGAAGTCACAACTGCATTCCAGATGAGCATTACGTGCAAACATTATTGGCAGTAAGTAATTAACCAATTATTTACCTGAGGTGCTTTTCTGTTTTCAGTCTTCTTGTATTTTCTCTGTATCATGGAAGAAGTCAACACTGTGATGTTCTTAAGCAAGTTCCTCCTATGTTGTTTTATGAGAATCATCATATATTCAGTTGGTATTACATGTACTGATTTTTCATTTTTGCAAATAGATGCATGACATTGAAGGAGAACTGGAACGTAGAACGATTACCTATACAGAGTGGAATCAATCTGCCACAAACATGGACAAAAGTAGTTGGCATCCTGTGACATTTAGCTATGCAGATGCAGGGGCTGAACAGATTAAGAGAATAAAGGTAATTTCACAGGAGCATATGTCATCTCCTACTTGGGCATTTGGCTGCAGTCATGATCTCTTTTATGTTTGGAGTGATATCTACAGGTAACGAGTCCATAATAAGCGGGATTAATTAATAGCCTAGAAATAAGGTTTGGTAACTAGCTAACAACTAGTTAACGTACTCTAGTAGTCTAAAAATTCTTTAGATTGTCAGTGTAGATAATTAAGTTAAATCGGAATGTTTTTATGTGGTCTTTGTTCTTAACTCTCTATGTTGATTCGTTTGGTTGACTTTTCTGGTCGTTTCTCTTGGATTTCTAGTTGGAATATATTCCTCTAGTTAGTTATGCATCAAATCATTTGGCCTTCACAGCTGATTGATTTATGTATGAATTCTGACAGGATATTGACAATGTCTACTATGAAACCGAGTACAGAACGGAGTGGTGCCATAATAATTCTACACAGGTTCCCTGTTTTTTGTTTGCAAGGAAATTCTCAAGAGGAGCAGCAATGCGTCTGTTGAGTGAAGGAGTAATTTCTCAGTTTGATGCATCTGCTATAATGGACCCAACGCCATGATTTTCATCTGTGCCTTCATGTTTACGTCAACCAATTTTGCTTTGTATTATAGGCCAGTAGCCCTTGAGATCTTAATACATAAGGGTTGATCAATACTAGAAAGCCAAAAAAGTTTTGATAGTATTACTGTTCAGTACTTCAGCCTTTTAGAATTTGGGAACATAAAGTGGAAGTTGTTCCTTGGTTTGGTTCATGTAAAGCTTCCTGTTGTAGATATCAAAAAGTTACTTTATACTGATGCATGATTCAAGCTGCCTAAAATAGTAAGGTTTTTCTTTGGTTAGTGTGTACTACAAGAGTTAAAGATATATATACACTATTTTTGGGGTTCGTTTGAGTTTAAATATATGCACGAATAGTGTAGAAAGTTTATACATAAACGTCGAAATTTTGGTCATAGCATATTACTTACTATGACAACTCGAACCAAAAGAGAGCACTTTAGTTCAATTTGTAGAAAACTTCTAAAAAACCAGTATGACAACGCACCTGTGTGGTGGAAGGCCTTTGGTGTTAAAGTATTTAGGTACTCTTTCCGGTAATAGTTGTTTGTATCATCCTCAGCACACTCGATATTAATAAACGTCTTATTTTCGCCAGAAAACAACTTAAAAATTAATATTTTATTTAATTGATTAACATATTCATTTCTGCTCGCTAAAATATTTCTTTATGTCATGTATTTGTAGCAACTTGCATTTTTATCTAATGACAAAAATATTTCTCTTATTAAGCAATCTTCGGCAGTAATATTAGCAATATGTTTGACAACTAATTCTTCTGGAAGTTGTACCAAATCATCTCTTATGGTTGGTTCCTTTACCCTCACATTTAGGAATCTTACTTCAATTATGTTGTTGTATTAAATGTTTGTGCTAGTTTTAGAGTTCGCACCTTGCGCATATATCGCAATTTATTATTATATTTCTTATTTATAAAAATAATATTAATAATATTTAGAAACATATGTTAGAGATAATTGAAGATGTCTTAAAATATGAATCAAGACTATATACAAAGAAAATTGTAAATTTTATGGCTATTGCAGGAAAAAACTGCTCGACTCAATACAGTAAAATTTTAGTAGATTAAGAAAATTATATCAAAGTATGTTTAATATAAATATATTTTTCAACTCAAGCAGGATATTTACGACCAAGAACTTGTTTGAATTAGCTGGATTATATTTTAAATTTTTATTCTCTTGGATGGTAAAATAAAAGTTTATTATGTTTATTTGAGCATCAAGTTTTTAATGAGTGCTACAAAATTACGACATGTTGCAACCTATTATAAAGATCAAGTAAATATAAGTCAGTATAACTGAATTATAATTAATAATTTAAATAAGAAAATGATTTATATAAGTATAATTTGTCTTAATTTTGTATTTCTAAATATTAGAATTTCCTACATAACTCAAATGAGAAAAACAATTTAGTTGATTCAAATTCCTAAAAATTAAAAAAAAATTATCTAGTTACAATTTTATCCAATATGAAACTTATTTTTAAAATAAAAAGTGCGAACAATATTTTACTAAGGGATTTCGTACTTTTAGTATATATATGTATTGCACGCACATTTTGTGTTTATCAATAAAAAACAAAATATAGAATAAAAAAAAAATAAGGTGTAAAATAATTGATGTCGAGATAGATGCAACACTTAGTTAAACGTAGAAGTACATGTTATTACATTGATACAATAGCTAAATGAAAAGTAATTGCATATCTTCTGAATTGTGAAAACCAAGATTTTAAGTGAGTTAATTATACTATTTGTAATTAAGATATTTTATTATTTGAGACAATGATAATATCTGACCTACTATCTCTTCGCGGACAATGTTATTGATGCATATTCCTTTTTGTACCTTCGACTACTCTGTCATGAATAAATTTCTTATCGTTAACATTAATATTTTTCTTTAAAGTATAATATATAGTTGTCCATGTGAGAAAATGTATTGCCGCAGGTATAATTCAACATCAAGCATGCTTTTGTCAAATCCAACAATAAGTGTTGTTTGTCGTTGTACTTTATTTGTTGTTTATTTGTACTTTATTTGTTGTTATCGAAAAATATATTTTTATAGAAAAATATTTGTAATGAATTAAAAAAGGTATTCTTTATTTTTTTGGAGGCCAAGTTGAATTTTGGGGTTAAATACGTACTCCAAAACCTAAAAAGATGTATGAAAGTGGTAAATCTGTTACCAAAAAAATATCCTAAAAACCAGAAGAAAGTGAAAGTGCTCGAAACTTATTCATTTTTTTTTTACGATTTTTTCCTGAGTTAAACAAAACAAACAAAAAAGATCGCTAAACCTAAAAGGACTTTTTTTTGGACGCAAAAAGAATTGAATAAAGTGCTAAAAAAACTAAAGCTCCCAATGCAAAAGGAGTGGAAAGTGTGCAAACAATTTTTTAAAGCACTTTACAAAATACTTTGATTTTCCTTTGTTATTGTTTTCTTATTCTATAGATTTTTTTTTATTACATAGTTCAAATAGGGAAGAATTTTGTTTGACCCCTAATGTTTACGAACATTTATGAACTCAAATCAATTATTAAAAATAAAGGGCAAATCATAGCAGGTCGTAGCATATCTGAAATTCAGTAGAGGAAAAGATAATGGAGACATATGTAGAGATAACAGAGGATATTTAGTGATCTTCATTCATGATAATAGGTTAATCTGCCTCTCCATGAAGAGGTTCAGATCCTTACAATCATGTTTTCATGGATCTACTGTTATCCTATATTGTTGATATTGATTCTCACTCTGCGTTGTACTCTGTATTTCTTAGAGCCCCCATGGGGAGAGAGTGGAACCCCTTTTCTGATGATTGCTTCGGTATTTATAGGTCTTTAATTATGATAGTTGACTTTCTTTGGAGATTGAATCCGTGTCATGAAACTATTGCGGGCGTACCCGCAAGGCGTCGTCTCTGACGTAAGAATTGTTGGCGGCTACGGACAACAACTTGTCCTCGCTGTTTATGGCGTCTGCGCCCAATTGGAAACGACCTCGACGCCCGTTATACGCATTTGGGCCGAGGGGAATAATTAATTTATTCCGAGTATTATAAGGTCGAATTGTAGCTCATACATATAGTCCCTCCGCTTATCGTGGTCACGTCGAGACGGGCCGGGATGGGCGGATATGATAGTCCGTACGACATCTCTTTTCTATTGAGGATACGACGACCTCTCAGGACGCTTCTTCATCGGGTGCGGGTCCGGATATGCTCTTGCTTTACGCAGACTTCAAGACGTAGGGTCCGGTTGAGGCGTTGCCGTACTAGGGGTGTTTGAAGCGACGACTTAAATTCCGGCACACATTCTCTGATTTTGATTGTGGAAGAGACGGTTTTGATGAGATTTGAACCGTTTCTGACGGTTGGGATTCGCATTAAATGGCGACTTTCAATTTCCCGAGGTTTTGATTTGATTTTTCTTATAAGAGAGCGTGGTATGTCAGACATTCTTTGTTCTTTGATTTACTGATTGTTTCTCTCTCTAGCAAATTCTCAAATAATCTTTCTTTTTATGTGGCATAATCGTTGCCCGTTCTTAATTATCTTCTCAGTTCTTCATCTAACTTTCCCGGTGACTTAACTTAATGGCTGGCCTTCCTCCTCGCGACGGTCTTCCGGTGGTGCTTCCAGCAGAGAATCCGGTGATAGAGGGGTTGTCCCCCGTGCTTCCGGTCGTTGATCGGAGTGATATTGAGAGGATGCCCTCAGTGGATGATATACTCCCAGGGGCGGGGAGCTTGGCGGTGGATTTCATCGCAGATGGCGGTGTTGAGCCCGTCGATGAGGCCCCACTGATGGGGGAGATAAGCATGGCCCAGCTGCGTGCTCAGGGGCTCATCCCCTCCCATGCTGACATTGTGTTGGCTCAGCCCAGAGACAGGGTACATACTGACCGCGCCGGGTATTGCGTGTTCTACTCCTTCCCGTTCAGGCTGGGGTTTAGAATGCCCCTTCCCAATCTGTTAGTCGATTTCTGCCGGTATTACAGCGTTTTCCTGGGGCAGCTTACCCCATCCGTGTACAGGCTCTTGGCCATGCTGCTTAAGTTCTCTGAGCTGGCCAGCAGGTTGGTTACTCTTCAGCATGTCCTTGCTCTCTTTGCTCCTCAACGGACTCGGGGGAGGATGATTCGGATGGTCCCGCGCGGGTAGCAGGGACTGGTGACGGCTTTGGACGACGAGGTCGAGCCCCGCCAATATGAGCAATTTTTCTTCGTCAGGACCAGTCATCTGGTGACGTCCCCTTCGGGCTTTCCGGAGGCCTGGAATCACGGTCGTAAGTCTTTCCTTATTTTGTTTTCGAGGCGGATCAAAGTTGTGCTTTATTTTTGTCTTTGACTGGTTGCTATTTTGTCGTTTCAGCTGACAGGTCGCCCCCGCCTCTATTCACTGGTTTGTGCGGGTGGTTAGAAGTTATCCTTCCGTATACCGAGGGGGTTCACTCATGGGCGTCCTTCTCGAGGAGGTACGGCCACAGCTTGGTCGTAGGTAAGTCGTTTTGCTTTAGTGGTGCGCATTCGTCTTTTGGCAGTCGTCGTGGCTCAATGTTGACCCATTTTATATCTTTGTAGGGAGGGTAAGCCGCGGTAGGGCTCCTGAGCCCGTATTCCGGCGTCTTGGGGAGATTGCCAGGTATTTCACTCCGGCGGCGGCCGCTCGGGCTCCTAGGGCCGTCTTTATCGATTCTGTAGCTGCGCCCTCTCCCGCTCACCCTCGGCTTGATGACGGGAGTGTGTCGGGAATTGTCCGCTCCCGAGAGGCGTCGCCTTGTCGAGACGAGGAGGAGAGGCCCTTGGTCAGGCGGCGGATCCTTCCACCTCAGGCTCCTCTAGAGGCGCGGTCAGTCGCTAATGAGGCGGTAACTGTGACCCCTCCGCCTCCCTCCGGGGCGAGGGATATTGTTGAGGTGGCGCGCACTCCAACGGGGGGGCAAATGATATAAAAGCCCGGGACGAGCGGGAAGGGAGCGCTGCTCTTACTGCCCAATCCTCCACCCATAGATTTGAGGCGGATGAGCCCTCTCGGGTGGTCGTAGATCTTGGAGATTCCAGCACCCCGTCGACGGGGGTGGCGGCGACGGGAGAGGTATCCCCGTCTGGTTCCGACCTAGACTCCGAGGACATTCGTATGTTTTGTGATAGGATCACGAACGCAACTGTCCATCCAGACAGGAGGCCGCGGGTGATCGAAATTCTCGCGGATGAGAAATTGCTGCTGATGGAGGCTTCCATGTTGCCGTTGTTGGGCCAGTTGTGTTCTTCTGTGGAGAATCAGTCGCTGAGAGAGGTGACGGATGTTAGTATAATGAATGAGGTAGCGTCGCTGGGTATGAAGGTACGCGTTCCGAACTGACTACTTTCTCATAATCTTTGCGTCTTCCAGAATTTCCGCCTCTGACCCTTCTATATGTTTTTGTTTCGCAGGCGTTTTTGCTGCAGGTAGAGTGTCTGCGTCGGACCAATATTTGAACCGGGGTCCTTCTCCGCGTTCTCGAGAGGTGTCTCCAGTTACGGCTCCAATGTAGAGAGCTTGAAGAGCGCTTGAGGGATGATCCTCGCAACCAAGAGTTGGTCGGGGAGTTAGCGCGGGCGGAGTTGCAGAGGGACCAAGCGCTCGGCCGTATTGAGACCTTGGAGGGGCGGCTGCACCAGGCGAACGATGAGCTGGAGGCTGCAAGGAGGGCAACTTTGGAGAGCGAGCGTCAGTGCTTGGCCAGGGTGACGGCGGTTATCTCGGAGTGGAGCGGGAAAGTTGTTGCTGTGGAGGGAGAATTGGCCGACTCGAGGCGCAAGCTGGTCGAGGCTTCTGCCAGGGCGTCCGAGCCCATGACTCGTTGTCGGCGGTAAGAACTGCTGCCGCCTCCAGGGAGGACGGCCTCGAGGAGCGGATCAGGATGCTGGAGAGGAGTGCCCAAGAGGCCGCGGGGCACATAGCGCTCCTTGAAAAGGAAAATCGGCGTGTTGAAGAACAATCCGCGTGCTTGGGTAGTTCCCGTGAAGTTTGGGTTTATGCCGAAGAGCAACGAGACATATATAAACATATGTTTTAGGCCAGCCTGATTACTGAAGGGGGCCAGAAAGCGCGAGAGGCCCGTGAGGAGTGCAGTTTTGACGCCGCGACGCCTGGTAACGATGATATTCCTGGTGGGAGCGGAGCCGGAGCCGAGAATGACGGTGACGCAGCGGAGGCTGGTGGGAGTGGAGTGAGGGCCGACGCGGACGGAGCTGGTGATGAAGCGGCGCAGGCCGGTGATGATGGAACTGGAACGGATGGCGTTGTTGGCAATCCCCAGTTAATTGGTGATTAGTTGGTTGTACTTTCTTTTTCTTGTTGCCGTGTGTGGATATTTTTCTCTTCTTTCCTCTTTTTTTTTATTTGATTGATTGTTGTGGTTAACTTCAGACAATTCTTGCTTCGAGGTGGACGGGCGTGGCCCGCATTCGCCTATTTTAATTTAAAATGGGGGGAATTCCTCCCTTTTCCTTTCGTTTGCTTACTGCTCGTTATGCTGTGCGTCTTTTCATTTATGTGGTCATTAGTTGTTTTGGATCGAGGGCTCATGGATCGAGCTTTGCTTCGACTGTCATCGAATTTATATTGAGTCGAGGGCTTATAGCCCAAATTTTTCTTCAACTGTTGTTGAATTTTTATGTGGCGAACGCTCACGGCCTGAGTCCTAGTTCAACCATAGTTGAACTTTTATTGATTCTTTTGAGTCGAGGGCTCGTAGCCCGAGTATTACTTCAACTGTTGTTGAATTAATCGTGGCGAAGGCTCATGGCCTGCATCTTAGTTCAACCGTAGTTGAACTTTTATTGATTCACTTGAGTCGAGGGCTCGTAGCCCGAGTTTTACTTCAACTGTTGTTGAGTTTTTATTTGGCGAAGGCTCATGGCCTGAATCCCAGTTCAACCGTAGTTGAACCTTTATTGAATTTTTTTTAGTCGAGGGCTCGTAGCCCGAGTTTTATTTCAACTGTTATTGAATTAATCGTGGCAAAGGCTCATGGCATGAGTCTTAGTTCAACCGTAGTTGAACTTTTGTTGATTCATTTGAGTCGAGGGCTCGTAGCCCGAGTTTTACTTCAACTGTTGTTGAGTTTTTATTTGGCTAAGGCTCACGGCCTGAGTCCCAGTTCAACCGTAGTTGAACCTCTATTGACGTTTTTTTGAGTCGAGGGCTCGTAGCCCGAGTTTTACTTCAACTATTGTTGAATTAATCGTGGCGAAGGCTCATGGCCTGAGTCTTAGTTCAACCATAGTTGAACTTTTGTTGATTTTGAGTCGAGGGCTCGTAGCCCGAGTTTTACTTCAACTGTTGTTGAGTTTTTATTTGGCGAAGGCTTATGGCCTGAGTAACAGTTCAACCGTTGTTGAACCTTTATTGATTTGTTTTTGAGTCGAGGGCTCGTAGCCCGAGTTTTACTTCAACTGTTGTTGAATTAATCGTGGCGAAGGCTCATGGCTTGAGTCCCAGTTCAACCGTAGTTGAACTTTTATTGATTCTTTTGAGTCGAGGGGTCGTAGCCCGAGTTTTAGTTCAACTGTTGTTGAGTTTTTATTTGGCGAAGGCTCATGGCCTAAGTCCCAGTTCAACTATAGTTGAACCTTTATTGATTTTTTTTTGAGTCGAGGGATCGTAGCCCGAGTTTTAGTTCAACTGTTGTTGAGTTTTTATTTGGCGAAGTCTCATGGCCTGAGTCCCAGTTCAACCGTAGTTGAACCTTTATTGATTTTTTTTTTGAGTCGAGGGCTCGTAGCCCGAGTTTTACTTCAACTGTTGTTGAATTAATCGTGGTGAAGGCTCATGGCCCGAGTCCAAGTTCAACCGTAGTTGAACTTTTATTGATTCTTTTGAGTCGAGGGCTCGTAGCCCGAGTTTTACTTCAACTGTTGTTGAATTAATCACGGCGAAGGCTCATGGCCTGAGTCCCAGTTCAACCGTAGTTGAACTTCTATTGATTATTTTGAGTCGAGGGCTCGTAGTCCGGGTTTTACTTCAACTGTTGTTGAATTAATTGTGGCGAAGGCTCATGGCCGGAGTCTTAGTTCAACCGTAGTTGAACTTTTGTTGATTCATTTGAGTCTAGGGCTCGTAGCCCGAGTATGGAGGAGATGAATCGGGCTTGCCCTGGTGTTTGTTTTCCTTTTGTTTCTGACCTCAGTAACAGCTATGTGACCTTGCTATGAGATCCCCACAGATGGCGCCAAATTGTTTGACCCCTAATGTTTACGATCATTTATGAACTCAAAGCAATTATTAAAAATAAAGGGCCAATCATAGCAGGTCGTAGCATATCTGAAATTCGGTAAAGGAAAAGATAATGGAGACATATGTATAGATAACGGAGGATATTTAGTGATCTTCATTCATGATAATGGGTTAATCTGTCTCTCCATGAATAGGTTCAGATCCGTACAATCCTGTTTTCATGGATCTACTGTTATCCTATATTGTTGATATTGATTCTCACTCTGCGTTGTACTATGTATTTCTTAGAGCCCCCATGGGGAGAGAGTGGATCCCCTTTTCTGATGATTGCTTCGGTATTTATAGGTCTTTAATTATGATAGTTGACTTTCTTTGGAGATTGAATACGTGTTACGAAACTATTGCGGGCGTACCCGCAAGGCGTCGTCTATGACGAAAGAATTGTTGGCGGCTACGGACAACAACTTGTGGTTGAGGACGACCTCGATGTTTATGGCGTCTGCGCCCAATTGGAAACGACCTCGACGCCCGTTATACGCATTTGGGCCGAGGGGAATAATTAATTTATTCCGAGTATTATAAGGTCGAATTGTAGCTCATACAAATTTAATGGACAAAATCTTACTGATTTCGAACTTCTAAATATCTGGAAAATATTAAATGACTATTCCTATTTTTAAATATTAAACAAATAATAAAATGACTATTTTTCCTAGTGTGAAATATAATTTCAAAGGGTATAAAAGGCGAACGACATTTCGCTAAGGGTCTTCGTGCTTTTAATATAATATAATATAATATATATATATATATATATATATATATATATATATATATATATGATGCATTTTGGGATTAACTTTTTATATATTTAAATCATCTTAATTTCAATTTTAATTATATATTTTATTTAAATAAAATAAAAAACTATTGTCTTTAATGATAAGTATTTGTGATTATTTATCTACTTATATAATATTGACTACTAAGCAAATCTCTTCATATCAACAACAACAACAACAACAACTACCCAGTATGTTCCCACAAAGTGGGGTCTGGGGAGGGTAATACGTACACAGGCCTTACCCCTACCCGAAAGGGTAGAGAGGCTGTTTCCGGCCGACCCTCGGCCAAATCTCTTCATATCCTTATTCATAATTTGACATTTAAAAATATTTTTTGAAAATTTTAGCCAAACACAAATTGTTGTTCCAAAGTGGTTTTTAAATTGATTAGTCAAACACAAATATTTTCTCCAAAAGTATTTTTTCGAAAAATATTTTTCAAAATAAGCTGATTTTCTAGCTTGGCCAAACAAGCTATTAATACTTTCTTCTGAGTGTTAGTAACATGAAAAATATTAATTTTAAGAAAAAAAATTATTAAAATATTAATTTAAAACATGAACTATTTAAAAATTCAAATGACCCGTTTATCCAATATCTGATGCGTTCCACGTAGGGGTGTACAAAGGAAACTGATTAACCGCACCAATCCGATAACCCGAGTCAACCCGAGAGAAAAAACCCGACTATGGTTTGGTTTGATTTGGTTTGGTGTGGGGGAAACAAACCTGACCATAATTGGTTTGGTTTGGTTTGGTTTTGACTAAAGAAAGTCAAACCGAATCAAACCAACCCGACATTACATATATAGAAATATTAGATATATTTAATATATAAATATACTTATTTTGATGTAATTTATAAATATTTCTTATAAAAATTTATAATTTTATCTTTTAAGATTGAATTTAGAACTTCTGAATGTTCCAATAAGTTTTATAGCTATTAACATTAGTAAACTAAATAATGCTAACAAAAGCCTAAACCAATATTAAATCAATATTAATGCGAACAAAAGACATTCAATTCAATACTATGAACGAGAATGTATTGAACATTTATATTTTATTTTACAATAATTTAGATAAAAATGCATAACATATTTTTATTTTTTCTTTATTAGCGTTTAGTCATGTGATTGACACTCCCTTATTAGTCTACTTATTTTATCATGACTTATTACTTTTAAATTATATTTATTTTTATTATAGCTTTTTAATTAGCAATATTTATATTATATAATTTTATATCTTTATTGTTGAATATTTTAGGATAATGCCATGATACTTCTCATATTTTGTATTATTTTCTTGAAAAATACTTTGTATAGTTGTATCTTACTAGGATTAAAGAAATATTTTGAGCACAATTTATATGTTTTGTTCTAGGGAGATTTTACCGAAAAAAATCCGAAAAACCCGAAAATCCGAAAAAACCCGAGAAAAACCGAGAGTGAAAAAATCCGAGTTTATTGGTTTGGTTTGGTCTTTAGATTTAATAACCCGATACATGTAGTTTGGTTTGGTAATTGTAAAATCCGAACCAACCCGACCTATGTACACCCCTAGTTCCACGTATATGGATCAACATTAACATCTTCTCTGTTCTTTGTGCAATTATAGTAAACGAAAGGATTTGTACTTTTGGACATGATTTATATCATTGGATTTTTCATATCATCTCAAAAATTATGTTACATCAAATTTACAACAATCAAATCTTGCAAATATTTAAAAATAAAATTCGCATATCCTTTGAAAAATATTTTAGAACTAGAAATAAATATTGTGATCTATCTACTCTTTTTCTATAAATCTTTAAAGAGATCATTACTCTAAATAATCAAGCAAATATTTAGATTTTCACAGACCTAACACCCTATAATATAAGTGTGTGTTAGTTTCAGAAACTGTGATTGTATGTTTTACAACCAATTTACTCGACGCTATCCATAATCCAATAGTCACAGTTGAAAATAAAATAAAAGGTGCACTAAAAATGTCAGAAGTGGGATTTGAACCCACGCCCTCTCACGAGGACCAGAACTTGAGTCTGGCGCCTTAGACCACTCGGCCATCCTGACTTGTTTGTATGTAATTTAGTTATTATTATTAATATAGGAATCTGTCCATCACAATTTATGTGCGTTATTGTGAGTTATAATACTCTATTTTAATGTAGTTTCCAAATTGAAAAACTTAAAATTCTATTATCCGTATTCAAACTCAAGGTTGCTTGGATATACAAAATGGGTAAAAATTTAATTGCTCCAACTGTTTATACCAAATAATTGAAAAGATATTTGTCTTTCATATACATATTACTTTAACTTATTTATAATTAACTGCAATGTATTCTTAATTTAATTTTAAATCACTGAAAATAAATTATTTGGTTTGAGGTAAACAATTGGTGCTAGGAAAAACTATGAAACCACTATTATACAGTTCTTATTATTTTGACGTAAAGTATATATGTCAATAGTAAATTTGTTCGCGCTTCGCGCGACTATAAAAAGTTATATAGTAAATTTAATATATGCATATTTGAGTTTTATTATATAAAATATTTCTTGAAAGTTTCTCAACATTTTAAAAAGAAAATATGTGAAATAATAGAAAAGACCAAAGAAATAAAAAAAAAAAAAAAACTGCATCCATATGCATTAAACATGAAACTTGGCCATTCCTATTTTCTTTACATTTTTCAGTTTTATTTGTTCCTATTTATTTTGTGATATTCTCTCTTTAATATCTTATTACATTTTTAAGAAAACAATTATTTATGGGAGGAGATGATGTTTAATCTAACAGAAATCATTTGTATTTCACATATTAAAAGTTAATATAAAATCCTTATGGATATTACTACATACATGCACACTTTGAAGAACGAATACATGAACCGACGTATCCAAACTTTAGTTACTCATTTTGTGACTGAAATTGTTACCAAGTCAAATTGTAGGAGTACAATAAAACTTATTTCACTCTAGCTGTTTTATGATGATATTTTTAAGTTGGAATCAAATGATCATGTCCATCTAATATTTCTATGAGCAGATTAAGCTCAAATAGTAAAATAATCTTGGCCACTACAAAATTTAAGTGCACTTATTTTATAACTATATATTAAAAAATAAAATTGTCAAAAGAAAAAATTACCTTTTAGCAAATAAAGACCAAACTTGATGAGATGGAAGGACTTTGTCCGAGACTCAACAGATACTATTACTAAAATAAAATAGTTATAAATTTTGATGCAATAAATAAATGGATAAATAATATGTCCTTGTGCTCCTACTTCATTATTTCACTCTTGACCTTTTTGTATAAATCAATTACATCTCTTCTCTTTGACTTTATTTTTCCACCTTTGCTAGTGGTGATAGAACTGCATCACCACCATAACTTCAACTCCCCTCATAAAGTCAACTTAGAGGTTTCTACAACTGTACAACCCAAGTACATGAAAGTGGAACCATAACGAAAGCATAAGCAATAAAATAATTTACTAATTTCTCTTACATTGTAATAGAATAAAGACTTCGACAGAGGAAGCACGAATGAACCTCAATATCTTTGTTCATAGCATGATATTTGTCCTTGTATAGAAGTCCTTATATAGGTTCATACGGAGGAATACTACAATAAATTATCATAAACGTATACATTAACTATTTGGGAGTTATGGATATAAAAAGCATGAGAGTTATTATGATTATTAAAAGTATAGGTTATGAAAATAAAGAGGTGTGATTTATGAAGAGAGGATGTTTAATATAAGATAAATTAAAAAAATAATGAAAAACTCAAAAAAAAAAAAAGAGAAAAAAGATAAATGTGTCTCTTGGCTAAAGAGATCGATGTGCCACCTCACTTTCTTATATATATATATATATATATATAGAGAGAGAGAGAGAAAAAAATTGAATTTATATTGAAGGTGACGTGGCATGACACGTTGACTGGTCAAATGGTCAAAACATGATGATCAGTTAAGAGGCACGGGCGATATCAGATACGAGGAGAAGAAAGTCAAATAGGCACGAGGTGTTATTCAAATGGTATGAGTCTCATATCTATAACTTAATTAAAACCAGGAGGTCAAAAGGAATTGAAGATATGAATCTCATGGCATAAAGGAGTCTAAATTCAATATTAAATGCCAAATACGTTAGCAAATCAATATTGAATAGGAATGATTATGTAACGTTTCACTTAATATCATTTAATGCTCATAATTGCCTCTTTAAGGCTAAGGCATTATACCTTTTCCTAGAAAAATCAACTATAAAAGGATAAGGTCTTAGCATTTGTAAGGACAAAAAAAAATCATTGAGATTATCTTGAAATGCGAACTTATTTACTACTTTATAATCCTCAAATATTTCATATTCTTTTCGTCTATTGATTATCAGTAACCCGATTTTTCTATAAATTTTTAATTTTAACCGCAATTCTATTTTTTTGTTAAACAAATTGATTCTGTTACCAGGAATCTGATAATATATTCCTTTGTAAGTTACACCTTATTTGCTGTTATCATCATCTCAAGCAACAACAACAACAACAACAACAATAATCCTGATGAAAATCAAATCCATCAGAATCAAGGAGATTTACACAACATTAATGTAGTTCCTTCTCCTCAAAATTCACCACATCAATCTCGTGAAGGTACTCGTGCACCAGAATCTCATGCTGACGAGCAACGACAATCTGAACATTTTGAGGGACAAAATAAATCTCTACAAAAAATAATTGATCCCTGTGTTAGCCAAGCTCTTCAAGCTTTAGTCGGCCGGTTACTTGCTATACCACCCACACCTACGCCTAATAATAATACATTGGAGAATTCATATTCTGGCCTTGTTAATTCTGCCAATGATGGAACTCCCAGCGAACCATGAGAAACGGATCCAGGTAGTTCAAATAATTCTCATTTACAAAATGTGGTACTAACTTTTCAGAAACCGCTCAAAGAACAAAACGAGTGCATTGAGCAAATCCCTGGAGTCCCCTCAATAATCAAAAGAGTAGATGTGGATAAATACTCACAACAACCTTGGAAACCAAGTGCTTCTCCCCTTCCAATCCCTAAAAAGTTCAAAATGCCTGACATCTCAAAGTATGATAGCACAACGGACCCACGTGATCATGTGACGGCATTTACTACAGGTGTCAAAAGCAGTGGTTTAACCAAGCAGGAAATTGAGTCCGTGTTGGTCAAGAAATTTGGAGAAACACTCACCAAGGGTGCACTAACCTGGTATTCTCTTTTGCCTGAAAATTCTACAAACTCTTTTGCTGAGCTTGCAGATTCTTTTATTAAGGCACATTTAGGAGCTCAAAAGGCTGAGAAGAGACTGGAAGACATTTTCAAAATCAAACAAGGGGACAAAGAATTGCTCAGAAATTTTGTTGATAGATTCCAACGGAAACGATGACTTTACCCCGTGTACCTGATAATTGGGCTACAATAGCTTCTACAAGCAACTTAAATGATAAAAGTTCAGAAGCCACGAGAAGACTTAAAGAAAGCCTTCGAGAGTTCCCTGCGACCACGTGGAATGATGTTTATAACAGGTACAGTACGAAGTTGCGAATCAAAGAGGATATCGTGCCTCGATTTAAATACGAAGAAAGGAGTTCAAGGACATCCGAAACCGAAAAAAGATCAGGTAAAAATAGCTACGATCCTTATATGGGCCCTGCAGGAAAGGATTCACGGACAAAACAGGAAAATCAATGATATGATCAAAAATTAAGAAACAGGAAATCTGGTTCTTCATCAAGGTTCAGGAATAATCGAAACAGACATGAGTCGCGAGATGATGATGGAAGTTTGAAGGCAAGATTTGGTGGATATAATTTCAATGTCACTACCTCTGAGCTCGTAACTATTTTGAGGAGCATGGTAGATAAAGTACGATGGCTGAAAGAGATGCGGTCAAATCCTAACAAGCACAATCCAGATCATTGGTGCGAATTTCATAATGATCACGGGCATAAGACTTCAGAATATAGATTCTTGCAAAGTGAAGTGGACCATCTATTGAAACAAGGGTATCTCACAGAGTTATTTAGTGAGAAAGGTAAGCAAGCCTACATGAAAAATAGGCAAGAATCACCAAAGCCCCTATCACCCAAGAGAACCGTGAATGTTATAAGTGGGGGAAAAGATATTTATGGAATAACATATACAACTTCAAATAAAGTTTCCAGAGTGACAATCACGCACAGGAAGCGAGTGTGTCAAACCTTAGAAGATGAAAGTATCACTTTTGATGATGAAGATACAGAAGGAGTTACCACCCCAGCACGATGCACTGGTAATATCTTTACTTGTACATGATACTAATGTAAAGCGAGTTTTGATTGATCCAGGGAGTTCTGCAAATATCATCTTATTAAGGGTGCTACGAGAAATGCAAGCGGAGGATAAGATGATTCCAAAGGCGCATACTCTGTCGGGGTTCGATAATTCCAGTGTAATAACTAAAGGGGAGGTAATTCTAACAACTTTTGCAGAGTGTATTGCGAAAGATACTAAATTTCAGGTAGTAGATATGGAGATGGCCTACAATATAATCATGTGGAGACCGTGGATTCATGATATGGACGCTGTCCCATCAACTCTACATCAAGTAATGAAATTCCCATCACCATGGGAGATTTGCCAAATTCGTGGAGACCAACATATAGCTAGGAGTATTAATATTGTAGCAGATACGAGTGCTATAAATAAAGTTGAAAGAGTCATAGACCAGACCACAACTGAACAAGAAAAGACAGATTTAGACTAGAGGAAGATGGGGAAGTTTCCAAGCACTAAGGAAGTCGTGATTGAGTTGGATGAGATTCAGGGCACTCCATCCATTACGGTGCCAGAGGCTCCACCAGTCCAGCAGCAGGATCTTGCACCAGCTTTGGAGCAGCAGGCCGGAGACCAGTTTGAGGTCCCGACTACTATAGAGGATCAAGGGACTATAGTATACCCCATGCATATGGACCATGCTTGAGGATCCATTCTATATCCTTTATCTCTCTTTTCGTGCTTATTTTGATAGTTGGCACTGGGGACAATGTTAGCTTTTATTCATGGGGGAGCGCCCTACTATTTTGGTTCTGATACGATTGGATAACTGTATATATTTGCTTGATTTCCAGTTTATGTTTTGGATTTGATAGTTGGCCTGTATATAACTTGACTTTGGCTACTTCTAGACTCTTATGTATATATTCATCCCCATTGTATATTCTACTCCCCATTGTACATATTCATTTGGGCTTTCTATTTTCGTTAAAAATTTTCATTTTAAGCTTAGCAGTGAGGCTCGTAGCCTTTTGTTTTGGTCTTGGTATTTTCAATAAGCCCTTGGTTTTCTTAATGCCACGGTTCTTTCTAAGGGTATAGTGTTGTGCGAACCGGGCGGCTCTTCTCATTGATAGATGGCGTGACAACCTTGTTAAGGGTTTGAGTCCATTTTTTGATTTTTCTTCTTTTGATTTTAAAAATTTCATAGTTAAGGGAACCTCAGGCAAGCTTCACTTGGGCCTAACACATTTGACTTTGATCCCATGGTCAAAGACATAATGTTGTCTTGAGGATGGTAAAAAATGGTGGCCTTGAGACTATTGTGTTGACCAAACAATCATCATATGGTCGTGTGAGGCCATTGTGCGCTTGAATCATAACTAAGGTTGTTGTGGTCCCTTATCTCGACGTTTATGGCAATCCTTGAGTGTGTGTGGTAAGAATTTGAATCATGAGTCAAAGCTCTAAGACGATGGTCTAGAACTTGCCCCGGGTATTTTTTGAGGCGAAATCCTAGGTAAAATTTGGCTTGAGAAGTGAGTATAGGCCCTCCTTGATCCGAAATGCGAAGATTGAACAATTCCACGACCTACCAATGAAATGATCCCTAACTAACCCCTTTGAGCCTTAAACCTTCTTCTTTCAAGAAGAAAAGCTACAAGCCTATACCCATACTTAATGACACCCTCTCTTGGCACCCAAATCTTCCCTTGAGTAGATGAAAAATGTCTAAGTTTGGGGGAGGGAGACAAGAAAGGAAACAATATGATAAAAGGTGCAAAAGCAAAAGAAATGGAAGGCAATGAAAAAGGAATAAAAGACAAAAAAGACCAAATTGAATAAAGTCAAAAAAAAGGGATTCAAAGAAAACAAAAGTGAATAAGGTTGTCAAAAAGTGGAAAAGGAGAAATGTGTTGAATTGCATAAAAAAAAAGCGACGGTGTGTCTCTTTAACCCCTCAATAAAGAAGTGAATACTCAAATAAGTCAAGAAAATGTGCCAAAATGAATCAAAAGAAGTGTTTGAGTGAAGATTGAACCCACTTGAATAAAACATATCCTAAACTTATCCAAAAGCCTTTACAATGACTCCATAAAAGCCCTATATGATCTTGAGTTGAACGGAACCTACATTAGTGGATACTTACACAAGGGGCAAGCATATAGTACCTAGTGTCACACCTCCTTTTGGCGCAGGCCCGCGAGGGCGCTAAGTATAAAAAGGAGTTTTTCCAATTAAAGGACATTCAAAAGGGATTCATTTATTGAGATATTCAGAGTCGCCACTTGGGAGATTTATGGTGTCCCAAGTCACCGGTTGAATCCTGAATTGAGGAAAGGTTTGACTCTATTTAACAGTCTGCGTACCAGAAATCCGGATAAGGAATTCTGTTAACCCGAGAGAAGGTGTTAGGCATTCCCGAGTTCCGTGGTTCTAGCACGGTCACTCAACTATTATATTTGGCTTGATTATCTGATTTTAATACAAATATGAACTAATGTGCAAACTACCACTCCAAACCGTTTTACTTGTTAGAAGAAAATTATAATGTCGTGAGAATATATCTCGAATTTCGTCACATAAATGTGTCCGCAATTTTTGATATATTCCAACTTCATTGGGATTTGGATTGGGGTCACATAAATGTGTACCCGAGATTAAGGAGGCATTATTATTAAATACGAGCCTAAAGATACTAATGCATTATTATTTGAGAAAAAGCCGCGGAATTTGCTAAACGGCATGTCCCGTAATCTAGGTGATAATTTATTAAAAGAGAAAAATTCTAATTAATTACGAGTCAATAATATGTAACACACTAATTGTTAGATTAACCGACATTGATGGAAGAGAAATTACTTTTAAAACAATTTTTCGAATAAAATATATATAAAAAAAATCAATTTCGAAATTACCAATAAAATAAAATAAAATTTCCAAATTATAAGTAAAATAAAATAAAATTTCGAAATTACAAATAAAATAAAATAAAATTTCGAATTTTTTAAATAAAAGATAAAATTTGACGACTAAATATTCGAAAGAAACTGAACATAACTAGATTAAAACTTATATTGTCATATGAAAACATTAAAAAAAAATACTTCCTAAAATGGCTATATTTTATGGATTTTTAAAAAAAAAAAACAAGAAGAAATGAATCTTCTTTATTAAACAATGTGATTAGAATTATAACTTAATGAACGTATTAAAATAGGTGCAACTAACAAATTATAATTAAATTAGCACAAAAGAAAATTATGTCATGCCTTACTAAAATCGAGTTATAGATAAAATATGGCATGTATAAGTAATATATTAAAATAAACCAACTATCCCACGGTGAACAAAATAATTAAATTTCTAATCGAATTTTTACAATTAATTTAGCAACTTCTATTAATTAAAACCCCTTCTCGCGTCATATTTTTATAAATAAGCATTACTAAAATCTGAAATGACAAATAACATAAAAAGATATATATCAAAATAAATTAACCATTTTTTAATTAAATTGAATTAATCATTTTTTAAAAAAAAACTAAAGAAATTAATCGCTAACGGACGTCATTAACTAGATTAAACACTAGCTTACATATTGCCTAATAAAATTTGATACAAAGGAATCATATAATAAAATTAAATTCATATATATATATATACTAAGATTTAAATTGAAATTATACGGAATATTTTACTAATAACAGTTAAAAGATATATATATATACTACTAAGACTTAAATTGCAATTATACGGAATACTTTACTAATAACAGTTAAAAGCCGCGAATGAATTGATTGAAACTTATTATTAATCTTGCTTTTAATAAATTATAAAACTGAAGTTAATTAGTAAACTGCATCCTATTTTTATTATTAATAAAATTTTAATCGAAATTGCGCAAACGCATATTCCAAATTAATAAAGAGGTTTACAATTATATTATGCGAAACGTATATATAATCGTAATATTAATCTAAATCGGTCGTAAAACAAAACTATGAATATTTATCGAATTGTTAGATCTAAATTACTGAACAAATTAATTAAGTTACTACTATTAACACTACATATTATGGCTATTAACTCATACTTGACATACTGAATTTATAATAAAGTAGAGAAACTTAACGAGGTACAACAGTCAAATAGTTATATAAAGTACATCCTTAATCTTAAAAACAAAACATAAACTAAACAACTAGGAATTTAACATAAATATTAATAATACATAATCAAATTTCGGGTCCAAACTTTGACTATGCTTTGACTGATGTCCATGGGAATACCTGGAAATAAAGGAAAAAGAAGTGAGGAAGTAGTATTGACAATAGTAGCCAGCAGCAACAAAGATTAACACCAGTAGTGCCGATTGAATAGTGAAATCAGCTTAAGACAGCTTTGAACCAGTATTTCCAACAACAAATCTAAACCAGTTTAAAATATTCGGAAAATAACTTTCAATCAACCAAATACCAATAGACAAATCAGAAGACTTCTATGTATCTTATAATATTTTTCAGTTTTTATCCGTGTGTCCTCTATTTCTCTATCTTTTTTGTTCTCTTCTTATACACCCATAACAGACCCTCTTTTTCAATAATGGACCACTAACTACTATCCACTATCCTCATATTATATACTATCTATATTGACCCCTAGGTTTATGCTATCTAACCCCTAATTAATAATAAAATATACCCCTGCTAAATTATTAACTACCTAACTGCAGCCCCTATTAACTGTTTAATTGTCCTCCATTACTAAACTAATATGCATACGCCTAACTTTTACTGCAAACACCATAAGAAATTTTCCTTCACCTACAGCTATTTTCAAACAAGCTGACAACTACGCAAGAGAATCAAACAACTTAAACTTCAGTCTAATGAAATACACTAATAAAAATATCCATAGAACTAAAGGTTACAACCATAAACACGAATTTCAACAACAAACAACACTTATTTTTCGAGATTTAAGATAACTAGGGAAGAGGAAAACTGGAGCTCCTTTACTATTACTACTAATATTACCATATTCATCAAAATCACAGTCAATCTTAATCATATGAGATCAAAATTACCAGCAGTGCAAGGACCAAAACAAACTTCGGTCAGAACCTAAGCTTAGTGAAGAACCAACAAATTTTTTTTCTTTTTTTTTGATTAGTGTTGAACCTCTCCTCAAGCCTAGCTTTCGCTGCCTATTGATGAGCCTCAAAGCTACAGTAGAAGGGATGATAAAGATTAGAACACACACGGCAACTTGCCAATGAAGCCAGTACTCTAATCCCAAGCTTTCTTTGGCCGACATCACTGTTATCTTCTTTGGAGCAGATCAATTAGAAGTAGAAAAAGGCATAAGACTTGCGCATAGGGTTATTTGAAATCGTAAAAAAAAAAATGGTAGAGCAGCCAACAGAGGAGGAGGTCTGGCTCGAAGCTTTACTTCGCCGGATTCTATGGCTGTTGGTCGCTGGCGGTTGGCGGCTTGGACGGAGTGGTCGGCTGGTATGGGGGAAGTTCGCCGGCGAATGGTCGGCGAAAATGGTGTGAGGCCGGTGGTTGTTTCGTCGGCGGCTTGGTGCGAGTGGTCGCTTGGGTGTGGCGTGTGCGGCGTGAGAGTGTGAGATGGCAGAAACGGCGCGGCTTTGAGGAAAGTGGTCGCCGGAAATGGCGACGGTGGAGGGGGGGCTGTTGGGTGTGTTGCGGCTGTTTTAGAATAGGAGAAGAGGAAGAAAAATAATTTAGGGTTTTGGGGTCTTTGGTATATCAAAAATGCAAGAATCGATCTGGACCGTTAGATCAAGGGTAACGGACGGTCGAGATTGGACCAAGACAAACACATGCCACTTATTTCTCTGGGCTGGATCCGGGCTATTTGGACTGGGCTAGGGAATTTGGGTTATTGGCCCAAATTTTGATTTCTTCTCAAATTATACACTAAATTAACCAAAAACAAACCAAATTAACCTAAAAAAAAATTAATTAATCACAACTATATATTAAATCACACGATTTGGATATTAAGACTAATAATACTAATTTAAATTATACACTAAAATCAACTTAAAATGCCAAATTACTTAATCAAATTCGACAATTAAACTTATGAACACATGAAATTAATTTCCAATTAAATTCTACAATTAGTTTCATGAACAAACACATAATCAACAATATACAGAAATCAAGGTCCGATTCAAAAACAAACTTAATAGAACTCAATAATTAATTGAACTACAAATTAAATCTAACAACACTACAATCAAAATAAATATCCAAGTGATTAACTACACATTCTTATGTTCAAAACTTAAACAAAATAAATAAACAAATTTCATGACTAATTTGGAATCATGATGAACAACAAATCAAGAAGACAAACAACCAACATATAATAATTTCGGATCTGAAAAATACTAACAAAATATGGACAAGAACAAAAATTTGAAATCGACTAACCGGATTGAGACAACGATCAGTCGTCCAGATTTATTATATATATATATATATATAAACGTATACACATATACACACAGAAGTAGAAGAAGAGCATAATGGCAACGAAAACGTAGGTGGGGAGGCGTGGCTCCCGGATTACTGCCTGGCGGTTGTTCCTGGGAAACATTCCGGCGGGTGTTTTTTTTTTTTTTTTTTGAAAGGTTGAAGAAGAAAGAAGAAAGAGTGGTTTGTGGCGGCTAGGGTTTGTGGAGTGTATAATGGCTAAAATTCTCAGATAAAAACCTTATATAGGCCATGCGTCTGAGGTAATCCAGGCCGTTCGTTCAATGGAGATCAATGGCTCTGAGCGACGTTACTAAAACGACGCCGTGTCGTTACTTATGAGACCAAAACCAAGACCCTTAGATCAATCTAAACGGACGGCCCAGGATTCGATCTTCGCAATTTAAAATTAAACCAATAACTTCGCTATTATCTCAACCGTTGGTTAACACAATTGGACGACCGAGATTTTTGCTAATTAAAAAGGCTTATGGACTGGATCGTTTGGGCTCAATACACTGGGCCAGCTCATTTCAATCCAAATCAGCCCAACCATATTAATACCATCTATATTTTTTTGTATTTTCTGATTTTAATCATTTTTATGTATTTTCTTTTATATATTTTTTTCTTTTCTTTTATGGAATGTTATAAAAACCTAATTTCCTACTTATGCTAATTATCTAATATTTTTTTTTTGCAATTTTTCTAATATTTTCTCTAATTTTTGCTATTGAGAACTATTTTTGCTAATTTTCTTCTTTAAACTAATTAATTAAGACAAAATAATTGCCTAGCCTAATTTTTTTTTATTTTTTTTATTTTTCTAATTTCTATTTATTCAAACACATAAAGTATGGCTAATTTTAAACAAAGCAGGTAATTACACTCAAAAATATATTTATTTTAATTTTGGAATTATTTGCCCGGTGCAAAAATCACATGCTCACAGCTGCCCCTCTTTGCTCGGGAACACGAAGAGTTTCTGTGCAAAGACAAGTGAGCAGAAATGTCAGATTTTTGCACATTGGCACATTCCGTAAAAGCATTTTGAAAACCTTTTTTTTTGACCGCACCCTGCTTTAGAGGTTGCCTACATATCCTGGGCTAAACAGGAATCAGGTCAGTGTAGTTCGGGAAGTTTTGGTAGCTGGGACTACCATGACTGCTGTGATCTTGTTGTTACTGCTGCATGCTGTTACCACTGCTTTATTGAACTCCTTATTACACCGTGCAAAAAATAAAATAAGAAGCTAGACTAAATTATGGTACATGAACTCTAAACTCTTATCTATATCTTCAGCTTTGTTCTTGCTGCCGGGGACACGACATTCCTTGATTTAAAGCTTGTTACGCAGGGGGTTCTTGATTTCTTCTTTGGTATTATTGTATTCTGATTTGACCCTTGAAATGTATTCCTCTGTTCTACAGGCGGGCTCCTGACTTCTTCAACTAAAAATAACAACCTCCATTTTACAGGCGGGCTCCTGACTTCTTTAATTTGAAAATAACACCTCTGTTCTACAGGCGGGCTCCTGACTTTTTCAATTTGAAAAATAACAACCTCCGTTCTACAGGCGGGCTCCTGACTTCTTTAATTTGAAAATAACACCCCTGTTCTACAGGCGGGCTCCTGACTTTTTCAATTTGAAAAATAACAACCGCTAGAGATGCCGAGGAGAGAGCTGTCACGACCCTAGTTCACCAATCGTGAACATGTCGTGATGGCACCCACTCCCCACGACTAGGTAAGCCTAACACGTTGCGGAATATACAAGCTATGAACACTTAAATAAGAAAACAGCGGAAATAGGGTAAAAGATATGTAATCCGTGCCACTTGGCACATACATCCGTCAACACCATGAATAAAACACTACCAAGATCCGAAATCCCACGGTAACACAGACTAAAAGAGAATATACAACTGTGGCTCTACGTGTAAAGAGTGTCTAACAACGAAATGAACTAAAAGAGAATATACAACTGTGCCTCTACGTGTAAAGAGTGTCTAACAATGAAATGAAGGAAAAATGCCAACTAGTACTATTAGAATAGAAGGAAAAGCCTCTGGGATCCGCGGACGTAGCAGATCATACCTCGAGGTCTCCCAGAAAGCTGCGGAATCACCTAGCACGGGCCTCCTCTGATGTACCTGGATCTGCATAGCAAAAGTGTGCAGAAGAGTAGCATGAGTACACCACGGTGGTACTCAGTAAGTGCCAAGCCTAACCTCGATGGAGTAGTGATGAGGAAGGTCAGGGCCCTACCGAGAAACAATAATATAATGATAATAACAATAATAAGTAGTTTAAATGATAGTAATTTCCGAAATTAACAACAATAAATGACTAGTGCAATCGTCTACAATTAAGCTAACAACAAATAGTCAACTCAATAAAACTAGTCCAAGACTTATGGGAATCGAACCCACAGTCCCATTGACAGTACCTCTGGGTCTCCGGGAATCGAACCCACAGCCCATGTCTCAATAAATAATCAATAACTCAGGATCTCCGGGAATTGAACCCGCAGTCCCTACCAATAACTCAGGATCTCGGGAATCGAACCCGTAGTCCCTACCAATAACTCAGGATCTCGGGAATCGAACCCGTAGTCCCTACCAATAACTCGAGATCTCGGAATCGAACCCGTAGTCCCTACCAATAACTCAGGATCTCGGGAATCGAACCCGTAGTCCCTACCAATATCATGCCGGGTCTTTGGGAATCGAACCCACAGCCCTGGGTCTCCGGGAATCGAACCCGCAGTCCACAAGCACAGCCAATAAAGGAATCCACAGAGAGAATAATTATGCTTAACTATAACTTCACCGAAAAATAGTGCCAATAATTATCAAGGAGTTCAAATAAGGTAATTAGGCAACTAAACAGTTAAGTGCTACCTAATCATGCTTTTCTAACCACTACCAGGTAAAAATATCAAATTAACAGTTAAAGACAGGAATATCGCTCATCGAACATTTGAAATAAAGTACGTGTTCAACAACCAGCGCATGTACACGCCCGTCACCTCGCGTACAAGGCATTTAAACCATCACATAATATCCTAGGGGTGAAAATTCCCCCACACGAGGTTAGACAAGCCACTTACCTCGACTTCGGTACAAAACCGCTATGAAACAACTCTCTTGCCGCGAATGTCGGCCTCCACAGGTGTAGTATCTGATAAAAATCAATAGAATCATATCAAAATAGGTCAATTGGGCATTACCCAATCAAAACAACTCAAAATACGCCAAAAACCCACAAGTTGCCAAAACCCGACTTTCGGTACGCTTATCGAAAAATCACAAAAATTATATATTCGGGTTCCTTATCTCAATACGAGTCTAGGCATATAAAATTTACCAAAATCGGACTCCATTTGCCCGCTCAAATCGGGGATTTTCTAACATTTAGGCCTAGGGCTCAAACCCACCTTTAATCTTCCAATTTCAGTGAAATAATCACGGATTTCATGATAAACCAACGAATTAAGGTCAAGAAACTTACCCCCGATGATTTCCCGACGATATCCCAGCGTTTCCCCTTCAAAATCCTCTCTTGGAGCTCAACAATGGCGGTTTTGGTGTGTTAGGCCGCGACTGAAATGTTCCGGACTTAAAGTCACTGCCAGGCCATTTTACTCTACGCGATCGCAGCACTGGGCTTGCGATCACGATGCACAAAATATGAGCGGCCTAATTTTCCTCTACGCGATCGCGTGATCCTGGACGCGATCGCAGTGAACAACTAAGCAACCCTACGCGATCGCAAACGTACTAACGCGATCGCGAAGAACAAACTCGTCCGGCTCCCCAAACTACCCTACGCGATCGCATACTCCCTCACGCGATCGCACTGCTTCCGACCAATACCCTACGCGATCGCATTAAACCTCACACGATCGCACTGGTTCAACCTCTAGACTTACGCGATCGCAGGCTTTACTTCGCGATCGCAGAGCTCAGGATTTCTCCCTTACGTGATCGCATGGCCATCTCCGCGATCGCGGAGAGCAAAATTGCCCTGCAATTATTGCAGCAGAACAGCAGTGCCTTTTGGCACAAATTGGTCCGTTTGGACCCCCGAATTTATCCCGAGGCTCCCGGGACCCCAACGAAAACCACCAACATACTCCAAAACACGATACGAACTCGTTCAAATCATAAAAACACGTCTAATAACATCAAAACCCATAATTCACATCGAATTCAAGCCTAAATTTCTTAAAACTTTCCGAATTGCACATTCGATCTAAAACCCGACCAAACGACGTCCGAATGACCTGAAACTTTGCGGACATATCCAAATTCACATAACGAAGCTACAGAAATTATCGGAATTCCATTCCGACCCCCGGATCAAAATCTCACCTATCGTTCGGATTCGCCAAAATTTCAACCTTCGCATTTCAAGCCTAATTGAGCTAAGGACCTCCAAAATACATTCCGAACGCGCTCCCAACCCCGAAATCACCCAACGGAGCTAATGGAACCATCGGATTTCCGTTCCGAGATCGTCTTAACACTGTTCCGGCTACGAGCCATTTTCTAGCTTCAAAGCTCTTATTTAGGGACTAAGTGTCCCAAAATGCTCAAATTTTCGAAACCGACTCTCCCGGCAACCCACAATAGCAGAAATGAACTTAGGGGAACAGTTAAATTAGGGATTGGGGCGTAATTTTCTAAAACGACCGGTCGGGTCGTTACATCTTCCCACACTTAAAGATTCGTTCGTCCTCGAACGAGCATAGAAAACATACCCGGAGTAGTGAAAAGATGAGGGTACTGGCTGCGCATATCCTGCTCGGTCTCCCAAGTCGCCTCCTCGACCGGCTGGCCCCGCCACTGAACCTTTACCGAAGCGATGTTCTTTGACCTTAGCTTTCTGACTTGCCTGTCTAGAATGGCTACTGGCTCCTCAACATAAGACAAATCCTTGTCTAGCTGAACAGATGTGAAATCCAACACATGCGACGGGTCACCATGGTATCTCCGGAGCATGGAGACATGAAATACGGGGTGAACTCCGGCTAGACCGGGAGGTAAGGCCAACTCATAAGCAACCTCCCCAACATGCCTCAAAATCTCAAAAGGGCCAATAAATCTAGGGCTCAGCTTTCCTTTCTTCCCAAACCTCATAACGCCCTTCATGGGCGAGACTCGAAGCAGAACTCGCTCACCAACCGTAAAAGCCACATCGCGAACCTTCTTGTCCGCATAACTCTTCTGTCTAGACTGGGCTGCACGAAGTCTGTCCTGAATCACCTCGACCTTGTTCATAGCCTCCTGAACCATATCAGTACCTACCAACCTGACCTCGCCCGGCTCAAACCAACCCACGGGTGACCTGCACCTCCTACCATACAGGGCCTCATACGGTGCCATCTGAATACTAGACTGGTAGCTGTTGTTATAAGCAAACTCCGCCAGCGGCAAGAAGTGATCCCATGAACCTCCAAACTCAATCACGCACGCACGGAGCATATCCTCCAAAATCCGAATAGTGCGCTCGGACTGACCATCAGTCTGGGGATGAAACGCTGTGCTCAGCTCCACCCGAGTACCTAACTCCTGCTGTACGGCTCTCCAGAACCGTGAAGTGAACTGAGTGCCTCTATCTGAAATGATGGAAACTGGAATACCATGCAGCCGAACTACCTCCCTGATATAGATCTCCGCCAGTCGCTCCGATGAATATGTAGTGCTCACCAGTATAAAATAGGAGGACTTAGTCAGCCGATCCACAATGACCCAAATGGAATCAAACTTCCTAACCGTCCGTGGAAGTCCGGATACAAAGTCCATGGTAATGCGCTCCCATTTCCACTCGGGAATCTCGATCTGTTGCATCAATCCACCCGGACGCTGATGCTCATACTTCACCTGCTGGCAGTTGAGGCATCTAGAAACATAATCAACTATATCCCTCTTCATCCGCCTCCACCAGTAATGCTGTTTCAAGTCCTGATACATCTTCGCAGCTCCCGGATGGATGGAATACCGCGAGCTATGGGCCTCTGCTAGAATCAGCCTCTCGAAGATCATCCACATTAGGCACACAGATACGCCCCTGCATCCTCATAACTCCATCATCCCCGATGGTAACATCTCTAGCATCACCACGCCGAACTCTATCCTGAAGGAAAAGCAAATGAGGGTCGTTGAACTGATGCTCCCTGATGCGGTCAAATAGAGAAGACCGAGAAACCACACATGCCAGAATCCGGCTGGGCTCCGAAAGATCCAATCTAACAAACTGCCTGGCTAGAAGCCTGAACATCCATCGCCATAGGCCTCTCTGAAACTGGTAGATGTGCTAAACTCCCCAAACTCTCTGCTCGACGACTCAAGGCATCGGCAACCACATTATCCTTGCCCGGATGATAGAGAATAGTAATATTATAGTCCTTTAGTAGCTCCAACCATCTCCTCTCACGCATATTCAGGTCCTTCTGCTTAAGCAAGTGCTGCAAGCTCCGGTGATCAGTGTAGATCTCACAAGGGACCCCATATAAATAATGACGCCAAATTTTCAAGGCGTGGACAATGGCAGCTAGCTCCAAATCATGAACAGGGTAATTCTTCTCATGCACCTTCAGCTGTCTCGACGCGTAGGCAATCACCCTACCGTCCTGCATCAATACCGCACCGAGTCCAACTCGTGAGGCATCACAATATACAATATAGGACCCCGAACCTGTAGGCAACATCAATATAGGGGCCAAAGTCAAAGCTGTCTTGAGCTTCTGAAAGCTCGCCTCACACTCGTCTGTCCACTGAAAAGGGGCACCCTTTTGGGTCAATCTGGTCATAGGTGCTGCGATCGAAGAGAACCCCTCTACAAAACGATGGTAATAGCCCGCCAAACCAAGGAAACTGCGAATCTCAGTAGCGGAGAAGGGTCTGGGCCAACTCTACACGGCCTCCACCTTCCTCGGATCTACTCGAATACCATCACTCGACACCACGTGGCCCAAAAATGCCACTGAACTCAACCAAAATTCACATTTAGAGAACTTGGCATAAAGCTGCCTCTCCCTCAGAATCTGAAGCACTATCCTCAAATGTTGCTCGTGCTCTTCCCGGCTCCGGAATATACTAGAATATCATCAATGAAAACAATCACGAACGAGTCCAGATAAGGCCTGAACACACTGTGCATCAAATGCATAAATGCTGCTGGGGCATTAGTCGACCCAAAAGACATCACGAGGAACTCATAGTGACCATACCGGGTCCTGAAGGCAGTCTTCGGGATATCTGGCTCCCGAATCTTCAGCTGGTGATACCCAGAGCGCAAATCAATCTTAGAAAACACATGTGCGCCCTGTAACTGGTCAAATAAATCATCAATACGGGGCAAAGGATACCGGTTCTTCACTGTAACCTTGTTCAGCTGACGGACGATAGTCAATACACATACGCATAGAACCGTCCTTTTTCTTCACAAACAATACAAGAGCACCCCAAGGCGAAACACCGGGTCGAATAAAACCCTTGCCCAATAACTCCTGTAACTGATCCTTCAACTCCTTCAACTCAGGAGGAGCCATACGGTACGGTGGAATAGAAATGGGCCGAGTGCCCGACAACAAGTCAATAGCAAAGTCAATATCTCTGTCGGGCGGCATGCCCGGAAGATCAGCTGGAAATACATCAGCAAAGTCACGCACCACATGAACAGAATCAATAGAGGGAGTGTCAATACCGACGTCCCGCACATAGGCTAGATAAGCAGCACACCCCTTCTCAACCATACGCTGAGCTTTGAGAAAAGAAATAACACGGCTAGGGGTGTGATCTAGAGTACCACACCACTCAATACGTGGAATGCCTGGCATAGACAGCGTCACGGTCTTGGCGTGACAATCAAGAATAGCATAATGGGGCGACAACCAGTCCATGCCCGAAATTATATCAAAATCGACCATCCCGAGCAACAATAGATCCGCTCTAGTCTCAAAACCACAAATAGTGACCAAACACGACCGATACACACGGTCCACAATCAAGGAATGTCCCACCGGAGTAGAAATATAAATGGGGGCACTTAAAGAATACCGAGACACACCCAGATGTGAAGCAAAATAAGAGGACACATATGAAAAAGTGGAACCAGGATTGAATAGAACCGATGCCTCTCTGCGACTAACCAAAATAATACATGTAATAACAGAATCAGAGGCAACAACTACAGCACGATCAGGAATAGCATAAAATATGGCCTGACCCCTCTCTCGAGGGCGGCCTCTAGAACTCTGACCCCCGCCCCTGGCTGGCTGGGCAGGTGGAGTGGCAGCTGGAGCTGGAATGATAGCCTGCTGGCCCTGAGAACTACGCTGAGGTTGCGAAGACTGATGAGGTGCTCCCCTCCTACGCCTGGGGCACTCCCTGACTAGATGGCGAGTATCCCCGCACCCAAAGCAAGCTCTGGGAGGACACGGTGACTGTGACTGACCGGCCTCACCCCCACTAGTCTGACCCCTGGAAGGACCCCGCGCATGAGGTGCACTGGAAACCGGGGGAGCATAATAAGGCTCCTGAGGTGCTGGAAGAGCTGGAGTACTACCGGCTGCTGGCAATGCTAAATGAACTGGACGACCGGAATAACCCCTGCCAAAATGACCGGCTGCTGAAGTGCGGGCACCAGAGAAATGGCCCGACTCACGAGAACTCTTGGCCTCTCTCTCTCCCCACTCTCTAGGGAGCATACTCTCGATCCTCCTGGCAATGCTCACTGCCTGCTGATAAGATATATCCGTCTCCAACTCTCTCGCCATGCTGGACCGGATCGGTGGAATCAGGCCCTCAATAAATCTCCGCACTCTCTCCCGAACCATGGCTACCAAGGCCGGTGCATGCCTGGCTAGACGGGTGAAACTGATGGCATACTCCGATACTGACAAGGAACCCTGTCGCAACCGCTCAAACTCCGAGCGCCAAGAATCCCTAAGGCTCTGGAGGAACAAACTCTCTCAAAAATAGATCTGAAAACTGCGCCCAGGTCAATGAAGCAGACTCCTCTGGACTATCCAACTCATACGTGCGCCACCAATCATAAGTGGCCCCACGAAACTTAAAAGCAGTGAAGGAAACCCCGCTGGTCTCCACAATCCCTATAGTACGAAGAATACGATGACACACCTCCAGAAAACCCAATGCATCATCTGAAGCCAACCCACTGAACACTGGAGGGTCATATTTCTTGAACCTCTCCAATCTACGCTGCTCATCCTCAGAGGCAGCTGGCCCACCTCCGGGCTATGCTGGGGCGGCAGGAGGCATAACCAAGACCTCTGGAACCTTTCCCACGGGCACACGCTGCTCAGGTGTAACGGCTGCGGAAGTCTGGGCCCCTCCCCCGGCCTGAGATGTAGCCGCGACGAGAGGAAGCAATCCTACCCGAGCTAAAGCGGTATACATACTCATGAACCGAGCCAGTGGTCTCCCTGTAGTGCTGGAGTAGTAGCAGTTGTAGTCGGTGTACCAGGTGCCTGCGCTCCAACCTGGTCTACCTGAGGCACCTCAGCGGCAGCACGCGCGGGTGCTGTGGCTGCACCTCGGGCGCGTCCTCGTCCTCTACCTCGGCCCCGGCCTCTGACGGCGGCAACAGGGGGCGCGGGTACCTGATCGTCGCGAGTAGCTCGTGTCCTCACCATCTGTGAGAGAATAGAAATCAATAGTTTAGATTTTTGATGCCAAAAATGTCGCACGAAAAGGAATCCAAAGAAATGAAGAGTTTCCTAAACAGTTACATAGCCCCTCATAGATAAATATAGACGTCTCCGTATCGATCAGCGAGACTCTAAGTAACCGGTCTGTGTCGCGTGACTCCTATGAACCTAGTGCTCTGATACCAACTTGTCACGACCCTAGTTCACCAATCGTGAACATGTCGTGATGGCACCCAGTCCCCACGACTAGGTAAGCCTAACACGTTGCGGAATATACAAGCTATGAACACTTAAATAAGAAAACAGCGGAAAAAAAATAGGGTAAAAGATATGTAATCCGTGCCACTTGGCACATACATCCGTCAACACCATGAATAAAACACTACCAAGATCCGGAATCCCACGGTAACACAGACTAAAAGAAATACAACTGTGGCTCTATGTGTAAAGAGTGTCTAACAACGAAATGAAGGAAAAATGCCAACTAGTACTATTAGAATAGAAGGAAAGCCTCTGGATCCGCGGACGTAGCAGATCATACCTCGAGGTCTCCCAGAAAGCCGCGGAATCACCTAGCACGGGCCTGCTCTGATGTACCTGGATCTGCACAGCAAAAGTGTGCAGAAGAGTAGCATGAGTACACCACGGCGGTACTCAGTAAGTGCCAAGCCTAACCTCGATGGAGTAGTGACGAGGAAGGTCAGGGCCCTACTGAGAAACAATAATATAATGATAACAACAATAATAAGCAGTTTAAATGA
The DNA here is from genome assembly GCA_032618575.1 of Nicotiana noctiflora. NCBI lineage: Eukaryota > Viridiplantae > Streptophyta > Magnoliopsida > Solanales > Solanaceae > Nicotiana > Nicotiana noctiflora. The sequence continues at coordinate 34,561 of JASVEL010002355.1, read as the reverse complement.
CAATAATTTCCGAAATTAACAACACTAAATGATTACTGCAATCGTCTACAATTAAGCTAACAACAAATAGTCAACTCAATAAAACCAGTCCATGACCTGTGAGAATCGAACCCACAGTCCCATTGACAGTACCTCCGGGTCTCCGGGAATCGAACCCGCAGCCCATGTCTCAATAAATAATCAATAACTCAGGATCTCCGAGAATCGAACCCGCAGTCCCTACCAATAACTCAGGATCTCGGGAATCGAACCCGTAGTCCCTACCAATAACTCAGGATCTCGGGAATTGAACCCGTAGTCCCTACCAATAACTCAGGATCTCGGGAATCGAACCCGTAGTCCCTACCAATAACTCAGGATCTCGGGAATCGAACCCGTAGTCCCTACCAATATCACGCCGGGTCTCTGGGAATCGAACCCACAGCCCTGGGTCTCCGGGAATCGAACCCGCAGTCCACAAGCACATCTAATAAAGGAATCCACAGAGAGAATAATTATGCTTAACTATAACTTCACCGAAAAATAGTGCCAATAATTATCAAGGAGTTCAAATAAGGCAATTAGGCAACTAAACAATTAAGTGCTACCTAATCATGCTTTTCTAACCACTACCGAGTAAAAATATCAAATTAACAGCCAAAGACAGGAATATCGCTCATCGAACATTTGAAATAAAGTACGTGTTCAACAACTAGCGCATGTACACGCCCGTCACCTCGCGTACAAGGCATTTAAACTATCACATAATATCCTAGGGGTGAAAATTCCCCCACACGAGGTTAGACAAGCCACTTACCTCGACTTCGGTACAAAACCGCTATGAAACAACTCTCTTGCCGCGAATGTCGGCCTCCACAGGTGTAGTATCTGATAAAAATCAATAGAATCATATCAAAATAGGTCAATTGGGCATTACCCAATCAAAACAACTCAAAATACGCCAAAAACCCACAAGTTGCCAAAACCCGACTTTCGGTACGCTTATCGAAAAATCACAAAAATTATATATTCGGGTTCCTTATCTTAATACGAGTCTAGGCATATAAAATTTACCAAAATCGGACTCCATTTACCCGCTCAAATCAGGGATTTTCTAACATTTAGGCCTATGGCTCAAACCCACCTTTAATCTTCCAATTTCAGTGAAATAATCACGGATTTCATGATAAACCAACGAATCAAGGTCAAGAAACTTACCCCCGATGATTTCCCGATGATATCCCAGCGTTTCCCCTTCAAAATCCTCTCTTGGAGCTCAACAATGGCGGTTTTGGTGTGTTAGGCCGCGACTGAAATGTTCTGGACTTAAAGTCACTGCCAGGCCATTTTACTCTACGCGATCGCAGCACTGGGCTTGCGATCGCGATGCACAAAATATGAGCGGCCTAATTTTCCTCTACGCGATCGCGTAACCCTGGACGCGATCGCAGTGAACAACTCAGCAACCCTACGCGATCGCAAACATACTAACGCGATCGCGAAGAACAAACTCGTCCGGCTCCCCAAACTACCCTACGCGATCGCATACTCCCTCACGCGATCGCACTGCTTCCGACCAACCTCCAGACTTACGCGATCACAGGCCTCACTTCGCGATCGTAGAGCTCAGTGTTTTTCCCTTACGCGATCGCATGGCCATCTCCGCGATCGCGGAGAGCAAAATTGCTCTGCAATTATTGCAGCAGAAACAGCAGTGCCTTTTGGCACAAATTGGTCCGTTTAGACCCCCGAATTCATCCCGAGGCTCCCGGGACCCCAACGAAAACCACCAACATACTCCAAAACACGATATGAACTCGTTCAAATCATAAAAACACGTCTAATAACATCAAAACCCATAATTCACATCGAATTCAAGCCTAAATTTCTTAAAACTTTCTGAATTGCACATTCGATCTAAAACCCGATCAAACGACGTCCGAATGACCTGAAACTTTGCGGACATATCCAAATTCACATAACGAAGCTACAGAAATTGTCGAAATTCCATTCCGACCCCCGAATCAAAATCTCACCTATCGTTCGGATTCGCCAAAATTTCAACCTTCTGCATTTCAAGCCTAATTGAGCTAAGGACCTCCAAAATACATTCCGAACGCGCTCCCAACCCCGAAATCACCCAACGTAGCTAATGGAACCATCGGATTTCCGTTCCGAGATTGTCTTAACACTGTTCCGGCTACGGGCCATTTTCTAGCTTCAAAGCTCTTATTTAGGGACTAAGTGTCCCAAAATGCTCAAATTTTCAGAACCGACTCTCCCGGCAAACCACAATACCAGAAATGAACTTAGGGGAACAGTTAAATTAGGGATTGGGGCGAAATTTTCTAAAACGACCGGTCGGGTCGTTACACCTGATTTTTCAACTTCAAATAACAACCTCCATTCTACAGGCGGGCTCCTGATTTCTTCAACTTAAAAATAACAACCTCCATTCTACAGGCGGGCTCCTGATTTCTTCAACTTAAGAATAACAACCTCCATTCTACAGGCGGGCTTCGGATTTTTCAACTTCAAATAACAACCTCCATTCTACAGGCGGGCTCCTGATTTCTTCAACTTAAAAATAACAACCTCCATTCTACAAGGCGGGCTCCTGATTTCTTCAACTTAAAAATAACAACCTCCATTCTACAGGCGGGCTCTTGATTTTTCAACTTCAAATAACAACCTCCATTCTACAGGCGGGCTCCTGATTTCTTCAACTTAAAAATAACAACCTCTATTCAACAGGCGGGCTCCTGATTTCTTCAACTTAAAAATAACAACCTCCATTCTACAGGCGGGCTTCTGACTTTTCAACTTCAAATAACAACCTCCATTCTACAGGCGGGCTCCTGATTTCTTCAACTTAAAAATAACATCCATTCTACAGGCGGGCTCGTGATTTCTTCAACTTAAAAATAACAACCTCCATTCTACAGGCGGGCTCCTGATTTCTTCCACTTAAAAATAACACCTCCATTCTACAGGCGGGCTCCTGATTTCTTCCACTTAAAAATAACATCCTCCATTCTACAAGCGGGCTCCTGATTTCTCCCAATTAAAATCTCTCTAATTGATTTCCTTGTTTTCTTTGAGAAAATTTTCGACAATGGCGAAAATTTTCTGCCCCAGTTTCGGTAATATTCTTTGCAGTATGTCATTCTTCTATCATCGACATTTCCTTTCACCTGCTTCAAATCAAAGAAAATTTGTTAGTTTAAAATGCGGTGAATAGTCGTGCCACTCCTGCCGGGGATGGCTTTTCCTTCTTCTGTCCTAAGTTCCCGAAACTTGTCGGGGATGATGTTATTTGCTGGGAATGATATTTCTGCTGGGAGATGGTTTTTCCATTTATCCCTTCCCTTTTCTGTGTTTTAAAACTTGCCGGTGAGACTCAAAATCACTTTCTTCAAAAGGTTTGATTTTCCTTTAATATCGCTGGAAATAGAAATGTCATCAGCTAGGGATGCATTTTCCTTTTTCCTTCTCCGCTTTGTGTTGTCCGATCATCTTGAGAATCGGTTGATAATCTGTCGGAGTTATTTGCGCATCTTGAAAATTCACAGGGATTCTTTTGGAACTTGGTCCATGATTTTTCGACTGCATCTTTCAGGTCTTCTCCATTTCCTGACATTCCAGACCAATTTGGTCTGTCCTATCCTCGTTTTGCTTCGCACCAATTCGGCACTGATAGTAAGCTCCGAAAAGTCTTTCTCAAAATAGACTTGGATAAAAACCTTTAAACAAAGAAAACTGAAAATATAGAAAAAGAAAAAAAAAAGCTTTCTGAACAAATGTAGCGAAAAACAAAAAGGAACTTATCTGAATGGTATAACCGGTCCCAACGATCACATCGTGCATTCCGGATTAATCAACCTAGTCTATTTGTATCAATCCATCTTCTGATGGTCTCATTTGCTGAGGACGAACATATGCACGACTCTTTGTCAAATGCGGGTCCTTTGTGCCACTCTATCTTGTCGCCTCATAGTGCCCTTCGAGGGGTTTTCACTAATAAGACTCTCTCATTTCTCTCAACTCCCGTCGCCTTATGGTTCCCGTGAAGGTTTTCACCGATAAGACTCTCTCATTTTTGTTTCTTCTCAGCTTTCATCGCCTTATGGTGCCTGTGAAGGTTTTCACCGATAAGACTCTCTCATTTTATTTTTTTCAGCTTTCGTTGGAGATTGGAAAGGCACCGATAATGTTCTCTTCACTGGGGATTCTTCTGGCTATCAATTCCTTCAGCTTATTCCCTTTCTGTTGGGGATTAACGTGTTACTCTTGGTTTTTACTTGCCTGACTGGGCATTTCCCGGATACTAATCGGGAGGTCTTTTTCGGACATCTCATATGGGTTTTTTGTGTGGGTCTTAAAAAGAAAAGATTATCAAAAATTCACAATAACTCTGAATGAGTGAAATATTACAACTCTCGGAATTAAATTTTTTTTTTCATAAAACAAGATAACTTCTGCCCCAGTTTCTTATTTGGGGAAGGATTAACTTTTATTCCTTCTATGACCGAGCCGTGAGGCGCCTACGTATCCTATTTTAGGAATCAGGTCAAATGTAGTTCCTTGATTCATTTAAATCTCTTGTGACTTTCTTTTATCTATTTATTATTTTTTTTCTTTTCTTTTCTATTTCCGTTATTGATTCCAAGAGAGGGATATGAAAGAATAAATAAGGCTCAAAGGGGGAAACAAGGGTTAAAAGTGTTTGGATAGAAGAAAGAATTGCCTCCGTCATTTCATCATCCGATAAACACCAAGTACAAACAAATAAAATGAACCAAAATCATAAAGAAATTACACGTAATATCTCTTGACCTCATCAGAATTGATAGCCATGTCGGTGCATCTTCCCTCAATATCGGTCAGACATAGAGCTCCATTGGATAATACTCTGGTTACAATAAGCGGCCCTTGCCAATTCGGGGCAAACTTGCCCTTTGCTTCGGCTTGATGTGGAAGGATCCGTTTCAGTACTTGTTGCCCTACTTCAAATTTTCTAGGGCGTACCTTCTTATTGTAAGCTCTTGCCATTCTCTTCTGATACAATTGGCCATGACATACTGCTGCCAATCTCTTTTCATCAATTAGGCTCAACCGCTCTAATCGAGTTTTGACCCATTCATCATCATCAATCTCAGCTTCAGCAATAATTCGGAGGGATGGAATCTCCACTTCTGCTGGTATTACTGCTTCAGTTCCGTATACCAGCAAGTAAGGAGTTGTACCTACTGAAGTGCGAACCGTAGTGCGATAACCCAACAATGCAAATGGTAGCTTTTAATGCCACTGCCTAGATCCTTCTACCATTTTTCTCAGTATCTTATTTATATTCTTGTTTGCTGCCTCAACCGCGCCATTTGCTTTGGGACGATATGGGGTGGAATTACGGTGTGTAATCTTGAACTGTTGACACACTTCTTTCATCAAACCACTGTTAAGATTAGCACCATTGTCCGTGATAATCATCTTCGGGATCCCAAATCTACAGATGATATAGGAATGGACGAAGTCTACCACGGCTTTCTTGGTCACTGACTTGAATGTCTTCGCCTCCACCCACTTGGTGAAATAATCAATGGCTACTAGAATGAACCTATGACCGTTGGAAGCTATCGGCTCGATCGGTCCAATGACATCCATGCCCCACGCAACAAATGGCCATGGTGCTGACATCGTGTGCAATTCCGTTGGCGGAGAATGAATAAAATCTCCACGCACCTGACACTGATGGCACTTGCGCACAAAATTTATACAATCACGCTCTATGGTGAGCCAGTAATATCCTGCCCGTAAGATCTTCTTTGCCAATACATACCCACTCATATGTGGCCCACAAACTCCGGCATGCACCTCTGTCATCACTGTCGTGGCTTGGCCCGCATCTATACATCTTAGCAATCCCAAATCCGGGGTTCTCTTGTACAACACTCCTCCACTAAGGAAAAATCTGTTTGCCAACCGCCGAATAGCCCTCTTTTGATCTCCAGTTGCCTGCTCTGGGTATATTCCCATCCTGAGGTATTCTTGGACATCATGAAACCATGGCTCGCCATCAATTTCTTCCTCCACCACATTGCAATAGGCATTTTGATCCCGAACTTGAATATATAACGGATCAACATGAATCTTATCCGGGTGATGCAACATCGATGCTAGAGTAGCCAAAGCATCGGCGACCTCATTATGCATTCTTGGGATATGTCTGAATTCTATTGACCGGAAACGCTTCGTCAGGTCATGCAAACATTGGCGATACGGGATAAGCTTCAAATCTCTTGTTTTCCACTCACCTTGAACCTGATGTACCAGAAGGTCCGAGTCTCCCAAGACCAAGACGTCCCGGACATCCATGTCCACAGCTAATCGTAACCCCAAAATGCATGCTTCGTATTCAGCCATATTGTTGGTACAATAGAAGCGCAACTAAGCCATAACAGGATAATGATGTCCCGTTTCAGAAATAAGTACTGCTCCTATTCCGACTCCCTTTGCATTTGCAGCTCCGTCAAAGAAAAGCTTCCACCCCGGCTCCTTGGTTAGTTCTAACTCATCAATTTGCAACACTTCTTCATCTGGAAAATACGTCCTTAAAGGTTCGTATTCATTATCAACAGGATTCTCAGCTAAGTGATCGGCTAGTGCTTGGGCTTTCATGGCCGTCCTCGTCACATAGATGATGTCAAATTCTGTAAGTAATATTTGCCATTTTGCTAACCTTCCCATAGGCATAGGTTTATGGAAAATATACTTCAATGGATCCAAACGTGAAATGAGATAAGTAGTGTAGGAAGACAAATAATGCTTCAGCTTTTGTGCCACCCAAGTTAGGGCGCAACATGTCTTCTCAAGATGAGTGTACTTAACTTCATATGCGGTGAATTTCTTACTAAGATAATAGATGGCTTGTTCCTTTCTGCCGGTGATGTCATGTTGCCCCAATACGCAGCCGAAAGAATTGTCCAAAATAGTTAGATAAAGAATCAGAGGCCTCCCGGGTTCAAGTGGAACCAACACAAGTGGGTTTGACAAATACTCCTTTATCTTATCAAAAGCCTCTTGGCATTCTTCAGTCCACTTGACTGCAGCATCCTTCTTTAACAGCCTAAAAATAGGTTTACATGTTGATGTGAGCTGAGCAATGAATCGGCTGATGTAATTCAATCTTCCCAAAAGACTCATCACTTCAGTTTTGTTCTTTGGTGCTGGAAATTCTTGTATGGATTTGATCTTTGATGGATCCAACTCAATACCTCGCCGACTGACAATGAATCCTAGCATTTTTCCCGAGGGAACCCCAAATGCACATTTGGCTGGATTGAGCTTAATGTCGTACCTCCGAAGCCTTTGAAAAAACTTCCTCAAATCTGCTACATGGTCTTCCTGTCGCCCGGATTTTATGATTACATCGTCTACATACACCTCAATCTCTTTGTGTATCATGTCATGAAACACAGTAGTCATTGCTATCATGTATGTCGCCCCAGCGTTCTTCAAACCAAACGGCATTACCCTGTAGCAATAAGTTCCCCAAGGAGTGATGAAAGCTCTCTTTTCTGCATCTTCTTCATCCATTAGGATCTGATGGTATCCTGCATAGCAATCCACAAAGGATCCAATCTCTCGCCCCGCGCAATTGTCTATCAAGATATGGATATTGGGTAATGGGAAGTTATCTTTTGGGCTTGCCCTATTCAGATTGCGATAATCGACACATACCCGAATTTTCCCATCCTTCTTCGGCACTGGCACCACATTGGCCAACCATTCGGGATATCGAGTAACCCGAATAACCTTTGCTATCAACTGCTTGGTTACTTCTTCTTTGATCTTTACGCTCATATCCGTTTTGAACTTCCTCAATTTCTGCTTGACATGAGGACATGCCGGATCAATGGGCAATTTATGTACCACTAGATCCGTTCTTAACCCTGGCTTGTCATCATATGACCATGCAAAAATATCTTTGAATTCAAACAGTATTTTGATTAGCTCTTCCCTGATACTCGGCTCAATGTGAATGCTAATTTTGGTTTCCCTAACATTATCCTCATCTCCTAAGTTGACAGCTTCAGTATCGTTTAAGTTAGGCTTAGGTTTTTCTTCAAAATGAGTTAATTCCATGTTAATCTCTTCAAAAGCCTCATCTTCCTCGTATTCCGATTCATCCTCATAATTGACTTCGTGCATAATTAATTTGGATTCAGATTGACTTCTTAGACTAGGTTGAAGATCCGTTATGCATGCCATGACATTGGAACCGGTGAAAACAGAACTATTTAGAAATGAAAAAAAACAAAAATCAAAAATCAAGAAAATAAAGGAAACTTTCGTTTTTTTGAAAATGAGGGATAACAGAGTTTCACACTACAAATAAATCAAAACTGGATTACAACTCTGGAATAATCCAGGAAACAGAAGAAAATCCAAAGCCTACTACCAAGACTTCTTCCAGATGGGAAGAGGAGTAGCCGTCCAATTGTTGGTTTTGACCCTGGGCCCCACATACTGTACGTCTGCATTACTGGAACCTTCTCCAGCTTCGATCATGTTAACATCAGCGAACAACCTTTCAAAACTCTTATCCAGATCTCCATCTGGCCCAATTGACGGTCCGAGGATCTTTGGGTTTGACATCCTCCTGAAACCTGCTTTCACAAAAGACCGGGACAGGCGTGGAACTGGCTTGGGAAGGACCCATACTTTCTTCTTCATTTTGTGAGCTCTCTTCACATCTGCAACCGTCGGCTTGAACCCTAACCCGAATGTCTCCAAATTTTCAGGCAAAGAAACGGGTTGAATGATACCTTGGAGTTTGGCTCCCAAACCTTTTCCTGGTATGAACCCACAGTTCATCATTTCTGAGGCGATCATGAAGGTCGAAGCTGAGATCCTGGGAAAAGCAAGGTCCTCGCCTTCGGAAACCTTGTCCACTGTAACCCCTTCGAAGATTTGGTATACCCATGGTCCCTTGTCATCCTCCGTTTCTATGAATGGCACCACGTTATCACTCATAATGCCTATGCCATCATCCCCATGCAATACTATCTCCCGTCTATCCCACTCGAACTTAATCATTTGGTGCAGCGTAGAAGGCACTGCTTTGGCGGCATGAATCCAGGGTCGCCCCAATAGCAGAGTGTATGATGCAGCCACATCCACCACCTGGAATTCCATGGTGAAATCGACTGGGCCAATGGTCAGTTCCAATATGATATCACCCACCGAGCTAGTATTCCCTCCATCAAATCCTCTGATGCAAGCGTTATTCTTACGGACTCTGCCATGATCAATCTTCAGTTTGTTCAGAGTAGCCAAAGTACAAATATTGGCACTTGAACCATTATCCACCAATACACGATTGACCACCGAGTCTTCACACTTCACGATCAAGTATAAGGCTTTATTATGTTCTGTGCCCTCTTTTGGCAATTCATCATCAGAAAATGTCACTCGGTTGACTTCAAAGATTTTATGCACAATCTTCTCCAAGTGATTTACAGAAAGCTTTTCTGGAACATGGGCCTCATTCAGGATCTTCAACAAAGCCTGGCAATGATCCTTGGAATGGATTAACAAAGATAACAATGAGATTTGGGCTGGGGTTTTCCTCAACTGCTCCATAATAGAGTAGTCTTGGGCTTTCATCTTCTTCAAGAACTCTTCAGCTTCCTCTTCTGTTACTGGCTTCTTCACCGTTGTGGGATTAGATTTCCTCAATTCTACGGGAGCAAAACACCGTCCCGATCGAGTCAAACCCTGGGCTTCACAACTGACTTCCTCCACTGACTTCCCTTTGTATATCACTGTTACCTTTTCATACTTCCAGGGCACGGCCTTGCTATCAGTTACTGGCAACTGAGCTACCGGCTTTATGACGACCGATTCTCTATAGACTCCTTTCACGATCATTACTGGTACAGACGGTGCTCCGGACACAACCAACTTTGTTGTTTTTGGTTTCTCCGTAGTGGCCGATGGGCTTTTCCCCAATATTATCACAGGCTTGACAACCTCCCTCTTAGTTGGTACCTCCCCTTCCACACTGGTTGATTTCTCTTTTGTACTGTCCCTGATCATCATCACTGTCTGCGATGGCTTCTTGGGTTCTTCCTCTCCTTGCACGATCTCGATCATACAGGCCTCATGGTGGGTTGGTAGTGGGTTTTGGTTAATGTTGGGTACCTCGGGTGCCTGAACCTCAATCTTATTAGCATCAATAAGATCTTGGATTGCATGCTTTAGTTTCCAACATCTCTCAGTAGTATGCCCGGGAGCCCCCGAACAATATTCACATTTCACTGAGTGGTCCAAATTTTGAGGTAAGGGATTTGGTAATATGGTCTCAATAGGACTCAACAAACCTATCTGCTTCAATTTGTGAAATAAAGCAGTATAAGCTTCTCCTAATTCGGTAAATGTCCTCTGTCTCTGAGTCCTTTCATTCCTGAAAGTCGGATTTCCCCGGAAAGTTGGCCCTGTGGGATTTCTGTAGGCCCTTGGTGGTGGGTAGTTGTTATGGGGAGCTGGGTAGGCATTATGTGGGGTTGGCGCGCGCCATTGAGGGCGCGCTGGAGGTTGGGTGTATGATTGTGCTTGATGGACAGAAAAATGATGTTCTTGAGGGGGGTAATAGGATTGTGCGGGATAATTCGGAATGTGTGGGTAGTTTGGGTGAGGGGGCCTGAATTGGTGATGGGGGGTCGGACCTTTGGATCGGGACCAATTACCAGCTTCTACCGTTGTGACATCCTCCTTTTTCTTCTTTCCGAGCGCACCTCCTGTGCCGCTCTGAATAGCCTGCGTTGTTGCCTTGATCGCTGAATAACTTAAGATTTTGTTGGTCTTGAGGCCTTCTTCTATCATGCCTCCCATTTTGACCACTTCATTGAAGGATTTTCCCACTGAGGTCACCAAATGACCATAGTAAGTTGGCTCGAGAGTCTGTAGAAAGTAATCTACCATCTCCCCCTCTCTCATAGGAGGATCAACTCTAGCCGCTTGTTCTCTCCAACGAAACCCAAATCCTCGGAAGCTCTCCCCCGGTTTCTTTTCCAGTTTTAACAATGTGAGACGGTCAGGGATGATCTCAAGATTATACTGAAAGTGCCCGGCAAATGATTGCGCCAAATCTTCCCAAGTGTACCATCTGTTGGGATCCTGCCTTGTATACCATTCCAGCGCAGACCCGCTCAAACTCTGTCCAAAATAAGCTATCAGTAGCTCATCTTTGCCGCCTGCACCCCTCATCTTGCTGCAAAATCCTCGCAGATGAGACATGGGATCACCGTGTCCCTCATATAGATCAAACTTTGGCATTTTGAATCCCGCCGGCAATTGAACATCGGGGAAAGGACACGGGTCTTTGTAGGCCACACTGACTTGGCTGCCCAACCCTTGCATATTCCTAAGGGATTGCTCCAGGCTCTTGAATTTCCGTAGCATCTCATCTTGTTCTGAGCTATTGGCCGGTTTTTCCACTGGGACTTCAAAGGGAGGAGTATAGGTGGATGGTTCGGGTGCCCTGAACGTGGGTTCCGGGGGTAATACTGAGTGTCGTGAACCTGAAATAATGGTTCACTTGATGATCTATGCAATGGAGCTGGGGGACGTGCCACAAAGACAGGGCCCTTTGGTGGAGCAGGGTTCTGATTTGGTGGTGGAGCTGGGTGGTCGTGAGTATCCCCTCCCTGGTAGTAATGAAGGTCCGGGATTCTTGTTGAGGGACCGGGAGAAAGGTATTCTGGGGTAAATCCCGGTGGAAAGGTAGGAGGAGTAGGTACTTCAAGACCCTTTTGTGTTCTGGCCAGCGCCGTCTGCATTTCGCTCATTTCTAACCGCATCTGTTCCATTTTTTCAAGAGCTTCTTTGAGCATCTGGCTCATTGCTTTTTCTGACTCATTACTTTGATCTGACCCAGTCATACTTTTAGGTATAGGTCCTTTCGATCTTGTGTGATAATTGTGTGATGCCAGCACACTCTAACACTAACTGAACAGGAAAACAACAAACTTGTTAGTGTTGAAATTTTAACAGATATGGTAAAAGCATATTGGGTATGCAATGTCCCTTTGCAATGAACCATTTCTATTATGCTTTTGCTTAGACCGCATACATCATCCCAGCTTATCGTCTACGCCTATCCATTATTTCTCTTATTTCTCTTATTTATTTTCCCCTTTTTTACTATAAGTAATGGTCGAATCTTATATAGATTGCCTACGTGTCATGTCCCCGCATGAATCAGACCCTAGCGTAGTTCGTGTGAATACAATAAAAAATATTTTTCAAAAGGTTTTCCAAAAACAAACTGGATTTAACAACAAGTCAAACTTACAAAAGATGGTCAAAATACATTCAGCCCTTTTATACAAAAGTCATATGACTAGACCCAAAAAGGAAATACAAGTTCATAACTAGGAAAATTCTAAGATTTTGAGCTTTTGCACCGGTGGAGCCCTGTTTGGCCTGGCTGTGGTCCTTGGTGCAAGAATTCTTTGCAGATCTTTCAATTCTTCCATGATCTGACGGACATAATCCATGATAGAGGAAAAAAGGACATCCCGGGGCATCCTTTCACATGATAGGCACCTCATGTGAATGTAGTGTCCAATCTCGTCAATCCTTCTCCGAGTGTTATCCCTTTCTCTGAATAACTGCTCTATCTGTCAGTTTTTTAATCCCAGTATTCGCGCCTCATCCGTAAGTCGATCTTGGAATCTTTTCATTTGTCCCTCCATTCGGGCCATCATCCTGTAGCATCGTTCCTTGTCTTCTCTAGCTTCAAGAGCCTGTCTGTGGATCTGTTCTTGGAGAGTGAAAATTGTCTCTCTCAATGCCCCGACGCTCATCTCACAATCCCTTTTGACCTGCCGCAAGTATTCTCTTCGCTCCGCCGCGCCTCTTGCCCATCTGGCCTGCATCCCTTCCTTGCTAGCCTCAGACCTCTCCAACTTTTCTTGGCTTTCTCTGAGCTGTTGGTTTAGCTCGTCTATCAACCTTTGATTAGTTCGGCTTCTTGTTTGGTTGTTGGCTTCTTTTCTGATCCGCCAGATTCGAGCCTTGAGAGTGTCCTTTTCTTGAGTCAACTTCTTTTTGATCCCTTCGTCAGCCGCAATCTGTAAGCCATTTTCATATTGGAGATTCTGTACACGTTTCTCTAGTTCTCCAATACGATCTTTGTATTCACGTTCTTTAGCTAGCCAAGCTAATCTTTCTTGGATTTTATCATCGAAAGCTTGAACGTGAGGCCTTTTGGTAGGTCTGATCGCCTCGAGTTCGGGCCCAGGGCTCACACGAAAACTTCTTTGAAACCAAGCAACATACTCGGGATCGAACTCGCCTTTTATTGGGTCTAGCACTATGGTGTTACTCTTTAAATACCGGCAACTATGCCAATCTTCATTCACCATCTTCTCAGGGATAGCTGCCTCTGGATGCAATTCGATGGCTATGTTGCTCAAGTCCATTGTCACGACCCTAGTTTACCAATCGTGAACATGTCGTGAGGGCACCCAGTCCCCAAGACTAGGTAAGCCTAACACGTTGCGGAATATACCAGTTTATGAATATTTAATAAGAATTAGTAGAAAATAAGATGAAAGGAATGCAATCCGTGCCGCTTGGCACATACACCAGTCAAATACACTGTTTTAAAACACTACCAAGACCCGGAATCCCACGGGTAACACAGACTAAAAGAGATCATACAATTGTAGCTCTATGTAAAAGGAGTATCTAACAACGGAATGAAGGAAAGACATCTACTAGCACTAGAATAGAAGGAAGGCCTCCGGATCCGCGGACGTAGCAGATCATACCTCGAGGTCTCCCAAAGCGTTGCTGAATCACCTGGTGTGAGCCTGTCTTGATGTACCTGGATCTGCACAACAAAAGTGTGCAGAAGAGTAGCATGAGTACACCACGGCGGTACTCAGTAAGTGCCAAGCCTAACCTCGATGGAGTAGTGACGAGGAAGGTCAGGGCCCTACTGAGAAACAAATAATATAATGATAATAACAATAATAAGCAGTTTAAATGATAATAATTTCTGAAATTAACAACAATAAATGATTACTGCAATCGTCTACAATTAAGCTAACAACAAATAGTCGACTCAATAAAACCCGTCCAGGACCTGTGGGAATCGAACCCACAGTCCCATTGACAGGTACCTCTGGGTCTCCGGGAATCGAACCCGCAGCCCATGTCTCAATAAATAATCAATAACTCAGGATCTCCGGGAATCGAACCCGTAGTCCCTACCAATAACTCGGGATCTCGGGAATCGAACCCGTAGTCCCTACCAATAACTCAGGATCTCGGGAATCGAACTGGGAATCGAACCCACAGCCCTGGGTCTCCGGGAATCGAACCCGCAGTCCACAAGCACAACCAATAAAGGAATCCACAGAGAGAATAATTATGCTTAACTATAACTTCACCGAAAAATAGTGCCAATAATTAACAAGGAGTTCAAATAAGGCAATTAGGCAACTAAACAGTTAAGTGCTACCTAATCATGCTCTTCTAACCACTACCGGGTAAAATATCAAATTGACAGCCAAGGATAGAGATATCGCTCATCGAACATTTTGAATAAAGTACGTGTTCAGCAACCAGCGCATGTACACGCCCGTCACCTCGCGTACAAGGCATTTAAACTATCACATAATATCCTAGGGGTGAAAATTCTCCCACACGAGGTTAGACAAGCCACTTACCTCAATTCCGGTACAAAACCGCTAAGAAATAACCCTCTTGCCGCGAATTACTCCTACCATATCGGGCCTCATACGGTGCCATCTGAATACTAGACTGGTAGCTGTTGTTATAAGCAAACTCCGCCAGCGGCAAGAAGTGATCCCATGAACCTCTAAACTCAATCACGCACGCACGGAGCATATCCTCCAAAATCTGAATAGTGCGCTCGGACTGACCATCAGTCTGGGGATGAAACGCTGTGCTCAGCTCCACCCGAGTACCTAACTCCTGCTGTACGGCTCTCCAGAACTGTGAAGTGAACTGAGTGCCTCTATCTGAAATGATGGACACTGGAATACCATGCAGCCGAACTATCTCCCTGATATAGATCTCCGCCAGTCGCTCCGATGAATATGTAGTGCTCACCGGTATAAAATGGGCGGACTTGGTCAGCCGATCCACAATGACCCAAATAGAATCAAACTTCCTAACCGTCCGTGGAAGTCCAGATACAAAGTCCATGGTAATGCGCTCCCATTTCCACTCGGGAATCTCAATCTGCTGCATCAATCCACCCGGACGCTGATGCTCATACTTCACCTGCTGGCAGTTGAGGCATCTGGAAACATAATCAACTATATCCCTCTTCATCCGCCTCCACCAGTAATGTTGTTTCAAGTCCTGATACATCTTCGCGGCTCCCGGATGGATGGAATACCGCGAGCTATGGGCCTCTGCTAGAATCGGCTCTCGAAGATCATCTACATTGGGCACACAGATGCGTCCCTGCATCCTCATAACTCCATCATCTCCGATGGTAACATCTCGAGCATCACCACGCCGAACTCTATCCTGGAGGACAAGCAAATGAGGGTCGTCGAACTGACGCTCCCTGATGCGGTCAAATAGAGAAGACCGAGAAACCACACATGCCAGAATCCGGCTGGGCTCCGAAAGATCCAATCTAACAAACTGCCTGGCTAAAGCCTGAACATCCATCGCCATAGGCCTCTCCGAAGCTGGTAGATATGCTAAACTCCCCAAACTCTCTGCCCGACGACTCAAGGCATCGGCAACCACATTAGCCTTGCCCGGATGATAGAGAATAGTAATATCATAGTCCTTCAGTAGTTCCAACCATCTCCTCCGACGCATATTCAGGTCCTTCTGCTTAAGCAAGTGCTGCAAGCTCCGGTGATCAGGTGTAGATATCACAAGGAACCCCATATAAATAACGACGCCAAATTTTCAAGGCGTGAACAATGGCAGCTAGCTCCAAATCATGAACAGGGTAATTCTTCTCATGCACCTTCAGCTGTCTCGACGCGTAGGCAATCACCCTACCGTCCTGCATCAATACCGCACCGAGTCCGACTCATGAGGCATCACAATATACGGTATAGGACCCCGAACCTGTAGGCAATATCAATATAGGGGCCGAAGTCAAAGCTATCTTGAGCTTCTGAAAGCTCGCTTCACACTCGTCTGTCCACTGGAAAGGGGCACCCTTTTGGGTCAATCTAGTCATAGGTGCTGCAATCGAAGAGAACCCCTCTACGAAACGACGGTAATAGCCCGCCAAACCAAGGAAACCGCGAATCTCAGTAGCGGAGGAGGGTCTGGGCCAACTCTGCACGGCCTCCACCTTCCTCGGATCTACTCGAATACCATCGCTCGACACCACATGGCCCAAAAATGCTACTGAACTCAACCAGAATTCACATTTAGAGAACTTGGCATAAAGCTGCTTCTCCCTCAGAATCTGAAGCACTATCCTCAAATGCCGCTCGTGCTCTTCCCGGCTCCGAGAATATACTAGAATATCATCAATGAAGACAATCACGAACGAGTCCAGATAAGGCCTGAACACACTGTGCATCAAATGCATAAAGGCTGCTGGGGCATTAGTCAGCCTAAAAGACATCACGAGGAACTCATAGTGACCATACCGGTCCTGAAGGTAGTCTTCGGGATATCTGGCTCCCGAATCTTCAGCTGGTGATACCCAGAGCACAAATCAATCTTAGAAAACACCTGTGCGCCCTGTAGCTGGTCAAATAAATCATCAATACGGGGCAAAGGATACCGGTTCTTCACTGTAACCTTGTTCAGCTGACGATAGTCAATACACATACGCATAGAACCGTCCTTTTTCTTCACAAACAATACAGGAGCACCCCAAGGCGAAACACTGGGTCGAATAAAACCCTTGCCCAATAACTCCTGTAATTGATCCTTCAACTCCTTCAACTCGGGAGGAGCCATACGGTACGGTGGAATAGAAATGGGCTGAGTGCCCGACAACAAGTCAATAGCAAAGTCAATATCTCTGTCGGGCGGCATGCCCGGAAGATCAGCTGGAAATACATCAGCAAAGTCGCGTACCACATGAACGGAATCAATAGAGGGAGTGTCAATAATGACGTCCCGCACATAGGCTAGATAAGCAGCACACCCCTTCTCAACCATACGCTGAGCTCTGAGAAAAGAAATAACACGGCTAGTGGTGTGATCTAGAGTACCACTCCACTCAATACGTGGAATGCCTGGCATAGCCAGCGTCACGGTCTTGGCATGACAATCAAGAATAGCATAATGGGGTGACAACCAGTCCATGCCCGGAATAATATCAAAATCGACCATCCCGAGCAACAATAGATCCGCTCTGGTCTCAAAATCACAAATGGTAACCAAACACGACCGATATACACGGTCCACGACCAAAGAATCACCCACCGGAGTGGAAACATAAATGGGGGCACTCAAAGAATCCCGAGGCACACCCAGATGAGAAGCAAAGTAAGAAGACACATATGAAAAAGTGGAACCGGGGTCGAATAGAACCGATGCCTCCCTGTGACTAACCAGAATAATACCTGTGATAACAGAGTCAGATGCAACAGCCGCAGCGCGATCAGGAATAGCATAGAATCTGGCATGTCCCCCCTCTGTGACTGACCGGCCTCACCCCCACTAGTCTGACCCCTGGAAGGACCCCGCGTAGGAGGTGCACTGGAAACTGGGGGAGCATAATAAGGCTCCTGAGGTGCTGGAAGAGCTGGGGTACTACCGGCTGCGGGCAATGCTGAGTGAACTGGACGACCGGAATAACCCCTGCCAAAATGACCGGCTGCTGAAGTGCGGGCACCGGAGAAATGGCCCGACTCACGAGACCTCTTGGCCTCTCTATCTCCCCGCTCTCTAGGGAGCATACTCTCGATCCTCCCGGCAATGCTAACTGCCTGCTGATAAGATATATCTGTCTCCAACTCTCTGGCCATGCTGGACCGGATCGGCGGAATCAGGCCCTCAATAAATCTTCGCACTCTCTCCCGAACCGTGGCTACAAAGGCCGGTGCATGCCTGGCCAGACGGGTGAAACTGATGGCATACTCCGATACTGACATGGAGCCCTGTCGCAACCGCTCAAACTCGGAGCGCCAAGAATCCCTAAGGCTCTGTGGAACAAACTCCCTCAAAAATAGATCTGAAAAATGCGCCCAAGTCAATGAAACAGACTCCTCTGGACTATCCAACTCATACGTGCGCCACCAATCATAAGCGGCCCCGCGAAACTGAAAAGCAGTGAAGGAAACCCCGCTGGTCTCCACAATCCCCATAGTGCGAAGAATACGATGACACTCCTCTAGAAAACCTAATGCATCATCTGAAGCCAGACCACTAAACACTGGAGGGTCATATTTCTTGAACCTCTCCAATCTACACTGCTCGTCCTCAGAGGCAGCTGGTCCACCTCCTGGTTGTGCTGGGGCGGCAGGAGGCATAACCAAAACATCTGGAACATGTCCCACTGGCACACGCTGCTCCGGTGTAACGGCTACGGGAGTCCGGGCCCCTCCCCCGGCCTGAGATGTAGCTGCAACAAGAGGAAGCAGTCCTGCCTGGGCTAAAGTGGTATACATGCTCATGAACTGAGCCAGGGTCTCCTGTAGTGCTGGAGTAGTAGCAGCTGTAGTCGGTGTACCAGGTGCCTGCGCTCCAACCTGGTCTACCTGTGGCACCTCAGCGGCAGTGCGCGCGGGTGTTGTGGCTACACCTCGGACGCGTCCTCGCCCTCTACCTCGACCCCGGCCTCTGACGGTGGCAACAGGGGGCGCGGGTACCTGATCGTCGCGAGTAGATCGTGTCCTCACCATCTGTGAAAGAATAGAAATCAATAGTTTAGATTTTGATGCCAAAAATGTCGCACGACAAGGAATCCAAAGAAATGAAGAGTTTCCTAAACAGTTACATAGCCCCTCGTAGATAAATACGGACGTCTCCGTATCGATCGGCGAGACTCTAAATAACCGGTCTGTGTCCCGTGACTCCTATGAACCTAGAGCTTTAATACCTACTTGTCATGACCCTGGTTCACCAATCGTGAACATGTCGTGAGGGCACCCAGTCCCCACGACTAGGTAAGCCTAACACGTTGTGGAATATACCAGTTTATGAATATTTAATAAGAATTAGTAGAAAATAAGATGAAAGGAATGCAATCCGCGCCGCTTGGCACATACACCAGTCAAATACACTGTTTTAAAACACTACCAAGACCCGGAATCCCACGGGTAACACAGACTAAAAGAGATCATACAATTGTAGCTCTATGTAAAAGGAGTATCTAACAACGGAATGAAGGAAAGACATCTACTAGCACTAGAATAGAAGGAAGGCCTCCGGATCCGCAGACGTAGCAGATCATACCTCGAGGTCTCCCAAAGCGCTGCTGAATCACCTGGTGTGAGCCTGTCCTGATGTACCTGGATCTGCACAACAAAAGTGTGCAGAAGAGTAGCATGAGTACACCACGGCGGTACTCGGTAAGTGCCAAGCCTAACCTCGATGGAGTAGTGACGAGGAAGGTCAGGGCCCTACTGAGAAACAATAATATATAATGATAATAACAATAATAAGCAGTTTAAATGATAATAATTTCCGAAAATAACAACAATAAATGATTACTGCAATCGTCTACAATTAAGCTAACAACAAATAGTCGACTCAATAAAACCCGTCCAGGACCTGTGGGAATCGAACCCACAGTCCCATTGACAGTACCTCTGGGTCTCCGAGAATCGAACCCGCAGCCCATGTCTCAATAAATAATCAATAACTCGGGATCTCCGGGAATCGAACCCGCAGTCCCTACCAATAATTCAGGATCTCGGGAATCGAACCCGTAGTCCCTACCAATAACTCAGGGGGTCTCTGGGAATCGAACCCACAGCCCTGGGTCTCCGGGAATCGAACCCGCAGTCCACAAGCACAACCAATAAAGGAATCCACAGAGAGAATAATTATGCTTAACTATAACTTCACCGAAAAATAGTGCCAATAATTAACAAGGAGTTCAAATAAGGCAATTAGGCAACTAAACAGTTAAGTGCTACCTAATCATGCTCTTCTAACCACTACCGGGTAAAATATCAAATTAACAGCCAAGGACAGAGATATCGCTCATCGAACATTTTGAATAAAGTACGTGTTCAGCAACCAGCGCATGTACACGCCCGTCACCTCGCGTACAAGGCATTTAAACTATCACATAATATCCTAGGGGTGAAAATTCCCCCACACTAGGTTAGACAAGCCACTTACCTCAATTCCGGTACAAAACCGCTAAGAAATAACCCTCTTGCCGCGAATGTCGGCCTCCACAAGTGTAATATCTGATAAAAATCAATAGAATCACATCAAAATAGGCCAATTGGGTATCACCCAATCAAAATAACTCAAAATGCACCAAAACCCACAAGTTGCCAAAACCCGACTTTTGGTACGCTTATCGAAAAATCACAAAAATTATATATTCAGGTTCCTTATCTCAATACGAGTCCGTGCATATAAAATTTATCGAAATCGGACTCCGTTTGCCCATTCAAATCAAAGATTTTCTAACATTTAGGCCTAGGGCTCAAACCCACCTTTAATCTTCCAATTTCGGTGAAATAATCATGGATTTCATGATAAACCAACGAATTAAGGTCAAGAAACTTACCCCCGATGATTTCCCGATGATATCCCGGCGTTTCCCCTTCAAAATCCTCTCTTGGAGCTCAACAATGGCGTTTTTGATTTATGGGTCGCGGCTGAAATGTTTCTGGACTTAAGTCACTGCCAGACATTTTTACTCTATGCGATCGCATGATCCCCGTTGCGATCGCATAGAACAAATTTTGACCCTCGCCAAACTACTCTATGCGATCGCATAGTCCTCAATGCGATCGCCATGCTCACCAAAATATACCTATGCGATCGCATACCCTGCTCCGCGATCACATAGGACAAAAGCTGGACCTGGGACCCCTCTTCTCTATACACTATGCGATCGCATAGGACTGTACGCGATCGCAGAGCACAACTTTCCAGAACTATGCGATCGCATATCCATGCCCGCGATCGCATAGAACAAATACTTGGCCTCTCCAAAACCTTTTATGCGATCGCATTAGCCCATTGCGATCGCATAGAGCATTCGTCTGCAGCACACACCAGCAGTTATCAGCATTTCCAAAATGCATGAATTAGCCCGATTGGACCCCCGGATTCATCCCGAGACCCCCGGGATCCCAACGAAAACCACCAACCTATTCCAAAACATGATACGAACTTATTCTAATCATCAAAACACATCTAACAACATCAAAACCCATAATTCACATCGAATTCAAGCCTAAATTTCTTAAAACTTTCCGAATTGCATATTCGATCAAAAACCCGACCAAACGACGTCCGAATGACCTGAAACTTTGCGGACATATCCAAATTCACGTAACGAAACTACAGAAATTGTCGGAATTCCATTCCGACCCCCGGATCAAAATCTCACCTATCATTCGGATTCGCCAAAATTTCAACCTTCGGCATTTCAAGCCTAATTGAGCTACGAACCTCCAAAATACATTCCGAACGCGCTCCCAACCCCGAAATCACCTAACGGAGCTAATGGAACCTTCGGATTTCCGTTCCGAAATCGTCTTAACACTGTTCCGGTTACGGACCTTTTTCTAACCTTAAAGCTCTCATTTAGGGGCTAAGTGTCCCAAAATGTTCCCAATTTCAGAACCGACTCTCCCAGCAAACCACAATAGCAAAAATAATCTTAGGGGGAACAGTTACATTGGGGATTGGGGCGTAATTTTCTAAAACGACTGATCGGGTCGTTACATCCATCTTCTCTGGTATCACCTGATATCTCCCAAGTTGTCTCAAAACTCTTTGAGGCACATAGGGTTGTATACTCTTGCCCCTATTATTATCAAATAGCCCTTTGAAGTAGTCATGTAAATGATCTCCTTTATCGGGAGCCACCCTATAGTCCATTCGATTTGATCCGCCCTCAATTTTCTTAGATAGAAAATCCATGCTTCAAACCCCTTGGGTGTTATAAAATCTCCCACCCTTTCTTCGTATTTAACGATGAAGTTGGTTCCGTCTGAAGCATGTTTTAAGAATTTAGGTGGTGCCGAACATGTTCAATCATCCACATTTGCAGGAGAATGCTGCAGCCTTCAAAAAGTGGGCTTCCAGATTTGCATAAGGTCAAAGCCCGGTACATATCGGATAATACCAGTGGGACAATGGTGTGGTCTTTTTTATCCACAAGAACCTGTGCAATTCTTGCCATGCGAGTGTCTATGGAACCTTCCGAGTTTGGAAACACCATGATTCCTAGAAATGCCACAATAAAAGCGAATCGGCGATGAATCTCCCATAGGCCTTTGTTCTGTTGGTTATTCAATCCCTTTTCATGTGTTTCAAATCCGTCCGAGTTTCCGAATCTGTAATACAAGAAGTAGAACTTGCAACTCCCGTTTTGTACGCGATCATTGCTTGTTTTCTTGCCGATCTTCAAGAGATCAAAGAATTTATGCACCGATGGGGCCCTGGGAAATATGAGCTTCTGCTCCTTTAACTCTTGGCCGAAAGCAATGTAACCGGCTATTTCCTCTAAGGTAGGAGTGAGTTCGAAATCGGAGAAATGGAACACATTATTAACGGGATCCCAGAAGGTCACCAAAGCTTTGATCAAGTCATCCTGTGGCTTGACATATAGTATGTCTAGCAGAGGGCCCAAATGTTTTTTCACCCACACTCGACCATCTTCCTCTAGATCATTCCACCATTCTTGTAGTTGTATCCAGGCTCTTTCCATGATAACCTGAGGTGATTCTTGGATAGCATCCATCTGATCCTGAAGATTCAAGGTATCAAGGGTGACTCTTAAACCTTTTATGAAAGCATATTTCCTTAAATGAAACAAATTACCGACTTATTTATGACCGAAAATCCTTGACACATTTTTTAATGACTATTTTTGTAAAAGGGAGATTGGACCCGATGGGGGTTGCCTACGTATCTCACATCCGGTGAGAATCAAATCGGCGTAGTTCACCAAAGAAAACAAATCGAATTTTTTTTAAAAAAAAAAAAATCTTTTTAACACCCAAATTATTATTTTTGAAGAAACGCTAATAGGATTTTGACATTGTTTGGACAAAACTACATTGTTATTCAATTTTAAGTTGGTCAGCATGCCGATCTAATCAAATAAATTCACATAATCTCATGTAGTAGGATGATCTTTTCATTTCAGGTTACCTGTCCTAGACGGACCCAACCCCTGTGTTGAGTTCCCTAAGTCAAATGCAACATGATGCAAACAAACGTTCCTACTAGGGATCCGACATGAGGCTTTGTTATTCTAAGTTTAAAAACTGGATTTATTGTTCTAAACCTGGCTTACCCGAGTGGACAACTGGGGCTGAGGAGGGGGTGACGTAACGGGAGCACTAAAGTCTGCCCGACCTTGTCACTTACCCTAACACTCACTTATTTGGAATAATTTTGAAAAGTGGGCTACGCGAACGTATGCACCATTTTTAGAACTCAAAAGGAAGTAGGATTTCGGCACAGTTTATATATACAGTTCAAATAATATCAAAGCGATAAAAATCATCATTTTGCACATTAAGCATTTATCATATAAAAATATCAGATAATAAACAAAGCCAAATACAACAATTATTCTAAGCTCGAATTTCTAATCCTGAACCCGTGGTTCTGGGTTAATGTCCCCAGCAGAGTTGCCAGAGCTGTCACACCTCCTTTTGGCGCAGGCCCGCGAGGGCGCTAAGTATAAAAAGGAGTTTTTCCAATTAAAGGACATTCAAAAGGGATTCATTTATTGAGATATTCAGAGTCGCCACTTGGGAGATTTATGGTGTCCCAAGTCACCGGTTGAATCCTGAATTGAGGAAAGGTTTGACTCTATTTAACAGTCTGCGTACCAGAAATTCGGATAAGGAATTCTGTTAACCCGAGAGAAGGTGTTAGGCATTCCCGAGTTCCGTGGTTCTAGCACGGTCGCTCAACTATTATATTTGGCATGATTATCTGATTTTAATACAAATATGAACTAATGTGCAAACTACCACTCCAAACCGTTTTACTTGTTAGAAGAAAATTATAATGTCGTGAGAATATATCTCGAATTTCATCACATAAATGTGTCCGCAATTTTTGATATATTCCAACTTCATTGGGATTTGGATTGGGGTCACATAAATGTGTACCCGAGATTAAGGATGTATTATTATTAAATACGAGCCTAAAGATACTAACGCATTATTATTTGAGAAAAAGCCGCGGAATTTGCTAAACGGCATGTCCCGTAATCTAGGTGATAATTTATTAAAAGAGAAAAATTCTAATTAATTACGAGTCAATAATATGTAACACACTAATTGTTAGATTAACCGACATTGATGGAAGAGAAATTACTTTTAAAACAATTTTTCGAATAAAATATATATAAAAAAAAATCAATTTCGAAATTACCAATAAAATAAAATAAAATTTCGAAATTATAAGTAAAATAAAATAAAATTTCGAAATTACGAATAAAATAAAATAAAATTTCGAATATTTTAAATAAAAGATAAAATTTGACGACTAAATATTCGAAAGAAACTGAACATAACTAGATTAAAACTTATATTGTCATATGAAAACATTAAAAAAAAATACTTCCTAAAATGGCTATATTTTATGGATTTGTAAAAAAAAAAAAGAAACAAGAGGAAACGAATCTTCTTTATTAAACAATGTGATTAGAATTATAACTTAATGAACGTATTAAAATAGGTGCAACTGACAAATTATAATTAAATTAGCACAAAAGAAAATTATGTCATGCCTTACTAAAATCGAGTTATAGATAAAATATGGCATGTATAAGTAATATATTAAAATAAACCAACTATCCCACGGTGAACAAAATAATTAAATTTCTAATCGAATTTTTACAATTAATTTAGCAACTTCTATTAATTAAAACCCCTTCTCGCGTCATATTTTTATAAATAAGCATTACTAAAATCTGAAATGACAAATAACATAAAAAGATATATATCAAAATAAATTAACCATTTTTTAATTAAATTGAATTAATCATTTTTTTAAAAAAAAACTAAAGAAATTAATCGCTAACGGACGTCATTAACTAGATTAAACACTAGCTTACATATTGCCTAATAAAATTTGATACAAAGGAATCATATAATAAAATTAAATTCATATATATATATATACTAAGATTTAAATTGAAATTATACGGAATATTTTACTAATAACAGTTATATACTACTAAGACTTAAATTGCAATTATACGGAATACTTTACTAATAACAGTTAAAAGCCGCGAATGAATTGATTGAAACTTATTATTAATCTTGCTTTTAATAAATTATAAAACTGAAGTTAATTAGTAAACTGCATCCTATTTTTATTATTAATAAAATTTTAATCGAAATTGCGCAAACGCATATTCCAAATTAATAAAGAGGTTTACAATTATATTACGCGAAACGTATATATAATCGTAATATTAATCTAAATCGGTCGTAAAACAAAACTATGAATATTTATCGAATTGTTAGATCTAAATTACTGAACAAATTAATTAAGTTACTAGTATTAACACTACATATTATGGCTATTAACTCATACTTGACATACTAAATTTATAATAAAGTTGAGAAACTTAACGAGGTACAGCAGTCAAATAGTTATATAAAGTACATCCTTAATCTTAAAAACAAAACATAAAATAAACAACTCGGAATTTAACATAAATATTAATAATACATAATCAAATTTTGGGTCCAAACTTTGACTATGCTTTGACTGATGTCCATGGGAATACCTGAAAATGAAGGAAAAAGAAGTGAGGAAGTAGTATTGACAATAGCAGTCAGCAGCAACAAAGATTAACACCAGTAGTGCCGATTGAATAGTGAAATCAGCTTAAGACAGCTTTGAACCAGTATTTCCAACAACAAATCTAAACCAGTTTAAAATATCCGGAAAATAACTTTCAATCAACCAAATACCAATAGACAAATCAGAAGACTTCTATGTATCTTATAATATTTTTCAGTTTTTATCCGTGTGTCCTCTGTTTCTCTATCTTTTTTGTTCTCTTCTTATACACCCATAACAGACCCTCTTTTTCAATAATGGACCACTAACTACTATCCACTATCCTCATATTATATACTATCTATATTGACCCCTAGGTTTATGCTATCTAACCCCTAATTAATAATAAAATATACCCCTACTCAATTATTAACTACCTAACAGCAGCCCCTATTAACTGTTTAATTGTCCTCCATTACTAAACTAATATGCATACGCCTAACTTTTACTGCAAACACCATAAGAAATTTTCCTTCACCTACAGCTATTTTCAAACAAGCTGACAACTACGCAAGAGAATCAGACAACTTAAACTTCAGTCTAATGAAATACACTAATAAAAATATCCATAGAACTAAAGGTTACAACCATAAACACGAACTTCAACAACAAACAACACTTATTTTTCGAGATTTAAGATAACTAGGCAAGAGGAAAACTGGAGCTCCTTTACTATTACTACTAATATTACCATATTCATCAAAATCACAGTCAATCTTAATCATATGAGATCAAAATTACCAGCAGTGCAAGGACCAAAACAAACTTCGGTCAGAACCTAAGCTTAGTGAAGAACCAACGACTTTTTTTTTTTTTTGATTAGTGTTGAACCTCTCCTCAAGCCTAGCTTTCGCTGCCTATTGATGAGCCTCAAAGCTACAGTAGAAGGGATGATAAAGATTAGAACACACACGACAACTTGCCAATGAAGCCAGTACTCTAATCCCAAGCTTTCTTTGGCCGACATCACTGTTATCTTCTTTGGAGCAGATCAATTAGAAGTAGAAAAAGGCATAAGACTTGCGCATAGGGTTATTTGAAATCGTAAAAAAAAATGGTAGAGCAGCCAATAGAGGAGGAGGTCTGGCTCGAAGCTTTACTTCGCCGGATTCTATGGTTGTTGGTCGCTGGCGGTTGGCGGCTTGGACGGAGTGGTCGGCTGGTATGGGGGAAGTTCGCCGGCGAATGGTCGACGGAAATGGTGTGAGGCCGGTGGTTGTTTCGTCGGCGGCTTGGTGTGAGTGGTCGCTTGGGTGTGGGGTGTGCAGCGTGAGAGTGTGAGATGGCAGAAACGGCGGCGGCTTTGAGGAAAGTGGTCGCCGGAAATGGCGACGGTGGAGGGGGGGCTGTTGGGTGTGTTGCGGCTGTTTTAGAATAGGAGAAGAGGAAGAAAAATAATTTAGGGTTTTGGGGTCTTTGGTATATCAAAAATGCAAGAATCGATCTGGTCCGTTAGATCAAGGGTAACGGACAGTCGAGATTGGACCAAGACAAACACATGCCACTTATTTCTCTGGGCTGGATCCGGGCTATTTGGACTGGGCTAGGGAATTTGGGTTATTGGCCCAAATTTTGATTTCTTCTCAAATTATACACTAAATTAACCAAAAACAAACCAAATTAACCTAAAAAAAAATTAATTAATCACAACTATATATTAAATCACACGATTTGGATATTAAGACTAATAATACTAATTTAAATTATACACTAAAATCAACTTAAAATGCCAAATTACTTAACCAAATTCGACAATTAAACTTATGAACACATGAAATTAATTTTCAATTAAATTCTACAATTAATTTCATGAACAAACATATAATCAACAATATACAGAAATGAAGGTCCGATTCAAAAACAAACTTAATAGAACTCAATAATTAATTGAACTACAAATTAAATCTAACAACACTACAATCAAAATAAATATCCAAGTGATTAACTACACATTCTTATGTTCAAAACTTAAACAAAATAAATAAACAAATTTCATGACTAATCTGGAATCATGATGAACAACAAATCAAGAAGACAAACAACCAACATATAATAATTTCGGATCTGAAAAATACTAACAAAATATGGACAAGAACAAAAATTTGAAATCGACTAACCGGATTGAGACAACGATCAGTCGTCCAGATTTATTATATATATATATATATATATATATAAACGTATACACATATACACACAGAAGTAGAAGAAGAGCATAATGGCAACGAAAACGTAAGTGGGGAGGCGTGGCTCCCGGATTACTGCCTGGCGGTTGTTCCTGGGAAACATTCCGGCGGGTATTTTTTTTTTTTTGAAAGGTTGAAGAAGAAAGAAGAAAGAGTGGTTTGTGGCGGCTAGGGTTTGTGGAGTGTATAATGGCTAAAATTCTCAGACAAAAACCTTATATAGGCCATGCGTCCGAGGTAATCCAGGCCGTTCGTTCAATGGAGATCAACGGCTCCGAGCGACGTTACTAAAACGACGTCGTGTCGTTACTTATGAGACCAAAACCAAGACCCTTAGATCAATCTAAACGGACGACCCAGATTCGATCTTCGCAATTTAAAATTAAACCAATAACTTCGCTATTATCTCAACCGTTGGTTAACACAATTGGACGACCGAGATTTTTGCTAATTAAAAAGGCTTATGGACTGGATCGTTTGGGCTCAATACACTGGGCCAGCTCATTTCAATCCAAATCAGCCCAACCATATTAATACCATCTATATTTTTTTGTATTTTCTGATTTTAATCATTTTTATGTATTTTCTTTTTTTTTTCTTTTCTTTTATGGAATGTTATATAAACCTAATTTCCTACTTATGCTAATTATCTAATATTTTTTTTTTGTTGCAATTTTTCTACTATTTTCTCTAATTTTTGCTATTGAGAACTATTTTTGCTAATTTTCTTCTTTAAACTAATTAATTAAGACAAAATAATTGCCTAGCCTAATTTTTTTTTTGATTTTTCTAATTTCTATTTATTCAAACACATAAAGTATGGCTAATTTCAAACAAAGCAGGTAATTACACTCAAAAATATATTTATTTTAATTTTGGAATTATTTGCCCGGTGCAAATCACATGCTCACACCTAGAGCCGGACTTCTTTGTGAGAGAAATGATTGAAAAATCCAACAACCTCGGTTTGTGTGTCATTACTTTAAAATGTGAGGTTCGCTTAGGGAGAGTTGGGGATGTGTGAGTTTGGGTTCTACAATGACCAATGTATTTGAGAAAAACTCCTTGATGAAATGAGTCAACCTTTGATGCTCTTGTGTCACATTTGATCCATAGTTCTTAAAAGCTAAAAATGTGTTAATGATGCATTCGTATTGAGGGCAATTGTTAGTCCCAATTGATGCGTAATGAGGTTACTTTAGGATAAGCTGGAATTACTTGGATGTTTCCCCTTGGGGGTGGGTCTTATTTTATTTTCTTGAGGACAAGCAAATGTTTAAGTTTGGGGAAGTTGATAACTGTGATTTTAACACGTTTTATGCCTATACTTGCCTATGCTTTATGTATGATTTGCCACAAAATAGACCCAGAATGCTTATAAATTGCGCTTGATTGCAGGTTTGAGCAACAAGATGACAAAATAAAAAAAATTGACTCGAAAGAGAGTGAAACCTGGTCAAGTGTTAAAGATCATGAAAGCAAGGACATTCAGAACTTAGTGCGGACTGCACCATCATGTCATGCGGCCGCACTATAGGAGTTCAGAGAGTTGTCATTCTAAATCACAAGAAGTGCGACAACACTAAAACCTTACGCGGTCTGCGCCCAACCAGCGCGGCCGCACTACAAGATTACGCAAACCGCACCACAAAAGTCTAGAGACTTTCACAAGCCGCCCATGCAGCCGCACTGCAAGATCACGCGGTTCGCTCCAGTCATCATACGACCATATTCCATTATTGTGTGGTCCGCATCAACATCTTCAGAGAGCAAGTTTCAAAAGTAAGTGCGGCCGCGTGTCAACTTTGTGCTATCCGCACCGACCCCGCAGGGGTATTTTTGTTCAATTTTTGCAGCCTAGTATAAATAGAATATCTTACCATTTTTAGGTCAAGTTTGGTATCAGATATTGAGCTATGCTCACGAGGACCGAAGTTTTAGAATATTTTGGCACTTTAGCATTAATTTCTCAATATATTCTTGTAGTTTCTTCTTAGTAATTAATTAATATGGTTATTTCTTCTTCTATTTCTTCAGTTTCTTCTCTTATTATGTCTAGCTAAACCCATTAGCTAGGGTTGTGACTCAACCTTAGTGTGGGTAATTGATGGGTGTTGCTTATTAATGATAGATTGATATTGGGTATTTATTATTTGGGTTAATTCTATGGTTTAATTAAGAATTGGTGGTTGCAAACATTGATTCTAGCTTAATGGGTCTTGACCCTTCTTGAGAAAGAGAGTCTATGACCCCAAAATCGACCTAACAAGGAATTGGGATGGACCCATGAGAAATAGTAGTACCAATTAACGGGTTAAATCTCGAGAGAGTAATCACCCTACTTGAACCCTAGTTGCTTGGTCTAATTGGCCTACCTAATTGATCTCGAGAGAGTCAATTAGGAAAATCGCTCTCTCTAGCGAGAGGTGTGAGAGTAAGTACAATTGTGCAATGGTTATAACATTGATCCCAAATATGTCAATTTATTGTTAGTAGCTTCTACCCATTAGTTAACCACCTAGGCAATGTCATGACCCTAGTGTCTTTCTCTATATTAATCACACTTTTGAACATATCTTTTAGCATAATTTAGCTTTAGCTTGTAGTTAACAGTATTTAACAACAAAAACCCAAAAATGTTTGTAGTTCAATTAGAAGCAATCACACATTCCTAGTCTAAATAAATACGCAACTTCCTTTCTAGCTCCCTGTGGAACTTGACCCCGATACCACTATTCGGGTAAAAGTATTAGCACCCACTCCTCCTACAATAGTGTAAGATCGAGTCTGCTGCCATCAGCTGACTCTAGAGGGGCCCCTAACGGTCCAAGCGCTATATCATCACAAGGCCTGAAAGCCTTATCACATCACACTCGAGGCTTGAAAGCCTCCTCACAATCACTCGAGGCCTGAAAGCCTCCTCACAAAACACTAGAGACCTGAAAGCCTCCTCACAATACACTCGAGGCCTAAAAGCCTCCTCACATCACACTCAAGGCCTGAAAGCTTCACTCAGTACAAAACATCATAACCCCTCGGGCATCAATAACATAATAGTTCTCAGCCCAAACAACAGTGAAGTATCATTTAAAGTCTCAAAAATTCACTTAAAGTAGCTGAGTTTGCAAAACAGTATAACTATTTGGACCGAGTTCAACTAACGTGTCAAAATAGTGGTAACAATCCCCGAAGTGTTCAAATAATCGGTGTTAAGCCCAAATATTGCTGATAAACAAAATAGCTCAATCAAATACACGGAAAAATATCAAACGAGATGGACCAAGTCAAGATCCCCAATAGTAAACAACCCCGCACTCACCATTAAGTGCGTGTTTCACCTCAATATAGCACTACGTTGTGAAAATCTAGGGTTTCAAACCCTCAAGATATCATTTACTATCATTACTCACCTCAAGCCAGCCAATATCCTAGCTCGCTATGCCCCTGCCTCGCGAATTGACATCCTCGTGCGTTGAATCTGATCAAAACCACAAGGAATACATTACAATAGGCCAAGAGAACACAACCCAATAAAAACACTTGAAAAATATCAAAATTCATGAAATTGGCAAAACTCGAGCCCCGCGCACACTTCTCAAAAAATGAGAAAATTAACATCACCGGATTCCTTATCTCGCCACGAGTCTATACATATCAAATTTACTAAAATCAGAGTCCATTTGACCCCTAAAATTCCACTTTGAAACACCAAGGTCCCAAGCCCTAGCTTTACCCTATTTTGATAAATTTCAACAAATTTCGATGTTAATTCTACCATAAATTCATGCATTTAGGTCAAGAAACTCACCTCCAATCACACCTGGTCGAAATCCCCTTCAAATTCCATCCAAGAGCTCTCAAGGTTGCTTAAAAATGGTGGAAATGGACTTAAGCTCACGGAACAAAATGAGCTTTAAAAACCTTTCTAATAACAATGATTTTCGCATCTGCGGTCCCATTACCGCATTTGCGGCTACAACTTCTGTGGTTAGTTTTTCGCTTCTGCGTATCCTCATTTAAAACCCGCGACCACTTATGCGGTCAAATGTCCGTATTTGCGGACCCTGCTTCTGCGGATACCGCTTATCCAGAAATACCAGGCCTTACACTTTTCGCATCTGCGATAAATCTACCACATTTGCGGCCTCGCAGATGCGGTTTCACTTCTGCATCTGCGGTTTCTTCCTTCCACGACAGTGACCTCACTTGGGATCCTCCTTTTGTACCTGCACCATCGCAT
This sequence comes from Nicotiana noctiflora, assembly GCA_032618575.1. Lineage (NCBI taxonomy): Eukaryota > Viridiplantae > Streptophyta > Magnoliopsida > Solanales > Solanaceae > Nicotiana > Nicotiana noctiflora. The sequence continues at coordinate 2,167 of JASVEL010002355.1, read as the reverse complement.
CTGTGGTTCCTATTCCCCAGATGCAGAAATACCAGATACCAGGTATATACAACAATCTCCCAACTCCAAAGTTCATCAGGATAGCCATCCGAAACTACCCCGAGGCCCCTGGGACCACAACCAAAAGTTCCAACCCATCCTAAAACATCATTTAAACTTGATCCAATCATCAAAACACCACAAATAACACCAAAACCATCAAATTACATTAGATTCAAGCTTAAGTTCTTCTAAAACTTCCAAATTATGCATTTGATCAAAAACCCGACCAAAACACCTCTGAATGATCTGAAATTTTGCGCACACATCCAAAATTACCTAACAAAGCTACAGCAACTTTTGGAATTCCATCCTGACCCTTGGATCAAAATCTCACCTACCAACCAGAATTTACTAAAATACTACCTTCGCCAATTCAAGCCTAATTCTATACCGGACCTCCAAATTCAATTCCGATCACACTCCTAAATCCAAAATCATTCCCCGAAGCCCACCAAATCACTGGAAATCCTATCCGAGCCCTCTAACTCAATAGTCAACCTTCAGCTGACTTTTTCAAAATAAGCCTTCCTTAAAGAGACTAAGTGTCTCATTTCCATCTAAAACCAATCCAATTCGATTCATTCACTCAAGACCCTTATAATAAAACATAATAAAGCAAAAAATAGGGGAAATGGGGCTGTAACTCACGTGATAACGGGCTGGGTCGACACATCCTCCCCAACTAAAACAAATGCTCGTCCTCAAGTGGGTCAAGAAACATACTTGAAGCCTCAAACAGGCGAGGATATCTGCTCTGCATCTGCCGCTCGGTTTCCTAAGTAGCCTCATCCACGGGCTGACCTCTCCACTACACTTTCATTGAAGCTATATCCTTTTATCTCAACTTTCGAACTTGATGACCCAAAATAGCCACTGGCTCCACATCATAGGTCAAATCATCATCCAACTGAACAGTGCTAAAATCCAATACCTGAGACGGGTCCCCAACATACTTTCGGAGCATAGACACATGAAATACCAGATGCACGCTCAACAAGCTATGTGGCAAGGCAAGCTCATAAGCCACCTCCCCAACCCTCCTAAGTACCTCAAAAGGTCTAATTAACCGCGGACTTAGCTTCCCATTCTTCCCAAACTACATGACACCCTTCATAGGCGAAACATTCAGCAAGATCTTCTCACCAACGAAGCCTCTCCTGAATTAGCTTCACCTTCTCCAAGGCATCCTAAACCATCTCTGTCCCTAATAACCTAGCCTCGCCTGGCTGAACCACCCAACCAGAGATCTACACTGCCTCTCATACAACGCCTCATACGGATCCATTTGAATACTCGACTGATAACTGTTGTTGTAGGCAAACTCAGCAAACGGCAAAAACACATCCCAACAACCTCCAAAATCAATAACACAGGCACGTAACATGTCCTTTAATATCTGAATAGTATACTTGGACTGCCCATCCCTCTGAGGATAAAACGCTATGCTCAACTCCACCTGTGCACCCAACTCCCGCTGACAAGCTCTCTAGAACTGAGAAGTGAACTGAGTACCCCTATCTGAGATAATAGACACCGGAACCCCATGCAATCAGAAAATCTCCTGGATAAAGATCCCTACCAACCGCTCCGAAGAATAGGTAGTACATATTGGAATAAAGTGCGCAGACTTGGTGAGCAGGTCCACAATCACCCAAATTGAATCGAACTTCTTCAAAGTCCGAGGGATGATGGAGACCACTCACGAAATCCATAGTAATCCTCTCCCACTTCCACTCGGGAATAATCATCTGTTAAAGAACACTGCCCGGCCTCTGATGCCTGTACTTTACCTGCTGACAATTGATACATCGAGCCACAAACCCAAAATATCCTTCTTTATCCTTCTCCACCAATTGTGTTGCCTGAAGTCCTGATACATCTCCGCGGCACCCGAATAGATGGAATACCGCGAGCTGTGGGCCTCCCCCAATATTAACCCCCGAAGCCCATCCACATTGGGCACACAAATCCGGCACTGCATCCTCAATATGCCATCATCATCAATGATCACATCTCTAGCATCATCATGTTGAACCTTATCCTTAGGGACAAACAAATGTGGATCATCATATTGGCACTCTCTAATGCAGTCATACAAGGAAGACCGAGAAACCACACAAGCCAA